>LPNX011086287.1:37904-69238 GCA_001517045.1 Pseudotsuga menziesii | reverse complement strand
ACCTTTGTGAAATATTGGTGAGGTTTATCCCTTTGTCTTTTAAGTCATTTCGAAAGAGGTTTTATAACAGAAAAAATAACTACAAAATATGTAAACAATGTGATCAAATAATTTATTAAAAAATGTCTTGTTGAATATAAGAATATAAGCATGTTTATGAGTAAAAGAAAAATTTAAAAAAAATCAAAGGACAATATCTACATCCTTGTTATGTTGTGGATGAATAGAGCCATTACAATACTGGCTTATTCCAAAAATATTCACACACAACACTACTAATGAAAACACAAAAGTTTATAGCATTGCATAAGAATTCTCAATTTGAAAATATATTATTCAAATAGTAGATTCCTCTATCTATTTTTACAATAATGCACATATGTTCAAAATACAATATGTATCATTAATAGAAGATCATGCTACAACAATATGAAATTGTGTTACGAGCTCAGTTTCTCAAATGCACCAAATTGTAGTGACCATTATATATATACCTAAAATCATTCAGATGATTGTATTGTTTCCTAATAAGCCGCATGTCCTGGACAATGAAAGGAAACTAAACCAATCAATTCCTCCAATTTGTGCGCTCTTCTTGTCCTCGAAGAAGCCACCATTTGTGCTGAAAATCACAAATGATTGGGCATTTCACCAAGGTCTACATAGAAAGCATCATCTTCCAAATGTTGGATCCTGATTAAATGCATATCTCAAACACATTCAACACGAATTCCAAAGACTCCATCTACTTATATGTCCAAGGAAGACATCATGCATTGGTGTAATCTTTCAAGTGAGTCTATGATTAGTGAGAAGAGACTATCTGACAAATTTATGCAAGATGTTTCCTCTTCTGAAATTAATGCCACTTCATCGTAACTATTGCAACACTTTTCCAAGACAATGGGAGTTGCATCAAGCTGAGACTACTTTTCTAGAGAGGCCAAAGTTCGAATTGGAGTTCGCACAATTTGTAGGCCATGAATGATTGCGATTGAATTAAACCATGCAACTATCAATGTGGATTGGAGTTTGTGAGAAACAAGGTTGATCACTATGTATATTCCAAGTAGGTTGGTAATCACTTCATCAATATATTATTGTATGTTGATGACATGTTGTTGATTGGAAACACCATGAATGCCATAAGGGAGGTGAAATCACAACTTTGCTACAAATTTGACTTGAAGGATCTTCGTGTTGTAAGCTTCATATTGGGAATGGAGATTAAAAGAGATTGCGTAAATACAAAAAAATCCAGTTGAATCAGAAAAAATATGTTGAGTCGATACTATAGAGACTTGTCATGCAAGTCAGTACGCTTATCAAGGTCCCTATTCATGTAGGTGTTAAGTTACCAGCAAACCAATGTCCCAAGACACAAGAAGATGAAGAAGGCATACCATGAGTTCCATGTGCTAATGTTGTTGGTAGCTTGATTTATGCAATGGTATGTACCAAACTGGACATTGCTCATGGAGTGGGAGTTTTTAGTAGATATATATCAAAACTAGGGAAGAAGCACTAGAATATTGTAAAGCAGAGCTTTAGATATGTATGCGGTGCCATAGATTATGCAATCTACTACAAAGGAAGACCTGCACTAAATAGAGTAATAGATGTACAACGATTTGCTGATGTTGGTTGGTCTAGAGATCTTGATCAAAAAATTTCTACAAGTGGCTATGTGTTTCGATTATTTGGAGGAGCTATAAATTGGATGAACAAGAGACACACTATAGTTGCACTCTCAACTACAAAAGTTGAATACATGGAATCCACCCATGCAAGTAATTAATTTGTATGATTGTAGAGTTTGTGTTTAGGTATTGGGTTTGTATAGAGGTTATATTATCATGCTAAAATATTGCATAGCGATGTGCAATATCATTTTGTGAGAGATATGATTAAATATGAGAAGTTGTTGCTAGAAAATTTTGACACGTTGAAGAATGTTGTAGACTCATTGATGAAGCCTGTTAGTATTGAGAAGTTCTCTTTGTGTAGAGAATCTATGGCCATTGTTTCCTTGAACTTGTGACCCTATCAATATGTGGCCCATTGTTGTGCAAAGAAAACAAAAGGTGGGAGAATGTTGGGTTTGTGTTATATTCTTTGTATGTGAGTGTAGGGAGCCTCACCCTATGATCCACCCCCATCTAATTCTCTTCCATATGCATTAGGAACTGGCTCATGGGAGCTCGTAGGGGAGACGTTTCAACACCCTCCCCTTGCTCTGTGGAGCGGACAATGATAATGGGTGATATCCCATTGGTATTATGAGTTGAAGGAAAGTGCAAAATTTGTTGAGCTACTTTTGGGATTTTTTTAAGATGTAATTTAATATTGATTAAGGGATTGCAATCTATATCTAATCTAGGTTAGCGGATTAGGGTTTTGGATGTTTCAAAATACCTAAATATTGTATTGTGAATGGTTAAAAAACACAATGAGAAGAATAGAGGTATGTCTCCAAGTTTTGTTCATTTTTCCTTTTAATGGTTTCCAAGGTATATCTTCATGTACTATGTGTGCCACTATGTAATATCTATTTTTCTTAAGAATTAGTATGAATTGCTTCACTTCAGATGTTTAAAAATTATAGATATATGAATTAACTAGTCCCCAACGGATTAACTAGTGGAATCCATGGCCCCCCATTCTCATTAGTTGTCCATGTTGAGATAGTTATTTAATTAAACAACAACAACAACAATAATGTCCAAATTCCATAGTCATGTCACCTAGTTCCCAATAATAACATTTGTCGTGGGATTAACAATCGGGGTATTACATAAGGGTCACATTTGACCAAAATCTAATCACTAGGAGAGAGACCAATTTTCATTAGTATAGAATAAGCATGGGACATGGTGACTTTTTTCTCACTATGAATCCTTGATTAAAACCACAATTAAAAAGAAATACAAAATCCCCTAGATTGATGATGAACTCCATCAATGCAAAGGTGCCACAATTTTGAAAAGATTGATATTAAGTCAAGATATCAGCAACTAGAAATTGAACTAACTAATGCTTCAAAGATAACCTCCAAGTATGAGAAAAGCCTCTTTGAGTGGTTGGTCATTCCCCCTGTCTTGAGTAATGTACTGATAATGTTAATGACGATAGACATTTTGTCACATGCCCCAATTTTGCAAAAACAATTTTATATTATTTGAGGAACAATATGTTAAATTTTATGTTAAGTTGTAATTGATGACCTAGTGGGGTCAAGGATATTTAATGTAAATTCTGAATATTTTATTTATAAATAAATAAATGAGGAGACAACAGCTTAGGATAGGTGTTAAAAGAGTGTTTACTGGTCAAATTGGTGGAGGAGACTGGGTGAATATCAAATTGACATGTGGTAGCATCCTCAAACCAATTCCAATTGTTGCAGGTGGAAACATCCCTACATTTGTGGTCATGATTCCCCAAGGAAGTGGAATCAGAGTAGGTGGCTCAATTAATGAAAACTGACCCACAAGACCTAGGCAATCTTTATAAAAATTCCCATTGAAGAGAGCTGAGGTTTCTCATTATAGAGAAGTGATCATTCAGGGTGAATGAATGTACTTCAGAGAAATTCAATGGAACGGAGATTTGGAAAGTGTTTGAGGGGATAACTGCTGATTGATCTAGTTTCAGATTTTAAGCTGAAGATCATACTGCTGAGAGTAGAGTATTTTACTGAGGTATTGAACTAGTCAGTTGACAGAGGGTTCTACTGTTTGCATCTCCACCAGTTCTTAGCCAAGAATACCAGGAACAGGCTCGGGGGTCCTGAGGAAGCATTGTTTGAGTGCTCTCCAGGATATTGGTAGGAAGGAACGACCTCCTAAAGCTCTTGTCATATTGTCCTCAACAGGTTCTATGTTATTTTGTTTTACTGTTTTAGTTAAATAAATATTAGTTTAACTGCTACGTGAATGTTAAAAGTTCAGAGTTTATGAAATGCTAGATTTTGTATTCTTATTAGATTGTTATAGAAATGAAATTGGTTTAGAAGAATAGTGAAATAGAATGAAAATAAATTTCTACACTCTGTTTTTCCACACCTGGAAACTAGGTCGTACTCTAGCACAGTTAGAGTGCTTTAAGTAGATAAGAGAATAAAAATACTGGATAGGAATTGTATCCTTAGATAGTAGAGTAAATTTATTTTAGTGTTATGGTTTATTTGTGTTTACAGTTTTTACTTAGTGTAAATAAATAAAAATACAAGAAAAGAAAACAATAAACTACATTAGAGTCATAGTAATAGTATACTGATAAAATAAAAGTTTATAGAAGATAACAACTAAATATATAAACAAGTTATTAACCACACAGTTTATCTTTTAAAACTATTAACTAAATCTTAAACTATTACCTAATAAAAACCAAATTAGGGTTATGTTTATAAAGCCTTTATGTTTTAGAAATAAACACAGTTACATAGTTAACCATTTATTCTTTACAAAGCTCTGAATAATTCTAAGTAACATTAAATAAAATAAAACTAAGAAATTACTTATTCAAGAAATAATTATATCTACCAGACATGATTATAACCTGTGAACGAAAAACCTGAGGGTCGAAACCCTAACAACTAAATTACCTATTTATAAATTAATTTTTTTAAGTTTTAGTCCATCTACATTGATAATTGTATAAACAAACTTTATAAGAAGATTATAACTCATACTTTAGACTCTTTACAGCCTTTTCTTAAGACAAATATCTTTTATAAACAGTAAAATAATTATATAGTTAACAGGTTAATAAACCACCATGCACCTGTAATAGCCAAACCGAAGCAACAAGAAACAGTGCCCAACTAATAATTAATTTAAGAATACATTTACACAAGGTTTTCTTTTCCATTTAACCCTATTTATTACAATATGGACTAATAAGTATAACATTATAAATTTTACATTACAACTGATCTACAGTCTTCACATTAACAATATTTACTTACAAAAGACATCATTAACAGTAAATTTTCTTCACTGACAGTTGAAGAAGGAAAAAACCAATTTTACAGTATCTTTGGTTACACGTTAACAAAATTATAACAATGCGAGACAGAGGTGAAGTTTAACAAAATCTTATTTATAAAGCCAACTGTAATACATAGTCAAGCCGTAAGGCTGAATCCTTATTTAAAAACCAAATACATATCACGGCTCAAAGGCCAGTATTACCCAAGATAACCACAAAGGTTTGCAAGTAAAAACTGGAAAGCAACATCTTATTAAAATCTCTTAACTAACGAGAAACCGAAATAGGATTCCAAGAACTATATTTTTCTCCTTCAACAACCCTCATTGCAAGTAGGGAAAAACACATTTTTGAAAGAGGGCTTACCGGTTGGGGTCACGAGTACACAAAAGCCGACCGTTGTATTTTTCCTTTCCACTGAAGACTCGAGCAGACTTGGGTTCCTGTAAATAGCACAATACCGTGTGTTAGAGTAATGCTAAGCTTCTAATCTTAAAACCCTAACAAAATAAATAACTCATTAAAGAATTTTTATAATGAAATTTGAGTTGTCTTTACCTGTCAACAAGAAGAGAAATTGAGCAACAAAGAAGCTCTCACCAGCTTTTGCATTTTATGTAGAGGAGTATTCAAACTGTATGCCGACCTTGAAGGGAAAACAATGTCGACAAGCTCAAGTTTTACAAGCCATGACGAGCCACAAGAAAACTGAACTGAAACCTTGGAAAGGCCAAGAGCCAAATGCAACAACCAATAACCACTCACGCAGTGAGACTCACAGCCATGAAGTTATGGATTCTAAGACTAAGTAACAAGTCTACAGTAACAACAAACTCAAGCCACGGAGCAAGCACATAGAGGAGCAACCTCTCATGGCTGTAAAAAAAACCACATAGAGCAGCCTGCAGGCCAATGAAACCCTTGGAGACAAATGACAAGAGAATAGGGTTTCCAACCTTTTAAGTCACCAATGCATGGACGAGGGTAGACCACGTGCCTCCAAATCTTTCAACTATGCATGGGTTTGGTCTATAGTCATCTGCATTTTCAACTATCCAATTATTATTACAATGATTTGTTAACAAACTATGCAAACGACTATGGATTGTTTATACATTCACCTTTTGAAACATAAACTATATCATTTTCATCGCTAGTATCGAGGGTTATAATAATAGTTAACAATAATTCTAGGTTGTTGACCATAGAATAAAATATGTCCAAACAATGATTTGCATAATTACTTCACAATCGACCTTAAAATAGTTACAAACCATATCATTTGCAAATGGTGGTTAAGATTAGTTATTTTTGCTAATAAATAATATTCATAGTTGGACTATAGAGTAAAGGTATTTAAACCATATCAAACAAACAATCACAAGGCTCAACCTTAATGTAAGCTTTTACATTTAATGTTTTGTAGGCTCAGCTTATCAATGACAATAATAATGATTCCTATCATTATTTACAAAGACAGTTTTTGTTTGTTTGTGTGTAAATGGTTCTAGCATAGTATAGGAACCTTAGTTGTAATGTTTTACTTGAGATAGACCTTAGTTTGAAATATCTAGGTAGTAAATCCACCATAGTAGTTATTATAAACTACAACCTATTATAATTGAGACAACTTGATAATAGTAATACTATTATGGAGTTAACCATGCACAAGGTTTATAATTATAGGAATAACACTGATAATGTATTTCCTATGACTTAGACTTTATAAAAAGTGATGGTAGGTAGTATTCCATCTTAGGATGATGTATCAAGTTACAAGAACCCAACTTATAATGTTTATAGAAAATTCCAAGTAGTAAGATCTCTATAGGATGCAAGCAACATATAGATTGGTACATTATAAGATAATCTGATATTGCATATTGTTACAATAATACATGCAGCAAGGCGATAAGGTAAATACCGAAGTTTATAACTCGATGATGAGCATATTCTTACATTTAAGAAATAGGTTGATAAATTCAATGGCTAGTAAGAAAAGACAAAATAAAAACATGAACTCTATTGAAAATATTTAACTCTGAGATTGATAGGAGTACTTTCATGAATAAGAGACAGTACAATTAAACATAACATTAGCGTTATACGCATGTTAAAGTAGAAGTAAATGTATGATGAAGAACTTGAGCTCTAAGCTCACAGTAAGTATGTTTTGTTTTGCTAAGTATGATAAAGATAATGATATTTATATCTAAACTGGAATACTGCCTTAGAAATGAAAACAATGGAAGACAATTACTTTACCTCAT
Source organism: Pseudotsuga menziesii (assembly GCA_001517045.1). Classification (NCBI taxonomy): domain Eukaryota; kingdom Viridiplantae; phylum Streptophyta; class Pinopsida; order Pinales; family Pinaceae; genus Pseudotsuga; species Pseudotsuga menziesii. The sequence goes on along the minus strand of LPNX011086287.1, from coordinate 61,976 downwards.
CAGAGCTTGCTTTTAAATAATCAGTTTATTTACCAGCATTTTAACATGCAACAGATATAATTCTTTCTACCTTATGAATTAAACTTCTACTTGATCGATCGTTACATGTTGAACCTATAAGAACCAGCAATCCATCTGCGTTAGCATAATGCTAAGTAAGCCCAAGTATTTCAAAGATAGATTTCGCCTACTTGCCAAAAAGTAAAATTATTAGTAAAGCTAAAAGAAATTTGTATGCAGGTCAATCTTATATACATTACGAAAATGAAAGTTGTATTAGTTATTGTATTATGAAACTAATTAATACTAATTTTTAAAATGTTTCATTTTCCGCTAACCGCTAGCAGTTAGTAAACTGTGTATTCAAACATTTTATGTTGTCTTAAAATTTTTAATTTTTTATGAAATTTTGGGGTACTGACATGTGGTATCAGAGCACAAGGTTCAAACACTAGGCATTGATGAAGCTTAACTTGCTTATATGAAATAGTGTATTAAATCATTTTGCTGATGTTGTTTTCTTTTAATGTTATTCAACAAAGAAATTTGTTACTGAGTTTAACAACAGGTATGGAAATACTGGAGGAATATGCGGAAGAGGAATCTCCCTTTACTGAGCAAGAAAACTTACAAAGAGACCATATACAAGAAGACATAACCACTAATTCCTCATAACTTTTACAAACAGTAAAAGAATTAAAATCTGAAATGGAATCTGTTAAAAAGGAAAATGAGAGGATTCTAAGAGCTCAAAAGGAGCTGAATCAGATCTTAACAGAAATATTTGAAACCGGGGGAAGGGGTAAAAGCGCTGATTCAGAAGATTTAAGTTACCAACATAAGTGTAAAAAGATTAAACAAACTAAAAATGAAAGCAACTCATCTTCTGAAGTGTTTGGTGATCAACATAATTTTCATTCTACTAGTGATAGTAGTGAGGATAACCACTATACTAGAAAGAGAAAAAATAAACCATATGAAGAAATTTTTGGAGAGTTTAAAAAGATAAAACCACCAACCTTTACTGGGGAAACTGAGAAGGGGGAGGAAGTGGAATCCTGGTTATTTGGGATGAAGAAGTACTTTCATATTTATAACTATTCTAACCAATTAAAGGCTAGAATGGTTATCTATAATCTTTCAGGGAAAGCTGACATATGGTGGCAAGATTTAAAGAAAGTGAAAGGAATAAAATGGAAGAACATAAACTAGAGTACCTTTAAGAAGTACTTAAAAAATAAATTTTTATTTGAGCAATACTATGAAGAAAGAGCTAAAGAATTCTATGAGCTTAAAATAGGTACAATGACTATGAAAGATTTGAACAGTAAGTTTTTAAGTCTGATTAGGTATGTACCATACCTTGTAGATGTAAAACCAAAGGTACAACGATTTCTCAGTTGTCTACCTTATCACATAAAGGATAGGATTGAGTATGAAAATCTTAAAACTTTGGAAGAAGCTTTGAGGAAAGCTAATTTCTGTTATGAACAAAATAGGAAAAAGGAGATTATGGCGAACTGAAAGGCCAAAAAGAATAATAATTAAGAAAGAGTTTGTGCCCAATCGAAATTCTAAAAACAATAAGGCTAGAAATTTTTCTAATAAGAACTTCCAAGGGAATAAGAATAATTCACTAAACAATCAGAACAATCAAAAGAGTAAAGAGTCTACTAATAATCATGGTAATTACATGAAAAACTTTGAACGAAAAGAACCCATAAAGTGCTGGGAGTGTAATGTCCCACATTATGCCTCAATCTATCCTAATCGAAAAAAGACTGTCAGTAATATCCATACCATACAGGAGGTGATGACTGTTGGAGATTTCATGAGGACTATGCCTAGGATCAATGCAGCTTTGGAGAATCGAAAAGCAGACTATCAAATTTCCATGGTGGAAGTAGAAGGTAAGATAAACCAAACACCCATAGCTATTTTAATTGATCCAGGAGCTAGTGTAAGTTATATTTCACCTAAATTGGTAGAAAAATGTAAGCTGCCTGTTGAAAAGTTTGTAAGTTATTGGTTGGTTCAGTTAGCTACTGGTGCAAAAAGGAAAGTAACTTGTTTTGTAAAGAATTGTGCAATAGTTATGGATCAACTTGAAACTTTTATAAAGCTTAATGTACTACCTCTGGGTTCTTATGACATACTAATCGGTATGGATTGGTTAGAGCAACATAGGGTGATCTTAAACTTTTATGATAAAACCATTACTGGTATAAATAAAGATGGAAAACCAATAAGTGTAAAGGGAATCCCTAGGAAAAAAACTGTAAGGTAGATTTATTCTCTATAGCTTAAGAGAGCTGTTAGGAAAGGTTGTAAGGCTTATGCAGTAACAATAATTAATGAGGAAAATCTAAATAATACAGATAAATTAAAATTGGAGGATATACCAGTTTTAGAAGAGTATGTAGATGTATTTCTGGAAGAAATTTTGGGACTGCCTCTGAAAAGGGAACTAGATTTTACCATTGAGCTGGTACTTGGTGTAGTACCCAGCTCAAAGGCCCCTTATTGGATGAACATAATTGACCTTAATAAACTTAAATCACAATTAAAAGAACTTATTGATAAGAAATATATTCGACCCAGTGTGTCTCCCTGGGGGGAACCTGTCATCTTCGTTAAGAAAAAGGACGGAACTCTACGACTTTGTATAGATTACCGTTAGTTGAATAAGATAATTATTAAAAATAGATACCCGTTACCTTGCATAGGTGATCTGTTTGATCAACTACGTAAAGCCACGGTGTTTTCAAAAATTGATTTAAGGTCTGGATATCACCAAGTTAGGATTAAAGATGAGGATATTTTGAAGACAGCCTTTAGGACTCGATATGGCCATTACGATTTTTTCGTCATGCCATTCGGGCTTACTAATTCCCCATCTATTTTTATGTGTTTAATGAACAATATAATGCATAAATATTTGGACAAGTTTGTGGTCGTGTTTATCAATGACATATTAATCTATTCAAAATCTGAAGAAGAGCATAAAGAACATTTAAGAATTATTTTGCAAGAGTTACGAGATCATCAACTCTTTGCAAAGTTTAGTAAATGCGATTTATTTAAGGATAAAATCTAGTACTTAAGTCATGTGGTGACTTATGAATCTAGGAAATTAAAAATTCATGAAAATAATTATGCAACTTATGATTTGGAATTAGCTACTGTCATACATGCTCTAAAGATGTGGCATCATCATTTAATTGGAAAATAATTTATTCTAATGACAGATTATAAAGGTCTGAAATATCTATTAGATCAACCTAACCTAAATGCTAGACAAGCTAGGTGGCTAGCCTTTCTAAGTGAGTATGATTTCAAAATTCAGAAATTAAAGGAAAAGAAAATAAAGTTGTTGATGCATTAACTAGAAATGCAAGGCTGAACTTTACAACAGTTATCAGCACTTATACAACAGACCTAGAAGAACAACTTAAAGTAGGGTTAGAACAAGATGAAATCTATAAAAAATTACAAGCAAAAATGAAAGAAAATCCAATAGAAAATATAAGTAAAGGGTACGGCTTGAATGAAAAAGGATTTTTACTTTATAAAGACAGAATGTATGTAGCTAATGTACCTAAAGTTAAGTTAATAATTTTAGATGAAATCCATCAAACCCCTTACTTAGGCCATCCAAGTTATCAGAAGACTATAACTGTGTTAAGAAAAGAATATTTTTGGCCAAATATGAAGACTGAACCGACAGAATATATCACTAGGCGTTTTGAATGTCAGCAAGTAAAAACTGAACATTAACACCCAGTTAGATTACTTCAGCTATTGCCCATTCCTAGCTGGAAATGGGAGATAAATAGTCTTGATTTTGTTACTGGACTGCCTAAAAATCAGAATTTAAATGATTCTATAATGGTAATAGTTGATAAATTAAGTAAAGCAACCCATTTTATACCTGTAAAAACTACATATAAAGCTGCAAACATAGCTGATTTATTTTTAAAGCAAATTTTCCGACTGCATGGGATACCGAAAGTTATAATCTCAGATCGAGCCCTTAATTTACAGGTAACTTTTGGAAATTTATGTTTAAAGGATTCAGTACTACACTAAATTTTAGTACTTCACTGCATCCACAAACTTATGGACACACTGAAAGAATAAACCAATTACTGGAAGATTTACTAAGAATGTATGTAAAAGATCAGCTAGGTAAATGGGAGAATTATTTGCACCTAGTGGAATTTACTTATAATAATAATTATCAAGCTTCAACTAGGTTTAATCCTTTAGAAATCTTGTATGGAAGAAAGTGTTACACTCCTATCTCTAGGAGTAATCACGTGGACAGATTAGTATTAGGTCCTGAATTATTGAAAGAAATGGAAAAAATTGTAAAGCAGGTACAAGGTAATCTGAAAATTGCGCAAGATCGACAAAAAAATCAAGCAGACCTTAAAAGAAATCCAAAAGAGTTTTAGGTAGGTGAACATGTGTTCATCAAGGTGAGACCCAAAAAGAGATCTCTAAGGTTGGGTAGTTGTGCAAAACTAGTACCTCGTTATTGTGGTCCTTTTGAAATACTGCCCAGGATTGGAGAGGTAGCTTATTAGTTAGCCTTACCACAGAATTTAAGAGTTCATAATGTTTTTCAGATTTCTGTATTAAAGAAATATGTTCATGATGCTACTCATGTTGTTAACTAGAATGATGTACAGGTGGACCCAGAAGGATATTTTCTGGTGGAACTGGACTGTATCCTCGAGCAGAGGGAGATCACACTTCGAAACTACACCATTGGTCAGGTGAAGGTGCAATGGAAGCACCTTAGTCTAGAAGAATCCACCTGGGAATTGGAAAGTCATATGCGGGATGCATATCCAATTCTGTTCCAGGGGAATTCTGAGAACAAGGGATAAATAACATCGATGACGATGTTATAATTTAAGGGGGTGTGTATGTCACATGCCCCAATTTTGCAAAAACAATTTTATATTATTTGAGGAACAATATGTTAAATTTTATGCTAAGTTGTAATCGATGACCCAGTGGCGTCAATGATATTTAATGTAAATTCTGAATATTTTATTTATAAATAAATAAATGAGGAGACAATAGCTTAGGAGAGTTGTTAAAAGAGTGTTTACTGGTCAAATTGGTGGAGGATACTGGGTGGAGAGAAAACTGACATGTGGTAACAGCCTCAAACCACTTCCAATGGTTGTAGGTGACAACCTCCCTACATTTGTGGTCATGATTCCCCAAGGAAGTGGAATTAGAGCAGGTGGCTCAATTAATGAAAACTGACCCAAAAGACGTAGGCAATCTTTATAAAGATTTCCATTGAAGAGAGCTGAGGCTGCTCATTCAAGAGAAGTGATCATTCAGGGTGAATGAATGTACTTCAGAGAAATTCAATGGAAGGAATATTTGGAAAGTGTTTGAGGGGATAACCGCTAATTGATATAGTTGTAGCTTTTAAGCTGAAGATCATACTGTTGAGAGCAGAGTGTTTTACTGAGGTATTGAACTAGTCAGTTGAAAGATAGTTCTACTGTTTTCATCTCCACCAGTTCTCAGCCAAGAAGACCAGGAACAGGCTCAGGGGTCCTAAGGAAGCACTGTTTGAGCGCTCTCTAGGAGATTGGTAGGGAGGAATGACCTCCTAAAACTGTTGTCGTCTTGTCCTCAACAGGTTCAATATTATTTTGTTTTACTGTTTTGGTTAAATAAATATTAGTTTAACTGCTACGTGAATGTTAAAAGTTCATAGTTTATGAAATGCTAGATTTTGTATTCCTATTAGATTGTTATAAAAATGAAATTGGTTTAGAAGAATAGTAAAATAGAATGAAAATAAATTTCTACACTATGTTTTTCCAAACCTGGAAACCAGGTCGTACTCTAGCATAGTTAGAATGCTTTAAGTAGATAAGAGAATAAAAATACTAGATAGGAATTGTATCCTTAGATAGTTGAGTAAATTTATTTCAGTGTTATGGTTTATTAGTGTTTACAGTTTTTACTTAGTGTAAATAAATAAAAATACAAGAAAAGAAAACAGTAAACTACATTAGAGTCACAGTAATGATAAAATAAAAGTTTATAGAAGATAACAGCTAAGTATATAAACAAGTTATTAACCACACAGTTTATCTTTTAAAACTATTAACTAAATCTTAAACTATTACCTAATAAAAACTAGATTAGGGTTATGTTTATGAACCCTTTATTTTTTAGAAATAAACAGAGTGACATAGTTATACATTTATTCTTTATAGAGCTCTGAATAATTCTAAGTTACAGGATAGTAAATAAAACAAATGTAACATTAAATAAAATAAAACTAATAAATTACTTATTGAGGAAATAATTATATAAATAAAATAAAACTAATAAATTACTTATTGAGGAAATAATTATATCTACGAGACAGGCTTATAACGTGTGAAAGAAAGACCTGAGGGTCGAAACCCTAACAACTAAATTGCTTATTTATAAATTAATTTATTTATGTTTTCATTAGAGGAAATTTCAAGTCAAAATCGGCCTCCTAAAAAAACGTAATAAAATAATAGTTAAAATAATAAAATAATATTTATTAATTTTGGAGGAAGAAAAGAAAAACACTACTTTTTTGTTTGTATTTTTTCCATATCTCCCCGTGTTTTTACTCAAATTTCGATCGGGAGACCTCGTTGGATGCGGAATTTAATTCCGCATACAACGAGTACTCACTCGGCATACTTTTGACGGACCTCGCTACCCCAAAAGCAAGAAATATCCGAAAAAACGTGATGATGATGTCATCATCACATTTTTTCGGGTATTTCTTGCTTTTGGGGTAGCGGGGTCTGTCAAAAGTATGCCGAGTGAGTACTCGTTGTATGCGGAATTAAATTCCGCATCCACCGAGGTCTCCCGATCGAAATTTGAGTAAAACCACGGGGAGATATGTCAAAAATACAAACAAAAAAAGTAGTTTTTTTTATGATACCGATCCCCAAATTTATATTAAAAACGTGTTTAAGACCTATAAGGTATTTCAAATTTAAAGCAATTTCATTAGCAAACACATAATGATGTGGAATTTGGGTTAAAGTTAAAAGGCCCATTTTGAGTTGAAATTTATTCTAATGAGTCTATCTACATTGATAATTGTATAAACAAACTTTACAAGAAGATTATAACTCATACTTTAGACTATTTACAGTCTTTTCTTAAGAAAAATATCTTTTATAAACAATAAAATAATTATATAGTTAACAGGTTAATAAACCACCATACACCTGTAACAGCCAAACTGAAGCAACAAGAAACAGTGCCCAAGTAATAATTAATTTAAGAATACATTTACACAAGGTTTTCTTTTCCAATTAACCCTAGTTATTACAATATGGATTGATAAGTATAAAATTATAAATTTTACATTATGACTGATAAGTATAAATATATAAATTTTAGTCTTCACATTAACAAAATTTACTTACAAAAGAAATCATTAATAGCAAATTTTCTTCACTGTGAGTTGAAGAAGGAAAAACCCAATTTTACAATATCTTTAGTTACAGGTTACCGAAATCATAACAACGTGAGACAGAACTCAAGTTTAACAAAATATTATTTATAAAACCAACTGTAATACATTTTCAAGCTGCAAGGATGAATCCTAATTTAAAAACCAAATACATATCACAGCTCGAAGGCCGGTATCACCCAACATAACCGTAAAGGTTTGCCAGTAAAAACTAGAAAGCAACATTTTATTAAAATATCTTAACTAACGAGAAACTGAAACAGGCTTCCAAGCACTGTATTTTTCTCCTTGAACAACCCTCATTGCAAGTAGGGAAAAACCCATTTTTGAACCAGGGCTGACCAGTTGGGGTCACAAGTACACAGAAGCCGATCATTGTATTTTTCCTTTCCACTGAAGATTGGCGAAGACTTGGGTTCCTATAAATAGCACAATACTGCGCGTTAGAGTAATGCTAAGCTTCTAAGCTTAAAACCCTAACAAAATAAATAAATCAATAAAGAATTTTTATAATGAAATTTGAGTTGTCTTTACCTATCAACAAGAAGAGAAATCGAGAAACGAAGAAGTTGTCACCAACTTTTGCATTTTACGCAAAGGAGTATTCAAACTCTATGCCAACCCTGAAGGGAAAAGAGTGTCGACAAGCTCAAGTTTCACAAGCCATGACAAACCACAAGAAAATTGAACTGAAACCTTGGACAAGCCGAGAGCCAAACACAACAACCAATAACCACTCACGCAGTGAGACTCACAAAGCCGAAGTTATGGATTCTAAGACTGAGTAACAAGTCTATAGCAACAACAAACTCAAGCCATAGAGCAGGCACGTAGAGGAACAACCTCTCATGGCTATAAAAAAAAAACTACACAGAGCAGCTTGCAGGCCAACGAAACCCTCAGAGAAAAATGACAAGAGAATAGGGTTTCCAGCCTTTTAAATCACCAATGCATGGATGAGGGCAGACCACGTGCCTCCAAATATTTCAACCATGCTTGTGTTTGGTCTATAGTCATCTGCGTTTTCAATTATCCAATTATTGTTACAATGATTTATTAACAAACTATGCAAATGACTATGGATTGTTTATACATTCACCTTTTGAAACATAAGCTATATCATTGTCGTCGCTAGTATCGAGGGTTATAATACTAGTTAACAATAATTCTAGGTCGTTGACCATAGAATAAAATATGTCCAAACAATGATTTGCATAATTACTTCACAATCGACTTTAAAATAGTTACAAACCATATCATTTGCAAATGGTGGTTAATATTAGTTACTTTTTCTAATAACTAATAGTCATAGTTGGACTATAGAGTAAAAGTATTTAAACCATATCAAATAAACAATCACAAGGCTCAATCTTAATGTAAGCTTTTACATTTAATGTTTTGTAGGCTCAGCTTATCAATGACAATAATAATGATTCCTATCATTATTTGCAAAGACAGTTTTTGTTTGTTTGTGTGTAATTGGTTCTAGCATAGTATAGGAACCTTAGTTATAATGTTTCACTTGAGATAGACCTTAGTTTGAAAGATCTAGGTAGTAAATCTACCATAGTAGTTATTATAAACTACAACGTATTATAAGTGAGACAACTTGATAATAGTAATATTATTATGGAATTAACCATGCACAAGGTTTATAAATATAGGAATAACACTAATAATGTATTTCCTATGACTTAGACTTTATAAAAAGTGATGGTAGGTAGTATTCCATCTTAGGATGATGTATCAAGTTACAAGAACCCAACTTATAATGTTATAGAAAATTCCAGGTAGTAAGATCTCTACATGATGCAAGGAACATATAGATTGGTACATTATAAAATAATATGATATTGTATATTGTTACAATAATACATGCAACAAGGCAATAAGGTAAATACTGAAGTTTATAACTCGATGATGAGCATATTTTTACATTTAAGCAACAGGTTGATAAATTCAATGGCTAGTAAGAAAAGACAAAATAGAAACATGAACTCTATTGAAAATCTTTAACTTCGAGATTGATAGGAGTACTTTCATGAATAAGAGACAGTACAGTTAAACATAACATTAGCGTTATACGCATGTTAAAGTAGAAGTAAATGTATGACGAAGAACTTGAGCTCTAAGCTCATAGTAAGTATCTTCTGTTTCGCTAAGTATGATAAAGATAACTATCTTTATATCTAAACTGGAATACTTCCTTAGAAACAAAAACAATGGAAGACAATTACTTTACCTCATCAGAGCTTGCTTTTAAATAATCAGTTTATTTACTAGCATTTTAACATGCAATAGATATACTTCTTGCTACCTTATGAATTAAACTTCTACTTGATCGATCATTACCTATTGAACATGTAAGAACCAACAATCCATCTGCGTTAGCATAATGCTAAGTAAGCCCAAGTATTTCAAAAATAGATTTCACCTACTTGCCAAAAAGTAAAATTATTAGTAAAGCTAAAAGAAATCTGTATGCAGGTCAATCTTATGTAGATTACAAAAATGAAATTTGTATTAGTTATTATATTATGAAAGTAATTAATACTAATTGTTAAACTGTTTCATTTTCCGCTAACCACTAGCAGTTAGTAAACTGCGTATTCAGACATTTTATGTTGTCTTAAAAATTTTAAATTCTTATGAAATTTTGGGTTACTTACATGTGGTATCTGAGCACAAGGTTCAAACACTAGACCTTGATGAAGCTCAACTTGCTTATATGAAACAGTGTATTAAATTATTTTGCTGATGTTGTTTTCTTTTAATGTTATTCAAGAGAGAAATTTGTTTATGAGTTTAACAACAGGTATGGAAATACTGGAGGAACATGCGGAAGAGGAATATCCCTTTACTGAACAAGAAAACTTACAAAGAGACCCTATACAAGAAGACATAACCACTAATTCCTCAGAACTTTTACAAACAGTAAAAGAATTAAAATATGAAATGGAATCTGTTAAAAAGGAAAATGAGAGGATTCTAAGAGCTCGGGAGGAGCTGAATCAGATCCTAACAGAAAGATTTCAAACCGAGGGAAGGGGTAAAAGAGCTGATTCAGAAGATTTAAGTTACCAACATAAGTATAAAAAGATTAAATAGACTAAAAATGAAAGCAGCTCATCTTCCGAAGTGTTTGGTGATCAACCAAATTTTCATTCTACTAGTGATAGTAGTGAGGATAACCAATATACCAGAAAGAGAAAATATAAACCATATGAAGAAATTTTTGGAGAGGTTAAAAAGATCAAACCGCCAGCCTTTAATGGGGAAACTGAGAAGGGGGAGGAAGCAGAATCGTAGTTATCTAGGATGAAGAAGTACTTTCATATTTATAACTATTCTAACCAATTAAAGGCTAGAATGGCTATCTATAATATTTCAGGGAAAGTTGATATATGGTGGCAAGATTTAAAGAGAGTGAAAGGAATAAAAGAGAAGAACATAAACTAGAGTACCTTTAAGAAGTACTTTAAAAATAAATTTTTATCTGAGCAATACTTTGAAGAAAGAGCTAAATAATTATATGAGCTTAAACTAGGCACAACGACTATGAAATATTTGAATAGTAAGTTTTTAAGTCTGCTTAGGTATGTACCATACCTTGTAGATGAAAACCCAAAGGTACAACGGTTTCTCAGCTGTCTACCTTATCACATAAAGGATAGGATTGAGTATGACAATCTTAAAACTGTGGAAGAAGCTATGAGGAAAGCTAATTTCTGTTATTAACAGAATAGGAAAAGGGAGAGTATGGAAAACTGGAAGGCCAAAAAGAATAATAATTATGATCAAAAGAAGAAAGAGTTTGTGCCCAATCGGAATTCTAAAATTTAATAAGGCTACAATTTTTTCTAATAAGAATTTCCAAGGGAATAAGAATATTTCACCAAACAATTAGAACAATCAAAGAGTAAAGAGTCTGCTAATAATCATGGTAATTACACGAAAAAATTTGAACAAAAAGAACCCATAAAGTGTTGGGCGTGTAATGGCCCACATTATGCCTCAGTCTGTCCTAATCGGAAAAAGACTGTCAATACTATCCATACCATATAGGAGGAGATGACTATTGGATATTTCGCGAGGACTATGCCCAGGATTAATGCAGCTTTGGAGAATCAACAAGCAGACTATCAAAATTCCATGGTGGAAGTAGAAGGTAAGATAAACCAAAAACCCATAGCTATTTTAATTTATCCAGGAGCTAGTCTAAGTTATATTTCACCTAAATTGGTATAAAAATGTAAGCTACCTGTTGAAAAGTTTGTAAGTTCTTGGTTGGTTCAGTTAGCTACTGGTGCAAAAAGGAAGGTAACTTGTTTTGTAAAGAATTGTGCAGTAGTTATGGATCAATTTGGAACTTTTATAAAGCTTAATGTACTACCTCTGGGTTCTTATGACATACTAATCGGTATGGATTGGTTAGAGCAACATAGGGTGATCTTAAACTATTATGATAAAACCTTTACTGGTATAAATAAAGATGGAAAACCAATAAGTATTAAGGGAATCCCTAGAAAAACAACTGTAAGGAAGATTTCTACTCGACAGCTTAAGAGAGATGTTAGAAAAGGTTGTAAGGCTTATGTAGTAACAATAATTAATGAGGAAAATCTAAACAATACAGATAAATTAAAATTGGAGGATATACCCGTTTTAAAAGAGTATGCAGATGTATTTCCGGAAGATATTTCGGGACTACCTCCGAAAAGGGAACTAGATTTCACCATTGAGCTAGTACCTGGTGCAGTACCCAGCTCAAAGGCCCTTTATCGGATGAACATACTTGAACTTAATGAACTTCAATCACAATTAAAAGAACTTATTGACAAGAAGTATATTCGAACCAGTGTGCCTCCCTGGGAGGCACCTATCATCTTCGTTAAGAAAAATGACGGAACTCTACGACTTTGTATAGATTACTGTCAGTTGAATAAGATGACTATTAAAAATAGATACCCATTGCCTCGCATAGATGATCTGTTTGATCAACTACGTGGAGCCACGGTGTTTTCAAAAATTGATTTAAGGTCTGGATATCACCAAGTTAGGATTACAGATGAAGATATTTTGAAGACAGCCTTTAGGACTCGATATGGGCATTACGAGTTTGTCGTCATGCGATTCGGGCTTACTAACGCCATAGCTATTTTTATGTGTTTAATGAACAATGTAATGCATAAATATTTGGACAAGTTAGTGGTCATGTTTATCGATGACATATTAATCTATTCAAAATATGAAGAAGAGCATAAAGAACATTTAAAAATTGTTTTGCAAGAGTTACAAGATCATCAACTCTTTGCTAAGTTTAGTAAATGCAATTTCTTTAAGGATAAAATCTAGTACTTAGGTCATGTGGTGACTAAGGACAGAATTTCGGTGGATCCCGAAAAGATAAAGGTGACTGAAGATTGGCCAGTTCCTAAATATGTAACTGATGTTCGATCCTTCGTGGGAATTACCGGTTACTACTGGAGGTTCATTGAAGGGTTTTCAAGAATCACAAATCCGATAACCTCTTTGTAGAAGAAGGGAAACAAGTTTGATTGGAATCAGAAGTGCAAGGAGAGTTTTAAAAAGTTAAAAAATTTATTAACCAGTGCACCTATTTTAAGAATAGCTGATCGAAATAAAGATTTTGTAGTGTGTACTGATACCTGCAATGATGGTTTAGGCGGAGTATTGAGTCAAGAAGGGCATGTTATTGCTTATGAATCTAGGAAATTAAAAATTCATGAAAATAATTATGCAGCTTATGATTTGGAATTAGCTGCTGTCATACATTCTCTAAATATGTGGCGTCATAATTTAATTGGAAGAAAATTTATTCTAATGACAGATAATAAAGGTCTGAAATATCTGTTAGATCAACCTAACCTAAATGCTAGACAAGCTAGGTGGCTAGGTTTTCTAAGTTAGTATGATTTCGAAATTCAACACATTAAAGGGAAAGAAAATAAAGTTGATGATGGATTAAGTAGAAATGCGAAACTGAACTTTACAGCAATTATCAGCACTTATACAACGAATCTGGAAGAACAGCTTAAAGCGAGGTTAGAACAAGATAAAATTTATAAAAAATTACAAGCAAAAACGAAAGAAAATCCAACAGAAAATATAAGTAAAGGGTACAACTTGAATGAAAAATGATTTTTACTATATAAATATGGAATGTATGTACCTAATGTACCTAAAGTTAAGTTAATAATTTTAGATGAAATCCATAAAACTCCTTACTCAGACCATCCGGGTTATCAAAAGACTATAGCTATGTTAAGAAAAGAATATTTTTGGCCAAATATGAAGACTGAACCGGTAGAATATATCGCTAGGTGTTTTGAATGTCAGCAAGTAAAAACTGAACATCAACACCCAGCTAGATTACTTCAGCCCTCGCCCATTCCTAGCTGGAAATGGGAGATAATTAGTCTTGATTTTGTTATTGGACTGCCTAAAAATCAGACTTTAAATGATTCTATAATGGTAGTAGTTGACAAATTATGCAAAGTAGCCCATTTTATACCTGTAAAAACTACGTATAAAGCTGCAAACATAGCTGATATCTTTTTAAAGCAAATTTTACGACTGCATGGGATACCGAAAGTTATAATCTTAGATCGAGACCCTAAATTTATAGGTAACTTTAGGGAATCTCTGTTTAAAGGATTAAATACTACACTAAATTTTAGTACTTCGTTCCATCCTCAAACTGATTGATAGACTGAAAGAATAAACCAAGTACTAGAAGATTTACTAAGAATGTATGTAAAAGATCAACTAGGTAAATAGAAGAATTATTTGCACCTAGTGGAATTTTCTTATAATAATAATTATCAAGATTCAGCCAGATTTAGTCCTTTCGAAATCTTGTATGGGAGGAAGTGTAACACTCCTATAGGCTTGGAGTAATTTGGTGGACAGATTAGTAATAGGTCCTGCACTATTGAAAGAAATGGAAGAAATTGTAAAGCAGATACAAGGTAATCTGAAAATCACAAGATCGACAGAAAAGTCAAGCTAACCTTAAAAGAACTCCAAAAGAGTTTCAGGTAGGTGAACATGTGTTCATAAAGGTGAGACCCAAAAGGAGCTCTCTGAGGTTGGGTAGTTGTGTGAAACTAGCACCTCGTTATTGTGGTCCTTTTGAAATATTATCCAGGATTGGACATGTAGCTTATCAGTTAGCCTTACCACCGAATTTAAGAGTTTATAATGTTTTTCACATTTTTGTATTAAAGAAATATGTTCATGATGATACTCATGTTGTTAACTGGAATGATGTACAGGTGGAACTAGAAGGAGATTTTCTGGTGGAAATGGACTGTATCCTCAAGAGAATGGAGATCACATTTTAGAACTACACCATTGGTCAGGTGAAGGTGCAATGGAAGCACCTTAGTCTAGAAGAAGCCACCTAGGAATTGGAAATTCATATGCGGGATGCATATCCAATTCTGTTCCAGGGGAATTCTGAGGATGAGGAATAGACACGGGGGCGTCACCTAGAGACCAATATGATATCACGTCCGTTCATATTGGGGTGGTTAAAAATTAAAAAATTTAAAGTCAATATATTGGTGGTATATTAGGGGTAACAAGGGTTTTTTTTAAGTATATAAATATCCAATATGTTTAGGGTTATTTTATTCCAAAATTCTGCCCGCGCCCTTCTCTGCAAAACCGTACATTTTGTCCTTCTGCTCCTGCGCGAACTTGGTTCTGAACTGCTCCTGCGTGAACGTCGCGGCCGAGGCAGCCGACCAGTCTAGGGGTTTCTTCCGCGGTCGTCTATATTTTCTACTATGAATTCCACACTGCAAAAATCAAAGACAATATTCTATGCCTAGATCCTCATCGATCCCGTGCAGGATTAGATTCAATCCATTCTAGTAGGCTCTTGGACGAAGTTGCGCGTTTGAAACAGATCGAATGATGCGAATTTGGTACTATTTGGTGTAGAATTCCGATTGATTTCGTGCGATGAAGGGTTTGCAGAACGGCAGCAGCAATGGGCCGCCCCCTTTCTTAACCAACCGCGGGGACGCTGGCACTGGAACAAAGAAAGAATTACAAGGCAGGGCAGAAAGCGTACAGGCAGGAACGAAGGAAGGAGGGAGAGGACAAATGCTCATTAGAAAAGTTTGCAGATTTATTCTTACTAGACTTATAAGGAGGACATGGCTGCAGGGGACTGAGATTTTACTCGATACAGGCGGAGATGTCTGTTATTGCTTGGTGGGCTGGGAGACTCAGCCGGGCTTGGCTCCCGGGATACTCAACTGGGACGGATGCTGCGCTATTTGGCTTTGCTAATTGGCTATGTTTGGGCCAACATCTATGAGGTTTAGTGCAATTCTTTTAAAAATAAATAATAAGCATTTCTAAAGAACATAAGTGGAAGCTAATCCAGTCCCCTGAGCTACCAGTGAATAAGCTTATTGTTGTATCCCCCTTTGAAAGAGAAATAGGCTTACTACTAAGAAGATATGATATCGCCATATCCACGTTTCTTGCCATCATTGTGTAATTTGTAATCTATATGTATAAACTGTTTTTAATCAATGTAAGGGGTTATCCCTTGAGCGTCAGCGAAGAAGCTATGAGTTGTTTACATTATGAAATAAGAACGAAACACATCTCATTCAACCTTGTTATTTTATGCCAATCCCGAAATCAACCACCTTTGCTCGGACTTAACAGCTAGGTTCAGTTCCCTTCTGTCTCTTTCTCATATTAGTTGTTTCTTATAAAAGGTACTTCTTTCTTTGCTGGAATTGGTGACCTCGTGTTGAGGAAAGGTTCTTGCAGAAGAAGCAATGAGCCATGGAGTACCAGTTTATTTCCTTCTTTTGAGTTCAGAAGAGGAATGAAGCTCTCTCTTTCTATAATAGTACCACCTGTTCTTCTTGTAGCTCAAGCAGTACTACTTATTCCAGTTGTTTAGTAGTAGCTATTCAACTATAATGTCTGAGCTATGAGTTTGATTCTTTCTATTAGGAAGCAGTAGTTATAGTTCTTATTAATGGCAGGAGTATGAGCAGTCTTCTTATCTATCACTATGAGCTACTTTATATCTCTTATGAGCTAGTAGTTGCTATGGGCTCGAGTATAGGTCTTATTCTGAGCTATGAGTTGAGTATGGGTTCTTTCTACCATTAGTAGCTTAATGAGTTATGAGTTGTTATTATCTATGGGATGTATTTCTAACGGTCTTAGTAGTAGCCTTTTATTGAGCTACTGTATGAGTGAGTATGAGTATAGTGCATACAATGTTCATATTCTGATGGCACGAATGGAACATGATTCTATAATAAAAACCAAGACGTATGATATGGTGGACGACCCGGCCATGAATGCTATGGTGTCATGGAGCCCCAGCAGCAACAGTTTTATTGTGTGAAATCCCACTGAATTCTCTGGTGTCCTTCTTCCCACTTACTTCAAGCACAGCAACTTCTCCAGCTTCGTCAGACAGCTGAATACATATGTAAGTACGACTCTACATGAATGTATAAATTACTCTGAATTGATTATGTGGGTATTTGTATTTCTAGAGGGTTTTTGTTTCTTTTAGTTTATGCAAAGAGTGGCTCAGAGGTCAGGTCTCAGTGTTGAGGGTAGCTATCTCGGCAAAATTGCCTGGGACTTGCACCAGGTTTCATCCTTTTGAAAATTGTCTGGATTTTGCTCCCGGTGGTATTCCTTTGAAAATTGCCCACAACTTGCACCCGACTCTCATTCCCTTGAAAATCCCGCAACTTGCACCTAACCTAATCTCTTGGAAAATCGAGTCCCACTCACACATGTTCTTGTCCGTTTGAAAATTGGTGGAAAATTGCCCACGATTTATCACTTTGAATGTTGCCCGAAGCTTTCATCTGGCCTTATTACTTTGAAAATTGCGTGCGACTTGTATCTGGTGTCATCCCTGTGAAAGTCGCCCGAAAGTTGAACCAGTAGCAACTCATTGAAAATTGCCCAATACTTGCATCTAGCCTTATCGCGTTAAAATTTTCCCCGGGCATGCAGCCGACTTCATCCAGTTGAAAATTGCTGATACCTGACCTCATCCTTTCAAAGATTGGCTGGAAAATGTGCCCAGTCTCATCTCTTCAAAGATTGCTTGGCCTTATCCCTTCAAAAATTGCCTGGTACTTTCACCTGACTTCTTTATCCGAGACTTGCACCTAGCCTTATCCGTTTGAAAGTTGAAAGATGCACCCAACCTCATCCCTTCAAGAAAAAGCAAAAAGCCTAGATCTTGCACCTGGCCTTGTCCTTTTAAGATTAGCTTAAGACTTGCACCCAACCTTATATCTCTGAAAACTGCCAGAGGCATGCATCCGGATTCAGCCCTTTGAAAATTGCCCCAATCTTGTACCCAGCCTAATCTATTTATGTTATCAGAAGTTCGACTAGCAAACCTTCTGTTCTTGTGTATGTACTCATATGCATTTCCAACTTGGCACTGCATTAGTACATTACTAATCAATTTTATATGCATAATATATGATGGGAGGAGGTCTTGATATTACATTAATACGCTTTGAGTCAATTTTGCATCTAAAATAGATGCTGCGAGGGGTCTTGACACTACATGAGGACATTGCAAATCATCAATTTTGATATGCATAATATATCTTAGGAGGACGGGGTCATGTTTCTTATCCTTCAAAATTCTTTGCCTCATATCCTGTTTCTGATTACATAGCTTTGAAACTGATGCAATACGGGTGGATAGACCACAACAAGGATTGAACCCCAGTAGATGACTTGATACTTGGTCAGTGTCACCAGTGAACCGACACCATCCACTCAATCAATCAATCAATCCCACAAAATAATCTTGGAGCAACATTGCAAAAGGTGCTCTTCTTCTGATATAATAGCAGCATGACATCATCATCAGCAGTATTCAATGATTCAATCAAAGCACCCAGATTGGCATGAGAATATGGAAACTTGATCTTCTATCCTCTCAAAGTAATCATGAAGAACAAGGTTTGTAATATGTATTCATTGTCTTCCAAACTCCTTCAAATCTGTGTTAAAAACCTTTGCTCTGAGCCCAAAAAAGGTCACCATCAGGTTCTGGTATAACGCTCGGGTTGCTTTCTGAGTGTTATTTGTAAGCATGAGAATCCTGCATGATCTATATTGATATGTACTGGAAACGGTGCAGGTTCAGGTGCTGGGAAGCAATTGAGGAAAAACACCTTCCACCTTTATAACAATGGTACTTGATATCCTTGTACCATCTCAGAGCTTTTTAGGACAGAGTGCTGTCACAATGGTTGTGCTAGGCCATGGACTTCCAGCAACTCCATTGCTGATATAGTAATATCCTTAATAAACTCCAAAATCTTACCCATCTTTAATGATCTTGTTAGATTTCACAAGTGCTCCTAACGGTAAAGGAAAGGTAGCTGCTGCAATCTTTGCTGCTAGAGATGAACCTTCAGGAGGGTCTCTTAAGCAACTCAACAATCTCTATGATCATTTCCTCAAAAGATTCATCACTTTCTTCACCTAAAAAATGCCATTGTCATTTGTTAATCAACCATTCTCCTCTTCACTTCTACTTGTTGTACAAGCCCAGTGAACCTCAAGATTTCTAACACCAAATTTTTCTGTGGAATTTTTAGTGTTAACATGTAGGAAGGGTGTTTCTTTGCCAAATACCTTAGAAGGATATTTTTTGATAATGCAAAATAACGTTTATTGTAGCCAGCTAATTTCTACACTTATGATGTATCAGTTGTGGCTGGGAGGTTGAATGATCGAGTTGTACAATGAATGATTTTTGATCTTTGCCATAAACATTCCTTGAAAGATAGGAAGAATTTCATTATATCTTGAGTAGAAACCTTGACACTTAAAGCATGAAGGTCATATCTCCTGTTAATAGATCATGAAAGGGCAGACAATGCACAGAGTTCATCATAGGATCCCCAATGCAACTCAAAATTTAAAAGATTAGTTGCTTTCATCAGAGTGGCCATGGTTACTGTCAGTCCATTTGTGGAAAGGCTACTGACCACTTCCTACTGGAAAGTAGATTCAACTAATTTTGTGACCTGTAAATTGGAAAAAGATACGGATATTTCTAAGTTTCTAACAACATTCTTGTGTCATCATTATTATGGGGCTTTTGGAAGCTTTAGCTAGATAAAGGATAATTATTTTGTGACCTTACTTTGAGTATAGGGAGCTAATAAATGACAGTGCAGGGCTTGAGTGGAAGTTGATGTCCCTTTGTCTGTGGCCTGGGAATTGTGGTCTGACAGGGAAGGTGTGAACCGTTGGATGCCTTGGATTGCTTCCGTAAAGGTACTGAATACTTATCCATTCTCTACAATGTTATTTCTTTTCCTCATTTCTATCCTTTATACAATCCAGGCAAGAACAAAAATTAATGCTGATTCCTTTTACTTTATCCTAGAAATGGATGAAATTAAAGAAGTAAGATTGACTGATAGTATTGAATCTTTTATAGAGTATTCCATCTAGTAAATATGTATACATAATACAGTCTTCTTCTGCATGAACCTTGGATGCACTCACAGGGTCATCCAATGCCTAGTGAAATTTACACCTTCTCATGCCAGGCTGAAATCTTGGACAAAGTTTCTAGTAAGCTAAGTATATAAAAAATAATTCCAACTACAATGGGCCTTTGGAAAGAGTGGTTTCGCTGGAGTCAAAATAAAAAAGTTGTCTGCTCTTTGTAAGCCATTCTTCTGTTATTGATGTTAGTCCAGTGGGCAAGCCAACTTCTGTTGATAACTTGATTGTGTTATAATGTACCTCATGAAGGCATAATTAAGATGCTATTAAATTTTTCCCCTTGGAATTTAGAACCCTGAGAAACCTCTGGGTACTTTCCCTCATTCCAAGGATGGTACCCAGTGTGAAGCACATGGCATAGACTTAGTGTGCCTAATCTGTCAGGTACATTGAGTGGGGGAAACCTCTAGGCACTTCCCCTCATTCTGAGGATGGTACCCAGTGTGAAGCACATGGCATAGACTTAGTGTGCCTAACTTCTCAGGGACATTGAGTGAGGTCCCCACACATATCAAGTACATCACAGAGGCACCTAGTCCCAGGACTTGATCCCAAGATCTGCTTTAATTCACAGCACTCAACTAGTTGAGCTAGCCCACTGGGCTATTAAAATGCTATTAATTAATTATCAAATGCATTAGTATCAATGTAAGATCACCAACATGAGACAACCATTCATCTAAGGGGGATAGCTCAACTATTCTGCAGTGTTCTATTCTGTAATGTAATGTACAACCAAAGAATTCTACAGTGTTCTATTCTGTAATGTAATGTACAACCAAAGAATTCTATAGTGTTCTGTAATGTAATGATGTGTGTAACATTGGTGTTTAATTTCATTTCATGATAAATTGCATTGTTTGAATCCTTTAAGGTTTCATCGCTGACTGATTTGGCATAAGTATCATCATTAAATTCCTGATGAACTATTTTTAGCTCAGCTTAATATTATAAGTAGCTATCTAAACGAATTGGTTTCACAAACCTTAAATGATATAATTAATAATATTAGGATCTAAAGACCAATGGAACATTTCATTTTTGGTTTGACAAACTTGAAATGATAGAATTAATAATATTAGGATCTAAAGACCAATGGAACATTTCATTTTTGAGAGGAGCACCAGGATTTTTTATCTAAAGTTCAAACCAACAAAATTTCTCAAATTATGCCAGAGAGTTTTGTGAAGTATGTAGTTGATATTCTTATAGTACTTTTTCGCAAGATCTTTATTCCATGGCTTTTCAAGATTTATACACATATATGCTTTTCTTAGATGCAATGTCAGACAAGTAGAAGAGTGTAGAAAATGTCAACTAGCAAATATTCATCTCCATCATAAATCCTTCAGATTCAATGTCAGATGGCATGACAAGAGTGTAGACAATGTCAACTAGCTCAGATTCATCTCCATTTAAGATCAATTAGGCACAGAAAAGTATTAAAAAAACTAGAACAACGATCTAGAATCACACCAATTTGTTTTATTTTTTACATTGTAATAATCATGATGGATTTTATGTCTTCTGTTGTATATATATTTCCTATTTTATTGCCATCATAAACTAGGCTGTTAAATCTCAATAAGTTTTACAGGAAAAAAAATCTTCAGTCCAATCTCATTTTTTGGATAATCCTTGGTTATTATCCATATATTCAACTCAAAGTTTTTACTGTTTTCTAGTTATCTCCATTTCAGATCCAGCTATCTAGACAAGTGACTATCACAGTAGAATAACATAGATCCATTTTAAGAGAAGGATCAACAAGCTTCACCTTTCAAAGCCAACAATTTTGTTTATTCAACATCTAACATTCAGATATAAATTACATTACAGCACCTAGCAGCTCTCTGTACAGTCAGTGCTTTGTTTATAGTAAGTCTTCCAAGATCATGATACATGTCAAAGCTTATGATGAGACAACTGATATACTGCATACAATAACAATAACAAGACAGGACAAAGTTTACAATATATCAAATAGATAACATTTACACTGGTTCAACAAAGATATTAGAAGCTGAAAACACAGATTGTCTGTAATATGTTTTTCATGTCAAATAAACTTATCAGGATATAGGATTCAATCCATCGAAAAAATATTATGAGCATATATATATGTATGTATAGATAACAATAGATAGATATAGCTTCACTCTAAAAACAGCCAACAGTGAGTAGTTACATGAGTTTGTACAGTAAAACCCATATTAGCTCCATTCGAATTCCAGTCGATGAAAGTGGAAATCATACTCGTGTGTACATGTCTATCTTAACAGTCTGGATGTTGTTGTTCATGGAGATTTGTTGCAGTCGATGCCAATATCATTGTGGCGTCTGGAAGGACCTGAGTTATAAACGAAGGGGAGTCCTTTGGGAAGAAAGGTGAATGAGTAGCCATTAAACTTTCTAGATATGACACTGCCTCTCTTTACAGTTAGGGCATCTGGACTGCTGCTATAATGGGATTCTTCTGGGAGTGGACTTGGGCTCATCAACCCATTAGTGCTGCTGGAAGGCTGATCATTAGCCACCATCTTCTCTCCAGTAATGCACTGTACAGGAACCAGTAGAAACAACAAGAGAATTAGCACTCTGGAGGCTGCCATATGAAGCTTAAATTACCAACTAAGTTTGTTATCTCTGTGATCATTCATGCATGAGCCTTCCAATGGACAAACAAACAAACAAACAATCCGTTGTTGGCACTGGATCACCAAATTTAGAGGAGGTTGAGAGGCTCCATGGTTGAATTTTTATGGGGGGATGGTGATGATGATGAGGTTAAAGTAGTATTTAATTCCATACATAACATGGAACATGGCAAATAGACCCATGGGAGCAGTGACCCACTGGAGGTCCCATGAGCCTTGTATTCGCTTCAAACTTTCTCGTCTTTCAATCCCATTTGCCATGACTGTGTGAGTTGATAGTTCATACAGTAAGGAGGCGATAAGGAGGGATCCACTCTTAAATTCCTTTTTGTTTGTGAGGTATCCACTCTTGAATTCCTTTTTGTGAATTTGTGTTTTCCATCTTCCCATATCAACAAATGCACTTGTCAAATTAATAATATTCAACAGCAAAAGTCCTACACTGACGAGAATCATGCGTCTTGAATGTTTCCCAGACAAAATTCTCAAATTGTTGTGCATCTCATTTGCATTGAATTTGCATTTTAATTTTAACTTCTTCTAAGAAGACACAGAATTCAATATTAAAAATGTTTTCTCCCTGAAAATTTGCTTTTTGACATTGAAAAAGCTTTTTGCTTTTCCAAAACTGCTTTTCACTTTTCAATTTGAAATTGCTTTTGGCTCTCCAATTTGTTTTATACACAGGGAAGTCGGTATATTCTACGGCCAATTTAAAGATTTTACACAAGGCAGTCGATGGAGTTAACATCTAAAGAAAATCCAAACTCTTCTAAAAAATCTCTCCTATCTCAATGCATAGTTGGGGTTAAAAGAGTAGAACAATGACCTCATAAAAAATACCAAATTTTGACAAAAAAAACTAAGGTCACCCTCAATTTTGCATCTTTATCTTTAACATTTTTTAAAAATAGATAATAAAAATCCTTTGGAAAGGAGAGATAGTTTGGAGATGGAATTTTATTTTAATAAGTAATTAATTAAAAATTTATTGTACATATATTGATCAATATAAATTTATCTTAATATGGAATTTTTTAATTCCTTTTAATTTTTAATAAGTTATGAGCATAACATCTCCCCCATACTATGCAAAATAGAATACGAGTGAATGAAGAGAATTGAGTACATCATATGGATAGGACATCATTAGAGTATATTGTAAGGGAAGGTGTTGTATGTAAGAGATTTAAGGAACGTCTCAAGGTATATGCCATGGCACTTGGTGTAGAGGAATCTAACTAAATATGGAAAACTGGTGGAAAAGGAAAAGACAAGTGAATTATATAAACACATGTACTCTATGTAATTAATTCATGGCTC
>LPNX011086287.1:0-37650 GCA_001517045.1 Pseudotsuga menziesii | reverse complement strand
GTTAGGTTGTGAGGATTGTTGGCCTTTGTGAGAGAGAACTTGAATGCATGCAGTGAAGTTTTTACGAGGGTAGAGCTGTGGTAGTTTTGAGAGCATTTTGAATGACGCTTTTTGGGTGTGTTATTCCTTCCTAAAAATTTGTAATTGTTCTCTACTTGTGGAGTTTATGAGCCCTTGGAATATTGAAAGTTGTCTTAAAATTACTTGCAAAGTGAGGAAGCTTTGGTTCAACTATGAAAGAAGTAGGGCTAGGCTCTCCACTTAATATTTTCTCTCTATGTAATATAAATGTTCAACTAATGCAAGTCAAAGTACTAAGAAATCTATGAGAGTATTATGTGTACAAACTAGATTTTTAAAGCTATTTTGAGAAAAGTTGTTGAAGCTCTGAAACAAAGGAGCACTAAAATATGCGTGATTGTCGATGAAAGCATTTAAAAGTCTACTAAAACTGAAAAGGCCTCTCAGCCTCTGGAGTTGGATATATATCCAGTGTCCACATCTTAAAGCAGTTACTAAAGCAGTTACACACTACTGTTTGAGATTGGTACAAATAAACCCTCTCTTATTTGTTTTGACATCATGTGATAGATTTTAATTCATAATAAAGTGATTTTCCTAAGGGCGCCTATCAAGTGTCGCCCTTTCTTGTGTTTAGTTTTTTTTTCCCTTAGGTAGAAATATAAAGGGGTATAAAAAATGTAAATGAAAAAATGAATACATGCAATATATAGGGAAAATAGGGGTTTTTAAAAATCGGCAAGGCATATTGGGAGGGGGTTAAAAAAAATGATTTTTGGAGGTATTTTCCAATATTTTTTGAAAATAGGGGTATTGTTTCATATGCCACGAACGAATGTGCTATGGCATAGTTTCACTAAGTGAAGACCCCGTGGGAATAAATAACATCGAGGACGGTGTTATAATTTAAGGGGGTGTGTATGTCACATGCCCCAATTTTGCAAAAACAATTTTATATTATTTGAGGAACAATGTGTTAAATTTTATGTCAAGTTGTAATTGATGACCCAGTGGGGTCAAGGATATTTAATGTAAATTCTGAATATTTTATTTATAAATAAATAAATGAGGAGACAATCACTTAGGAGAGCTGTTAAAAGAGTGTTTACTAGTCAAATTGGTGGAGGAGACTGGGTGGAGAGAAAAATGACATGTGGCAGCATCCTCAAACCACTTCCAACTGTTGCACGTGGCAACATCCCTACATTTGTGGTCATGATTCCTCAAAGAAATGGAATCAGAGCAGGTGGCTCAATTAATGAAAACTGACCCAAAAGACCTGGGAAATATTTATAAATATTCCCATTGAAGAGAGCTAAGGCTGCTCATTCTAGAGGAGTGATCATTCAGGGTGAGTGAATGTACTTCAGAGAAATTCAATGGAAGGGAGATTTGGAAAGAGTTTTAGGGGATAACTGCTGATTGATCTAGTTGCATATTTTAAGCTGAAGATCATACTGTTGAGAGCAAAGTCTTTTACTGAGGTATTGAACTAGTCAATTGACATAGGGTTCTACTGTTTTCATCTCCACCAGTTCTCAGCCAAGAAGACTAGGAATAGGCTTGGGGGTCTTGAGGAAGCACCGTTTAAGTGCTCTCCAGGAGATTGGGAAGGAGGAACAACCTCCTAAAGCTTTTGTCATCTTGTCCTTAACAGGTTCTATGTTATTTTGTTTTACTATTTTAGTTAAATAAATATTAGTTTAACTGCTATGTGAATGTTAAAAGTTCAGAGTTTATGAAATGCTATATTTTTTATTCTTATTAGATTGTTATAGAAATGAAATTGGTTTAGAAGAATAGTGAAATAGAATGAAAACACATTTCTACACTGTGTTTTTTCACACCTAGAAACCAGGTCATACTCTAGCACAGTTAGAATGCTTTAAGTAGATAAGAGAATAAAAATAGTGGATAGGAATTGTATCCTTAGATAGCAGAGTAAATTTATTTCAGTGTTATGGTTTATTTGTGTTTACATTTTTTACTTACTATAAATAAATAAAAATATAAGAAAATAAAATAGTAAACAACATTAGAGTCACAGTGATAGTAGACTGATTAAATAAAAGTTTATAGAAGATAACAACTAAGTATATAAACAAGTTATTAACCACACAGTTTATCTTTTAAAACTATTACCTAATAAAAACCAGATTAGGGTTTTGTGTATAAACCCTTAATTTTTGAGAAATAAACAAAGTTATATAGTTAACCATTTATTCTTTAGAGAGCTCTGAATAATTCTAAGTTACAGAATAGTAAATAAAACAAATGTAACATTAAATAAAATAAAACTAATAAATTATGTAGTTAGGAAATAATTATATCCACTAGACAGGCTTATAACCTGTGAAAGAAAAACCTGAGGATCGAAACCCTAACAACTAAATTACCTATTTATAAATTAATTTATTTAAGTTTTAGTCCATCTACATTGATAACTGTATAAACAAACTTTACAAGAAGATTATAAATCATACTTTAGACTATTTACAGTCTTTTCTTAAGACAAATATCTTTTATAAACAGTAAAATAATTATATAGTTAACATGTTAATAAACCACCATACACCTGTAATAGCCAAACTGAAGCAACAAGAAACAGCGCCCAAGTAATAATTAATTTAAGAATACATTTACACAAGGTTTTCCTTTCCATTTAACCCTAGTTATTACAATCTGGACTAATAAGTATAAAATTATAAATTTTACATTACGACTGATCTATAGTCTTCACATTAACAATATTTACTTACGAAAGAAATCATTAACAGTAAATTTTCTTCACTAATAGTTGAATACGGAAAAACACAATTTTACGGTATCTTTAGTTACAGGTTAACGTAATCATAAAGACCCGACACAGAGCTCAAGTTTAACAAAATCTTATTTATAAAACCAACTGTAATACATTGTCAAGCCGTAAGGCTAAATCCTAATTTAAAAACCAAATACATATCATGGCTCGAAGGCCGGTATTACCCAACATAACTGCAAAGGTTTGCAAGTAAAAACTGGAAAGCAACATCTTATTAAAATATCTTAACTAACAAGAAACCGAAACAGGCTTCCAAGCACTGTATTTTTCTCCTTCAACTAATGTCATTGCAAGTAGGGAAAAACCCATTTTTGAACTAGGGCTTACCGGTTGGGGTCACAAGTACACAGAAGCCAGCCGTTGTATTTTTCCTTTCCACTGAAGACTGGAGCAAACTTGGGTTCCTTTAAATAGCACAATACCATGCATTAGAGTAATGCTAAGATTCTAAGCTTAAAACCCTAAAAAAATAAATAACTCAATACAGAATTTTTATAATGAAATTTGAGTTGTATTTACCTGTCAGCAAGAAGAGAAATCGAGCAACGAAGAATCTGTCACCAACTTTTGCATTTTACGCAGAGGAGTATTCAAACTCTACGTCGGCCCTTAAGGGAAAATAGTGTCGACAAGCTCAAGTTTCACAAGCCGTGATGAGCCACAAGAAAACTGAACTGAAACCTTGGACAATCCAAGAGCCAAATGCAACAACCAATAACCACTCACAGAATGAGACTCACAGAGACGAAGTTATGGATTCTAAGAATGAGTAACAATTCTACAGCAACAACAAACTCAAGCGACAGAGCAAGCATGCAGAGGAACAACCTCTCATGGCTGTAAAAAAAACCACATAGAGCAGCCTACAGGCCAACGAAACCCTCAAAGACAAATGACAAGAGAATAGGGTTTCCAACCTTTTAAGTCACCAATGCATGGATGAGGGAAGACCACGTGCCTCCAAATCTTTCAACCACGCATGGGTTTGGTCTATAGTCATCTGTGTTTTCAATTATCCAATTATTATTACAACGATTTATTAACAAACTATGCAAACGAATATGGATTGTTTATACATTCGAACTATATCATTGTCATCGCTAGTATCGAGGGTTATAATAATAGTTAATGATAATTCTAGGTTGTTGACCATAGAATAAAATATGCCCAAACAATGATTTGCATAATTACTTCGCAGACGACTTTAAAATAGTTACAAACCATATCATTTGCAAATGGTGGTTAAGATTAGTTACTTTTGCTACTAACTAATATTCATAGTTGAACTATAGAGTAAAGGTATTTAAACCATATCAAATAAACAATCACAAGGATCAACCTTAATGTAAGCTTTTACATTTAATGTTTTCTAGGCTCAGCTTATCAATGAAAATAATAATGATTCCTATCATTATTTACAAAGACAGTTTTTGTTTGTTTGTGTGTAATTGGTTCTAGCATAGTATAGGAACCTTAGTTATAATGTTTCACTTGAGATAGACCTTAGTTTGAAATATCTAGGTAGTAAATCTACCATAGTAGTTATTATAAGCTACAACCTATTATAAGTGAGACAACTTGATAATAGTAATATTATTATGGAGTTAACCATGCACAAGGTTTATAATTATAGGAATAACACTGATAATGTATTTCCTATGACTTAGACTTTATAAAAAGTGATGGTAGGTAGTATTCCATCTTATGTATCAAGTTACAAGAACCCAACTTATAATGTTGTAGAAAATTCCAGGTAGTAAGATCTCTACAGGATGCAAGTAACATATATATTGGTACATTATAAAATAATATGACATTGTATATTGTTTCAATAATACATGCAGCAAGGCAATAAAATAAATACTGAAGTTTATAACTCGATGATGAGCATATTTTTACATTTAAGCAATAGGTTGATAAATTCAATGGCTAGTAAGAAAAGACAAAATAGAAATATGAACTCTATTGAAAATCTTTAACTTCGAGATTGATAGGAGTACTTTCATGAATAAGAGACAGTATAGTTAAACATAGCATTAGTGTTATACCCATGTTAAATTAGAAGTAAATGTATGACGAAGAACTTGAGCTCTAAGATCACAGTAAGTATCTTTTCTTTCGCTAAGTATGATAAGGATAATGATATTTATATCTAAACTGGAATACTACCTTAGAAACAAAAACAATGGAAGACAATTACGTTACCTCATCAGACCTTGCTTTTAAATGATCAGTTTATTTACTAGCGTTTTAACACGCAACATATATACTTCTTGCTACCTTATGAATTAAACTTCTACTTGATCGATCGTTACCTGTTGAACCTGTAAGAACCAGCAATCCATCTATGTTAGCATAATGCTACGTAAGCCCAAGTATTTCAAAGATAGATTTCACCTACTTGCCAAAAAGTAAAATTATTAGTAAAGCTAAAAGAAATATGTATGCAGGTCAATATTATATACATTACGAAAATGAAAGTTGTATTAGTTATTGTATTATGAAACTAATTAATACTAATTGTTAAGCTGTTTCATTTTCCACTAACCGCTAGTAGTTAGTAAACTGCGTATTCAGACATTTTATGTTGTAATAAAAATTTCAAATTTTTATGAAATTTTGGGGTACTGACACATTTGAGACTCTTCCATTGGTGTAGTCCTCACTAAACATTGGTTTTAATTGGAATATCAAACTAAGACACTCTCACACAATTCACATATACGACACCTATGATACACCATCACTAAGTGGGTGAGAATGATTTTGAACTTAACCTATCCTCTTACCTTGGGTTACACCTTCCTTTTAATGTGTATTTTCTCCGACCATAGTTCCCACCTTTGTTGGACACATAAAAAATATTAGAGAAATTGACCACTATAGAGTTAAAACCTAATTGCATTGAACAAACTAAAATATACAATATATGGACACGAAGATGAAGAGTACCTACCATTAGATTATATAAGTCTATTATATTTTCAAAGTAGCACCATTTACTCATCATGAATAGTTTTTCACCATGTATTGGACTTGATGGATGTTTTCCCTTTTGGATGTGCCACAATATTAAGAGCAATCTTAAATCTTGCCAAATTTATTCATTTTTTCATTTCTTGAACTTTCAACACAATTTTCAAGCCTTTCCTATGCATTTTAATGATTATGCTAAATAATACTTATTTAGAAGGGCCCAACTACCAAATTGTACAACTTAAAATAAGCTTTCTAAGTCGGTCCAAAATGTGACAAAAATGAAACTTGTATATGGAAGCTATATTCTCAAGGAACTTGTTTTGAGTGTGCCAAAATGTGACAAAAATGAAACTATTACATGGAAGTTATATTCTCAAGGAACTTGTTGTGAGTGTTTTCACACTCACACAGGTGAAAATGGGTCTGCTTCCGGCTTACAGAAGACAAGATAGGAAGCATGCAAGAAACTAGTTCTTGTAGCTAATGTGTGTGAGAGAACTTAGTGAAACCGAGTAAAAACAAGTAAAAATCTAACCATGCAAAGCTAAATATAGGAAATGGACCTAAATGTTATTGCATGCATGCCATAAATGTAAGTAAATGTCGGTAACAATAAAAATAAATTTTTTCTCTTTTTACACAAAAAAGCAAAAATGCATGAAATGAAAACCTTTTTATTAATCAATTGTAGACATTACATGGGTGGAGAATACCTCAAATAACTGTGCCCTTGCAGCTAATGGTGAATGTTGTTATCCAATGTCTAAATAGTTTGGTGTCTTTCACGCAAGGTCACATTTTATGGAATGGAGCTCAATAGAAATTAAGCAAGGAAAGGGTAATGGAGGGCTATAGGATTCAAGGGGAAATTTCGATAGCATACTAGTACAACAATGGAGAGATATTGAATGAGGGCCTCCACTCTTCTATTTATAATAATTTTGACCAATATAACCTTGCCCATGATTTTGGATGACCCATACTATTGTTCCATGGTATTGGTATTTTTCCTCTCTTTTTTATCTTTTAATATTTTTTCCATGCATTGTTTTTTAAGGTTTTAATGTTGATTAATAATTTTTTTCTCTTTTTACACAAAAAAATGAAAATACATGAAATTAAAACCTTTTTATTAATCAACTGTAGACATTACATGGGTGGAGAATACCTCAAATAACTGGTCCCTTGCTGCTAATGGTGAGTGTTGTTATCCAACGTCTAAATAGTCTGGTGTCTTCCATGCAAGGTCACATTTTAGGGAATGGAGCTCAACCGGAACTAAGCAAGGAAAGGGTAATGGAGGGCTACAGGATTCAAGGGGAAATTTTGATAGCATACCAGTGCAACAATTGAGGGCCTCTACTCTTCTATTTATAAGAATTTTGACCAATATGACCTTGCCCATGGTTTTGGATGACCCATACTATTGTTCCATGGTATTGGTATTTTCCCTCTCTTTTTTATTTTTTAATGCTTTTACCCGCCCTTTTTCTACTTATTGTATTTTGGGGAATATTTCCTTATTTTATGTGGGAAAATAAGTATTTTTATCAAACATGGTTAAAACGATAGGTTTTTTTGGGTTGGTGGAGGACAAAACTTAGGAAAATAAGTGTGGAGATATGATGACCAAGGTAGTGAGGTAGCTGAACGAATTTATGGTGTTAACATATTCCCCCCTGATGAGTGAGGGAAGAAGCTCACCGCATGGGTGATAGACATCATAGGACTTATGTTTACAAAGAAGGAATGGGACCAAAGTGCGGAGATATGAAGACTATGTTAGAGTAGAGAAAAAAGTCAGTGCGAGGGTTACAAGGGAAAGATATGTAGATACAATCACTCAAATTGGATGGGGCACATATCATTAGAAATATATGGACTAGGAGGGAATACCCATGGTGTTAATATACATAAATGATGAGGCCAATAGGGGGACCTAAAGAATACATAAACCATTGCTATGCACAACATAATGGTTCAATGAGAACTGATACATGGATTAAGATGGTAGTCCAAATAACTATTGAGCTAAAGAGTTGAAAATACAACTAGTAGGAAGCACCAAGGGTGCATGATCATGGTTGATGTTTGGAATGGCCAATAACAAGTGAAACTTAGGCCATTGAGCTTTGAAAGTTGGAAGGTACAATATACTGTAATTAGAACTGGATGTACCGGGAATCATAAGGGATTCCAAACACTAACTCAAATGCAACCCATATACCCAAAGAAACATAATAGTGACTGGGTTCCATGGTGACTCACCAATGTGCTAGAATCAAGGGGCATATGGTGTCTTCGACGAAAGAATTGTGGGGCCAATACCCTATACAAATTTAAACAGTGTGAGTGAGGAGCTAAGGTTGAGCACGTGAGAAACAACTATCTGAAAGGGAAATAAGGTTTCCCTTCCAAGAAGTTTCATAGGAACTCACTAATGATGGCGATGAGGCCAAGTTAAAGGGACCTCTAGGTCTATCCTTTGGAATGGATTTTTTGGTGTCAACAAAGGGAGACCTACTGTTATAGCGGATTTCACCACACTAGGTGAATCACACATTGTATGGCCTTCCCCTGTCCCGCTGCAGACTCATTATTCCCTATGGACCATTTGTTTTCTTTTGATGTATCATTGTCCATCCCTAAAAACATTAGAAAAATGATATACGCGGCATTTTTCCTGATAACCATGTACATACGTGGATATTCCCTTGATAGTCGCGTACATCGGGATGTGTGCATAATCCAAAACTGTTGGAGCGTTCCTTGACTTGGATCCGACTCATATGACTCCTGGCCTTCCATATGCCTTGAGATTGCATGGATTCGACCTTTCAGTACCACTTCGAAAAGCTATATAAGGAACCCATTGAGACATTGAAAGTAGAAGAGAGAATTGAGAGTATTGAAACTATAGTCCATTGTTGCCAGAATTATACTTGAGTCTACATCCCTTTGTCCCTTTGGAGCACTGTTGTGTTCTTCCCAAGCTTGCCTTTGCTTGTAAGCTTGCTATCGAAGTGATGGAGGATTGAGGTGGTGGAGGCCCAAGTGGGGGATTCAGTTTCTCCAGTTTGTAGATGTGCCGTCAGAGGTTGTCACTTGTAATCTCTGATTTATATTAATAGAAATATCTTTTCCTGTCCAGTAATGTGTATTTGAATGAATGTTGTATCCATTGGAATATGTCAAATGCTTATACATTATTGATTATATATGGTAGAATAGATCTAACACCATGAAATATAGTATGCTTTTATTGTTTACTTGTGGTTGAGGACGTGCTATAACAATTCAAGCTGAAGATTGGAAAGCTCAACGGGGATCTACTTCAACCGTCTAGAATAAGGTACGAGGTTCGATCCTTTAGTGTTAGATGTTTTTATTTCTATTGCATATTGGGAAATATTGATTTATGGAGTCTAGCTGTCTATTGTGGTACCCCAAGCCATAGGAATTTCTCTCCGTAACAGAATTAGCGACTCTGCTGGGAATGTTCCTTGTTTTTCTTTGGGGTTGGGGGCACAATGGGCTTGATATTATTGATTTGCTCTCTGTTTCTCTCTGTTTCTGTGTCGCATGTTATAGTATGTTTTTCCATTGACACTCCCATTTATTGGTTTGGCCTTGACCTGCTTTTTACCACTTCCTTCTCTGTATACGCGGGTTTTTGGCCAACAGTCGCGTGTATATGCGGGTTTTTGGCCAAAAGGCGCGTACATATGCAGCTGTTCTTTATAGAGTCGTGTACATCCTCCCTTTTGGTGAGTCTGATGTTGTGGGAAGTTACTGGGTGGGTTGTGAGTGTGGTTGGGTCTTCCTTGGGTCTGAAGTTGTCTGTTGGATGCTTCTTTTGTGACTAGAGACCGTTCGTGCCTATCTCAGGTATTACGTCTATACTGGCATATAGGTTAGGTTCACCATCGTTTTCATTTTGCATGAACTTATGACCATGTCACTATATCCTTAGGTATGAACCCACTCTATTATGTCACGGAACCTTCTTGCTGCTATAGAAGTGGCAAGATACGAGTGCCAGAGACTCACCTTACATGGGTACCCTAGTTAGCGCCTTATTTGCATTTGGTGCCCATGCCGATGTTTCCCCCTTTAGGCTGTGGGAGTCCATTGTATAGTATTGCCATGACATTTAGCAAGAGCATCATACTCCTCTTGATCTTATGCTAGCCTGTTTCCCCGCGGACTCCCCTTGTATCAAGTTGTGAATGCATTATCATGAGCTTTGCCTGTCTTATTAAGCTTTATGCTGGCTCCCCTGACATTACGTTTCAGCCATATAGCCTGAGCTTGTCTCATGTCCAGCCATGCAGAGCCTTTTATTTATATCCTTTGCAGCTTGGTTCGCTTTTTACCGGGAGGGGATTTTCCCTTGAGTGTCGATATCCTACACATGTATCCTTGCATTGAGCATAGGTATGTTCCACTGCTTGGAACTAGTTTTTTTTCCTTACATGACACTCATCTCCTCCTAGTTTGTAACTATAAAGCTAGTTTATTCTTTTTTCAAGATTTTCAAATAATTGAAAAAGACCAAAAAAATCAAAAAACCAAAAAGCCGAACAAGAAAAGATATTATCTTTGGCAGCTGTCGAGTCGTGTCGCCTTCGAACAGAGCACTGTATATGACATCCATTGGTTGGGTTATAGTTTGAATTAGGAGCTGCACTCGTTATCTAAGTTTTATCTCCACCAACTGGTTAAGCTTCCAGTCCCTATGGAGCCTCTATTGATGCCTCCTGCGTCATAGAGATGTCTCAGTTTGTATATCGAGTCTATGCTGCCTTCATTCAGTCACCATATGCCGTTATGCTCTTGTTCTAAGGAAGTTGAAACCTTATTCGGCCATTCCTCAGTTATCTTGACTTTGCATGTCGGCCATTCCCGGTACAGTTGCTGGTTCGTGCACCTTATGATCGAGTTCTTCCATATTATACAGCCTTGCTGAGTACCTCGTGTTGGATGATGGGGGATGCCTTAATTCCCTCCTTCCAGCGGATTTCATCCCATCGACTTCAGATCATTTATTCTGGGATTGGAGTCTAGAGTCATTTTGAGTGCCTTGAGACTTGCAATCATCAGTGGCAGTTTCTCTCACCATCGACAGTTTTGGGAATACATCAATGTCCCCTGATTGATGGATTCTCTCAAGTGTTCGACCTCAACACATTTATTCACACTTGTTAGTTTGCACTCTAGTACCTTGATTCCCATTTTCATTATTGGTGGGTGATCTCGCGTCTGTTAACGGTATACATCAATGACCAGTAATCAGATGATGGAATACTATGTTCGACCTCGACACCTCTATTTGCATAGTAGGACATGTACTCGTAGCGGTTTGTATAGAAGACCTTCCAGATTGGTGGCATCCACTATATGCTACCTCCTTGATCGTGCCAGTGTTCATGAGATTTCAGCTCTCGTGACTTGTTCCAGTATATGTCAGACATTTCCAGCCACTATGGAGACCTTGATTTGTTATATATCTTCAGCCTTTATGGAGATCATTGTACTTTGTATATCTTCATCATGGAGATTATGATCTATGTATATTGTACGTGGCGATGACCACATATGTTCTATCATGTTTCATGCCTATTCATGGCCATTGTACTCTTATGTATCCGGGACTGCTATATGTATTCGCAGTTATATGCAGAGTTGTATTATGGTATTATGCTGATTGGGTGGCTGGTCTTCCATTTGGGTACCTTCATCACTTCACTTCTGGGATGGACTTACAATGTATTTCGGCCATCGTATAACCCCTCTGATCTCATACATTAGGGGGCATCTGTTATAGCGGATTTCACCACACTAGGTGAATCACACATTGTATGGCCTTCCCCTATCCTGCTGCAGACTCATTATTCCCTATGGACCATTTGTTGTATTTTGATGTATCATTGACCATCCTTAAAAACATTAGAAAAATGATATACGCGGCCTTTTCCCTGATAACCGCGTACATACGTGGATATTCCCTCGATAGTCGCGTACATCAGGATGTGTGCATAATCCAAAACTGTTGGAGCGTTCCTTGACTTGGATCTGACTCATATGACTCCTGGCCTTCCATATGCCTTGAGATCGCACGGATTCGACCTTTCAGTACCACTTTGAAAAGCTATATAAGGAACCCATTAAGACATTGAAAGCAGAAGAGAGAATTGAGAGTATCAAAACTATAGTCCATTGTTGCCAGAATTATACTTGAGTCTACATCCCTTTGTCCCTTTGGAGCATTATTGTGTTCTTCCCAAGCTTTCCTT
The DNA here is from genome assembly GCA_001517045.1 of Pseudotsuga menziesii. NCBI lineage: Eukaryota > Viridiplantae > Streptophyta > Pinopsida > Pinales > Pinaceae > Pseudotsuga > Pseudotsuga menziesii. The sequence continues at coordinate 25,533 of LPNX011086287.1, read as the reverse complement.
TGCTTGTAAGCTTGCTATCGAAGTGATGGAGGATTGAGGTGGTGGAGGCCCAAGTGGGGGATTCAGTTTCTCCGGTTCGCAGACGTGCCGTCAGAGGTTGTCACTTGTAATCTCTGATTTATATTAATAGAAATATCTTTTCCTGTCCAGTAATGTGTATTTGAATGAATGTTTTATCCATTGGAATATGTCAAATGCTTATACATTATTGATTATATATTCTAGAATAGATCTAACACCATGAAATATAGTATGCTTGTATTGTTTACTTGTTGTTGAGGATGTGCTATAACAATTCAAGCTGAAGATTGGAAATCTCAACGGGGATCTACTTCAACCGTCTGGAATAAGGTACGAGGTTCGATCCTTTAGTGTTAGATGTTTTTATTTCTATTGCATATTGGGAAAGATTGATTTCTGGAGTCTAGCTGTCTGTTGTGGTACCCCAAGCCATAGGAATTTCTCTCCGTAACACCTACAACTACCAAGGAAATAATGGTTCCTTGATAGGACCATGAGTTGCATAAACATGATGTCATTGGAACATGACACTGAGGTTGAGACTTAGGAAAGGGATGAGTAATGGGACTCAAAATTCCTTTATTTAGAACATGACAGTAGGGCTGACCTGGAAGCATATGAAACTTATCTTGGAGAGGGAAACATATTTGAGGTGAGGGAGGGGGAGGTGGTCGTACTGGGTAAAACTTGCAAATGGATGACTTTGGAGGGAAAAATGTGGATAACTGGGGAGGGGGACTCAAAGGTGACTCATTGCAGAGTACTCTGAACAAAGGTAACTAGAGATTTTGTCGACACAAGATACTATATGTTATTTGTAGGAGTTCTAAGAAGTATCGGTTTAGGCCTTCTTGATGGTTTAAGGAGCTCAAGGAAGGTAGTGAAGTATGCTCAAAATGGTACTTCCCCATTGGTTTTATCAAGCCTGGGTCAATTGATGCTCGTTGGTGTTTCCATTTTTAGAGGGTCTAAAAATAGTGAGAAGACCGCAGTGGTGGTATTTTCGTAAAGTTAGTCTTCAAGGCCCCAAAAAAAATAAACATGTATAGTGGAGAACTCTTCTAGTCAAAAGGGACTAGAGTATTCCTTTTTCATAAATAGACCAACGAGCCTGAAAAAGGGGTAAAATTATACCCAAAGGACTTTATTTCATGTCTTTTAATGAGCCTGAAAGGAACAAGATCACTCAATAATCTTTTCATTGTTTAAGGTGTAAAAAATGAGCTTACGAGAAACTCTAACCTGTGAGCCTAGGGGAACTGGCCAATAAGTGACAATATGATAAAATATATGAGGATTTAACTCAATATGTCAAAATATACAAAATCCCTATCCTGAGGGGATGTGAACAACATGGGTTGTAAATGAAAGTGGTTCTAAACAATGGTCATCCATGTGAGGGGAGGCTCTACTGCTGATCAAGGGAAAATGTAAAGGGTTGCTAGGCAGGGCCAGTTACATGAAAATGGGGGCAGGGGAGGGGGGGCTATAGGATCGAGGGGAAATGAATGAGGAAATTCATCGAGTCAATAGAGGGGGAGGATGTCCTATATTCAAGTTAAGTGATTATACTTGTATACGCAGTCAATACCACTAGGAGGAGCAAAACTGAAACTTGTATCTGTATACATAAAAAGGATACCTAAGCATAAATGTGTGTCTAGAATATAAAGAATGAATACAAATACATCTATAAGACATGAATTTCATGATGGCACACAAATCGATGCAAGTCCAGAAGGTGGCCTAACAAAAGGTCAATGATCATGATGTTACAGAGAGAAATTCTTATGGCTTGGGGTACCACAATAGAGAGCTTGACTCCAGAAATCAATCCTTTCCAATATGCAATAGAAAATAAATGTCTAACACTAAAGGATCAGACCTCGTACCTTATTACAAACGGTTGAAGTAGATCTCCATTGAGCTTTCCAACTTCAGCTTGAATTGATAAATTACTTCCTCAACAACAAGTAAATAATACAAGCATACTATATATCATGGTGTTAGATATATTCTAGCATATATAATCAACAATGTATAAACATTTTAAATCATCCCATGGATAAAATATTCATTCAAACACACATTATTGGATAGGAAAATATATTTCTATTAATATAAATCAGAGATTATAATAGATACAACCTCTGTCGGCATGTCTACGAACCGGAGAAACTGAATCCCCCACTTAAGCCTTCACCACCTCAATCCTCCATCTCTTGATAGCAAGATCACAAGAAAAAGGAAAGCTTGGGAAGAACACAAAAGTGCTCAAAGGGATAAAGGGATGCAGACTCAAGCATAAGTTCCAACAACAATGGACTATAGTTTCTTTTCTCTCAATTCTCTCATATACCTTCAATGTACCATAGAGTTCCTTATATAGCTTTTCAAAGGGGTAATGAAAGGTCGAATCTGAGCGATCTCAAGGCATAGGGAAGGCCAGGAGTCAAGTGAGTCAGATCCATGTCAAGGAAAACTCCAAAAGGATTTGGATTTTGTACGCATCCTGATGTACGCGGTTTTAGGTGTCAAACCGGTGTATATACGTGATTAAGGGTTTAAAAGTCGAGTGTATCATTTTTCACATGTTTTAGGGATGGTCAAGGAAACATCAAAGGAAAAAAATGGTCCACGGGGTCTAAGGAGTCTGCAGAGGGATAGGGGAAGGCCATACAAAGTGTGATTCACCTAGAGTGGTAAAATCAGCTATAACAGATGCCCCCTAATGTGTGAGGTCAGAGGGGTCATACGATGGCCGAAATACATTATAAGTCCATCCCAGAAGTGGAGTGATGAAGAATCTCAAATGGAATACCAGCCACCCAATTAGCATAGTACAATGATACATCTCTGCACATAACTGCAAATACATATAGCAGTCCCAGATACATAAGAGTACAATGGCCATGAATAGGCATGATACAAGATATCACAATAGTGGTAATCGCCACGTATATAGATCATAATATCCATGATGAAGATATACAAAGGACCATGGTCTCCATAATGGATGAAAACATATAACAGATCAAGATCTCCATAGTGGCTGGAAATGTCTGACATATACTGGAATCAAGTCACAAGAGATGAAATCTCATGAACATTGGCACGATCAAGGAGGTAGCATATAAGAGATGCCACCAATCTGGAAAGTATTCTACACAAACTGCTATGAGTACATGTCCTGCTATGTGAATAGAGGTGTCAATGTTGAACATACTAGTCCATCGTCTGATTACCGATCATTGATGTATACTGTTAACAGACGCGAGATCACCCACCGATAATGAAAATGGGAATCAAGGTACAAGAGTGCAAACTAACAAGTGTGAATAAATGTGTTGAGGTCGAACACTTGAGAGGATCCATCTATCAGGGGACATTGATGTATTCCCAAATATTGTCGATGGCGAGAGAACCTGCCACTGATGACTGCAAGTCTCAAGGCACTCAAACTGACTCTAGATTCCAATCCCTGAATAAATGATCTAAAGTTGATGGGATGAAATCTACTGGAAGGAGGGAATTAAGGCATCCCCCATGATCCAACATGAGGTACTCAGCAAAGTTGTATAATGTGGAAGGATTCGATCATAAGGTGCACGAACCAGTAACTGTATCGGGAATGGCCGACATGCAAAGTCAAGATAACTGAGGAATGGCCAACTCAGGCTTCAATTTCCTTCGAACAAGAGCATAACAATGTATGGTGACTGAATAAAGGTAGCATAGACTCGATATACAAATTGGGACATCTCTGCGACACAGGAGTCATCAACAGAGGCTCCATAGGGACTAGAAGCTTAACCAATCGGTGGAGATATAATTAGATAAACAAGTACAGCTCCTAATGTCAAACTATAAATCCAAACAATGGATGTGATATACAGTTCTTTGTTCGAAGGCGACACGACTCAACAGCTGCCAAAGATAACATCTTTCCTTGTCTGGCTTTTTGGTTTTTTGATTTTTTTGGACTTTTTCAAATATTTAAAAATCTTGAAAAAGAATAAAATTTCTTTATAGTTATAGATTAGGAGGAGATGAGTGTCATAAGGGAAAACAAACTAGTTCCAAGCAGTGGAACATACCTATGCTCAATGCAAGGATACATGTATAGGATATCGACACTCGGGGGAAAATCCCCTCCTGCTAAAAAGGGAATCAAGATGCAAAGGATATAAACAATGGATCTACATGGCTAGACATGAGATAAGCTCAGGCTATATGGCTGAAACACAATGTCATGGAAGCTAGCATAAAGCTCAATAAGGCGGGAAAAGCTCATGATAATGCATGCACAACTTGACATGAGGGAGTCCTGAGGCAAATAGGCCAGCAAAAGATCAAGAGGAGTATGAGGCTCTTGCAAAATGTCATGGCAGTACTATACAACGGACTCCCACACCCTAAAGGAGAAAATCTCAGCATGGGCACCAAATGCAAATAAGGCACTAACTAGGGTACCCATGTAAGGTGAATCTCTACCACTCATATCATGCCACTTCTAAAATAGCAAGAAGGTTCCGTGACACAATAAAGTGGGTTCGTACCTAAGGTTATGATGAAATGGTCATAAGGTCATGCAAAATGCACACAGTGATGAAGCCTAACCTATATGCAAGTTTAGACATGATACCTGAGATCGGCATGAATGGGTCAATCCAACGGCAGAAACGACACTGAAAAAGGCTTCCTACACCATGAGTTAGGTCAAAAACAGTCCAAAATGATTAGAAATGGTTGAAACTATAGGAAAGGGGATACAAAATTTTTAAAATTTGAAAAATTTCTATAAATAGTAAACAATTCAAAATATTATAAAACATTTGAAATTTTTACCCATTTAGGCTCCAATTTTCAACAGCGAATTCCAGGAGATCCAGCCGGGGGAATCCACTACCATTTCTTCCAAGTACTTACCCATGCTCTTCTCTTCCATTTTGATGATATTTTTATTAAACTCCATGGTCAATTGAGTTTTCTAGGCCAAACCAAAAAGGGCATTGTGGTCCATGCAGAAATCGAGGGTTTTTTCGTGTATAAGGTTGGATATACGCGGAAAATGCCCCCATAGTCGCGTACATACGCGACTGTTTGGAAAACAGTCGCATATGAGGCCATGCATAAGGTTTTTTGAGTAATGTAATGGGAAAATTTGCAATTTCTTATGCAGGATGGTTCTAGAGTGGAGAGAGCGTAAACATGGTGAGGTAGAGGAGGTAGTAAGGGTCGATCTAATGGCTCAGCAAGCTCTATGTGCATGTGGACTCTACAAGTTTTGGTGTCTTGGTGGCTTGAGGACCAAACCAAGACTATTGCAGATGCTAGTGGATTACTGTGATCCAGACTCTGAGTCCTTCCAGATAGATGGGATGTCCCTCACTATAGAGGTGGAGGACATATACTTCATTACTAGGCTTTCTCGATGAGGGGAAGTAGTGAACCTTCGTTCTCGTGGTGGGCCAGGAAGTGGCTTGACTATTGATGATTACATTGCGGTGTACTACTATTCAGACACATAGAAGGTGGAGAGTCAGGTCCCTACCAATGCTATATAGGTGCTAGGCCTAAAGGCCATACTATTGACATTGGGAAGGATAGCAGGCTTTGCATCACTCCACTAGGCCTCATAGCCTCTGATGTTCTATGCAGTGGAGTGCATGAGACCCACGATTTATGACTGGAGCACTACACTACTGAGCAACATGAAACATTAGCTCAGTGAGTGTAAGGTAGGAAAAGTGCGGAACTTCAGGTTCAGCAGTATATTGAGCACGTTTTTCTTCGAGCGTGTTCCAGGATTGAGCCCCAGAGTGGACGTTCCTCTTCACGAGGTTCGAGATCCGGCCCAATGGCGTTGGGTAGATGTGATGCACAGACTATGGGGGTAGGGTGGCCAACCCCTATCCAGCTGACTTCTTTCCGTGGTGGCGATGACAGATAGTTGCCATCAATGACTACCCCTATGAAAATATAGATTTCTGGGTGGGACCCGGACATGTCACTACCACCAGGATTGGCATATGGCGATATAGGTAACGAATCTTGACCCTCTTTTTTTTAAAATTTTTGAGTTATTTAATTTTTTTGTGTTTTCTGATTATATGGAATCAAAAGACATATTTTTGTGTGACAATACATAGTGACATCTACCATTTGTATGCAGATGTGGGACCACGGCGGTCGAAAGGCTTCCCTTGTCATAGACGGAGGGGAAGAGGAGATGATATCACGGGTGTGGATGCGGAGCAGACGCTCCAGAGCATTCATACCAATTTTCTGAGGCTGACACATAGGGTTTCCATGGCGCAAGTCGAGGACTTGCCTGAGGCTATGCAATGCTAGGTGGTGGGTGTACCACAACCATGGTGCAATTATTTCGACAGCTAGCTAGAGCCATAGTGACCTTCCATGATCACAACCCCCCTCCTCCTCCATAGGATTAGATACCTGGGAGTCTATACATTTTGTACTACCGTGTATTATATGTTGGTGGCTCGAGAGCCCCAATGGCACTATGTATTACCACATTTTGGATGTTATATAAAAAGTTTTATGGTGATCGGTTTATTTATTTGCATGTGTAAAAATTGTGTTTGTGATGAATTTATTGTGTATGAAACAAATGACAATCTAACACGTAGTTAGCATATGAGTCAGCAACTTGATTATTAATTCTTGGAATGTGTATGTATGTTATTTTGTCAAATTTCCATTCTAATAATCTCACACGTAAGAATATTCTTAATAATGTCGGATCTCTAACATGGTACAAACCATTAAGCTGTGACACTACTAACTTTGAATCAAGATGTACCTCAAGAGAGAGAATGCCATGTGAAATGGCATCCCGTAGAAGCTTAATAACGACACTAAATTTAGAAACATTGTTGGAAGATGGCCACAGACATATTCCTCCTAAAGACAGTACCTGACCCATAGGAGTATAAATCACCCAAACAGCAGAGGCTGAGTGTTGAGTGTGACAGCTCGCACCATCCACAAATCCTATGTAGGTGGAAGATTCCATTGACATCTACCAAAATAAATGGAAACTAATCACAAACCCAATCACTATAAGAAAAAGACCTATCTATCCAAACTATACAATAATATACAATAACCAGCCTTGGCTGAAAATCATGCATATTACTTCTTGAGATAGAGCCCATTTCTAGGCTCCACCGAGGCCGTTCCCTTGTAATCCACTAACTCATAAGCACCATTCTCTAACACACGTTTGACCACGTAAGGACCCCGCCACATGGGATTAAATTTTCCTACCCCTAAGGGTTCTTTCGGCTGATCCCACAAAAGGACCAAGTCTCCCTCACTAAACCTCCTTGGATGGACAGACTTATCATACTGGACCTTTATGCGACATTTATTTACTTCTAAAGCCACCAAGGCATCCTGACGCTACTCATCAAGTTTCTCAAGGTGGACCAAACGCTCCTCCAATGGTGAAGTGTCTGGTAAGAGTTCTACAGCTAGCTTCAAAGAAGGAATCTTGCATTCAACCGACAATATCGAATCCACTCCATGTACAAGTTGATATGGAGAAAAAGCCGTGGCAGTCTTAACATCGGTTCTATATGCCCACAAAGAAGGATATAACATGATGTGCTAATTATTCTTGCTTTGTATGATGGTTCGTTGGAGAATGGATTTGAGTGATTTATTCACTGCTTCTACCTGTCCATTCGCTTGAGGGTAGTAAGAGGAGGAATGCTCTTGCTTGTACCCTAACTTTGATGCCAACTCTTCCATCATATGGTTTTGAAAGTGCGAGCCATGGTTAGTGACAAGATCTTTCGAAATTTTGAACTGAGTAATAATCTGGTTGAATACGAAGTGGGCAGCTTTCTCACCATCGGATTTAACTGTAGGCATAGCCTCATCCCATTTCGTGAAGTAATCAACAACCACTATTATATGATGGTGCCCCCCAGCTGAAGCTGGGTTACAATCCATAAAATCAAGCCCCCACTTAGTGAAGGGACCAGTGGTGATAATGGGATGTAACGGGGAAGGTTTAGAGTGCATATTACATGCAAACACCTGGCAAGGGTGGCACCTCTTGACCGCATCTACACAATCCTTAAACATCGACGGCCAGAAATAACCCACTCTTAAGATCTTTTGAGCTATAGAAAGCCCAGATAAATGACCACCACATGCCCCTCCATGGCAATCATTCAGCACTACCTCAGCCATTTCATGAGTTAAACAATGTCGTAAAATGGAATCTACCCCACGATGGTACAAAGTGTTATCCACTATGAGGTAGTTCTTAGAGACGTGATGTAATCGTCGTCGTTCATCCCGTGAGAGGTGAGTAGGGATATTTAATGTTTGTAATTACAGTATGATATCCCCATACCATGGGTCTAAAGTTGAGATTAAGAATATGTATTCATCGACAAACGTATCTTCATAATCCAACTCCTCGGCCTCACTCGAGAAATCCCTGATAATTCTGATTCATATAGGTCTGATTAGCACTGTGGCCTTGGCCACAGTGCCCTCCTCCCGTTTGACCTGTATAGGGTGGCATGGAAGCACCATAGTGTGGTGGACCTTGACTATTCCGAGCTATGAAGCCATAATTAGGAGAGTAAGTAGGTTGTTGATACCCACCCCCATAAGGTGAAGAACCATGTCCATACTGCGTCCCATAATAGGGTCCATAAGTCATTGCATGAGATGTCCCATGACACACTCCATAAGTAGGAACATATGCTATGGAAGTAGGAATATACATTTCAAAAGTAGGAATGTGACCTCTAGAAGTATGAGCATGACCTCCCGAAAAAATGGGCGGTACATGAAGCTAAGACACAACCGGTCTAGTAACCGCAGTATGGACATAACTCGTAGCAATGTTTCAGCCCGAAGGACCACGTGAATGAGGTGGAGGGTGAACATTTGAATAACTAGGGATAGAGGACGGAGGGATATGTGTAATTATGTACGTACTATTCCCTATAGTCACTCGTCTTGGATCTGGTATCCTAATAGGATCACTAACCCTAGACCTAGGAGGAATATGTGATGTAACTTCCACCACCGTGATGGAAGGTGCAATGTGACTAGTGCTCCCAAACCTCTCCGCATGGTAAGGAATGAGAGTGCCCCCCGGCATAGTGTTAGGCTCGAACTCAGATTCAACATGAAATGCCAAATCATGTGTGGGAAAACTAGACATACCATAACTAGTGCTCGCGGGTTCAAAATGAGTCTCCGCATCCACCGACATTCCATGTCGGTAATGTGTTAATGGGGAATCAACCCTAGAGTGAGTAGGTCTATCATGAAATATTCCTATCTCATAAATCATAGGCCCTAACTCAGCCAATTTGTGTGAAGGATCGTAAGTAGGCCTAAACTCCCCATCTTCCACTTGAATGGGAGAAGGTGGTTCAGGAATACCTTCTATATGGTCTCCCATGGTGTGTGAATCAATGTGTGAAGTAGTCCCACCTAGATTGTCTATGTCTCTCTCCCAAAGGAGGAGGAGATGTAGAAGGCGGAAGTCCTGCTAAATGACAAGAACGGCGAGGAGCCGCACCCGAATCCATAATGACTCAAAAAATAGAAAAGACTCTCTATTTACACAAACCCTAGGAAAGCTATTGTGCACAGAGCAATCACCAATAAAATCTAAATCCAAATGCAAGAAATCAAGGGTAGGATAAGTGAGGTCCTGAATGAAGCAGGTATGTCTTGCCTAGGAGAGGCTTGAGACTCTCATACACAACAAGCAGAGGTACATAACCAATTATTGTGGCCCTCAGCTTCAACGCGTAAAGAGACTGTGCTGTCCGACCCCAAACTGGCCGGGACACCCATAGAATAACCCCTACAAAGTACCATCTCGATATCCTAGGTAATACCACTAAGGTCACCTCAATATAATCAATGATTAGGTGAACAGTCGTAGGAGGGATTGACCATATGGGCAGGGTAGCAAAGAACGAAACTCTCGAAAGATCCCCCAGATATGAATACAATCTTGGAAATATCTCCGGTGCTACTCAGTTATGACTAGGGCTCATCCCAATCAATAACCGCTCACACTGCCTCGTGCATAACTCCCTTTTGAGAGGAGGATCCTGAGAAACACTGGTTATACCAAGGATTTCACACACTCACCTGGACAAACACATACATGTTGTTGTTTAGTGATCTTGGAGAATTTACTCACAATGAACTATTCCAAGACCCTAAAACCTAATCTTGTTGGTGCACCCTATAAAATAAAAGAGTGTAGTTCATTTTAATTAAGCGCTGATTTTTATTGGCTTTATTACTCAAAAGAGGGATATGGCCATGCAACTAATGGTGTTATGACACAACATGAAGTAAAATACACACCTAACAATCAATGCAAATGCATTGTGTCCATGAAAACAGGGTATGCTACTACGTGAAATGCACATATTTCTTCAAATGATGAATGCAAGCTTTCCTATATGAAATCCTCACTAATACGCCAAAGCAAATCTAGTGCAAGTAAAATGCAAAATGCAAAATGCATTGCATGATGATAATCAAATATTTTTGGATTTTTTGAAATAAAATGAGATACAAAAAGCAAAAGAATGATTCTACAACCCCAAGACTCTGCAAGCACACTCAAACAACACTCAAGAAAATCACTAAGGTAAAAGAAATCTAATGCACTAATCCCAAACAAAAAATCGAAAATGCCATGACAAGAACCTTCTTAAAAAAAAATTACCCTAAAAAAAAAGTCTCTGGTCAGAAACAGAGGTATAAACAGACTCAGGCAGTGTCAAAGGAGACTCAGCAATCATCAAAATTCACCCAGCAACCACTTAACTTCCAATAAAAGGAAAAACTAAGGGCATACGTGATTGTTTGCAGTAAACCCGCATGTATACGTGGAAATCTCAGAGAAACCCGCGTGTATACATGACTGTGAGTTAAAAACTCACGTACGAGAAGAAAGGTGCATAAAAATCAAGGCAAATAGACAAGCTGAGACAAAATTCACACCAATCAGACACTACCAGGAAAACATGCCCCCAGACCTGACATAGAAACAAGAGATAAAGAGCAATTCAAAGTCATTGAATGCCAATAGAAAAACCCCCAAAGGACAACTACTAGGAACTTCCCAACAGATTCGCCAATTCTATTACGAAGAGATATTCCTATGGCTTGGGGTACCACAATAGACAGCTTGACTCCAGAAATCAATCCTTTCCAATATGCAATAGAAAATAAATGTCTAATACTAAAGGATCAAACCTCGTACCTTATTCCAGACAGTTGAAGTAGATCCCCGTTGAGCTTTCCAACTTCAGCTTGAATTGATAAATTACTTTCTCAACAAAAAGTAAACAATACACGCATACTATATATCATGGTGTTAGATCTATTCTAGCATATATAATCAACAATGTATAAACATTTGAAATCATCCCATGGATAAAATATTCATTCAAACACACATTATTGGATAGGAAAAGATATTTCTATTCATATAAATCAAATATTACAATAGATACAACCTCTATCGGCACATTTGTGAACCATAGAAACTGAATCCCCCACTTCGTCCTCCACCACCTCAATCCTCCATCTCTCGCTAGCAAGCTCACAAGCAAAAGGTAGGCTTGGGAAGAACACAAAAGTGCTCCAAGGGACAAAGGGATGCAGACTCAAGCATAAGTTCCAGCAACAATGGATGATAGTTTCTTTGCTCTCAATTCTCGCATATGCCTTCAATGTACCATAGAGTTCCTTATATAGCTTTTCAAAGGGGTAATGAAAGGTCGAATCTGAGCAATCTCAAGGCATAGGGAAGGCCAGGAGTCAAGTGAGTTGGATCCATGTCAAGGAAAACTCCAAAAGGATTTGGATTTTGTACACATCCTGATGTACACGGTTTTAGGGGTCAAACCCACGTATATATGCGATTAAGGGTTTAAAAGTCACGTGTATCATTTTTCAAATGTTTTTGGGGATGGTCAAGGAAACATCAAAGGACAAAAAATGGTCCACGAGGTCTAAGGAGTCTGCGGACGGACAAGGGAAGGCCATACAAAGTGTGATTCACCTGGAGTGGTAAAATCAGCTATAACACATGAGAAAAGGTCCCAATAATCAATAAAGAAATTGAATATGGATTCTTGCAGTGAAAAAGGTGCAAAAATGGACATCATGTGACCTCGATAAATGGTCAAGATTACATGTGTGAGAAAAATGAGCATGGTTAAGTTTCTACCCCCATGTTATGGGCATGGGTTTGTGATTATGGATTATGTATGCATTAGGGTGAACTACAGGCTCACTGAAGTACCAAGATGTATGCAATAGGGGAAGGTCAAAATAAGTTATCCTTCCGCCTATTCCAGGGTCAAGGTAGTCGGTCATGCCCCCTAGTCCAAAGGTGTCGACGAGGTGAATATTCTCTTATGAATAGATATCGAATAGACATTACAAAACTATTGGAAGGGGGTGTATGATGATGTGGATAGCCATGCTGGAAAGATATCTTGGTGATATGATGATGGGGGATTCCTCGTCCTACATGGATTCCCATAGTATTGTTGACGAGGATGATGAGGAGGAGTAGGAGGGTTTGGGTAGGGGGTGGGGTCATCTGAGGTGGAGAGGGTCGTGATTAGGGGAAAACTATAGCATCCCAATGGTTAGCCTCGTCCCAAAGTTGTCGAGATCTATCCAAATGTGGGAAATGGTGTGTATAATGTCCATAAATGTTTTATAAGGAACATGAGTGATTGGTTCACAACCGTGGATTCTTTCCCTATCATAGTTGTTGGTTAGGGTCTTGATTTAGAAAATGGGACCCATTATTGTTTGGAGGGTTAGAAGGTGGTATGAACCCTCCCTGGAAATGATTATTCCTATGGTTATGCCCTCATGATCTATTCTACTGGGTTTGTTGGTTGTTGGGAGAAGGTTTATTAGAGGTTGGTTTTTCTAGGTGTACACTTGTCGTTGTGATGCAGGGGAGCCTAAGGGGGTGTCATCACATCCAGATTCAGTAGTTTGTTGGGACGAAGATAATAAAGTTACACTACTAGAGGGGGATTGTATCCTTGAGAAGGGTTCCCATAAGGAGGTGTTAATTAAGTAGGGCCATAAACCTAAATGGTTGAGGTTAAGGGCGTATAAGAAGGTGTTTCACTTGAGTTGGAAGTAAGTCAAGATAGGTTAGGACTGTAACTCAGGATAGGGAGAGGTTCCGTCACTGGAGGAGAGGCACTAGATGGAGTGTTGTATGAAGGATTTTCCATGGGATGCATGTGATTGTAAGTTTGAACTAATGATGTGACTAATCCAATAATACCATTAGTGGCATGTGATGCCACCGATGGGTCCTTGCAAGTAGAATATCCACAAGGAGTGTCAAGAAAGATAGTATATAGGTAACCTGACTAGGCATATATCAAGTCAAATTATTGGTATTTTAGGATGGCCTCTTCTTCTATCTATGGGAGTTCAGATGTAACATCCTTGGCCATGGAGGGGATTAGAGACTTGAGAAACCAGTTAAGGAAAATCCTATCATCTAACTTGTTTTTGCACAAACTGCATCGTCTACACTATTCATGGATGTGGTCTATGATATACGGTACCAGTATTTTGGTGACGTGATAAAAGAATCTTAATGTCAAAATTGTATCTAATGGGAAGCAGAAAGAACTACAAAATGATGGATTCTAGGGATGAAAATGTGGAGTGGGTTCCATGTGGCTGATCAATGTACCACTTGGTGGCAATGCCAGTGAAGGTCCTCTGGAGAAGATCGAGCCTAACTAAGTCATCAACTATCGAATTCGATGAACACAATGAGTGAAAGGACATGATGTGGTTTTGAGGATCCTCACTGATCTTCCCCTTGGATTTGGGGATATCCGAAGGGAGTTTGGCAGGCATGGGGGGCCAGGTAGGATCATGATGAATGGGTTCATTGGTTAACAAGCCATATTAGGTAGGTTCAAGCTAGCCATGAATTTCATATTCATAGGAATAGAGGATCCATGTATAGGTACAGTCATGGGAGGGTTCCCAACATGTGTATTCCCTAGAGGGGGGTTGTTGGATAAAGGGGTTCCAAGTTAGTAATACCCTATGTAAGGATTCCACATTATTACATGCCCAATAGGTGGGTTTCCGAAGGGGGGGGGTTTCGAAAGGAAGGATTCTAGAAGGTAGGCTTTCAATGGGGAATTTTCTGGAAGGGAGGCTTCTAGAAGGTGGGTTACCCATGGGATGGTTCCCTGTAGGAAATTTTCTGGTGGCAACATTCCCAATAGGTGAGTTCTTGGAGGGAGGGTTTCTAGTAGGTCTTCCCAACAAGTGGAGTACTAGTGGGAAAATGTCTGTTACCAGATGTAAGGATGTGAGTAGCCATGGGTTGTGTGGATATGATGAATATGCATGGTAGAGATTTGTCTCAAGTGTAACTCACTCGAAAAAAGAAACTGGAGAAAGTGAACAATGTCTATTGATAGTGCAGTGGAATCGTTCTAATGAACTGAACTATGGGGATTTCCCTTGAAGTCTACGAGAGTATCTAGGAGGAGAAATGGTGGAAAAGTGACATGAGTCTGAAAGAGGTCTATGAAAGGCTAAAAAATCCAATGAAAACCATTTGTGTAGAAGGAGAGATATCAACAAAAGTGATGCTTAGGCCAACAACAGACTCTAAAAATCTACTGTAATCTTGTTTCACAACAAGCGAATGGAAAAAAATGAGCAGAAATACAATAAGCAGTCAATACCTAGAAATAAAAAGACTCGTGAACTTGTGAGGTATGGGAGCATGCAAACACCTAGCTAAATAGTTGGAGTCCCTCACAAACTATATCCTCTACAAGGTGATGAAATCCAAGTTGAACAATACGACCTAGAATACCAACAATTGCTATTGGATATTCCCCTACCGAGAGGGATCCCAGGTAAAACATACCTAGAAGAATGGACACTAAGATACACCATTCATGATACGTTTGAGTAGGTGAATCTGCCACTTCTTCCTTTAACTATTGCACCTTGGGAAAGGGAGCCTAGAAATGCAATGAGGAAAATGAGCAGGTAGAATTCAATACAAAGTGGAGTGCGGTATTCCACCCTGACATCCATAACTAGTCTTTTGACTTCAACCCTTTTAAGGGAGAGGCCTACCCAACAAACTGGATATGAATGTGCCAACAAATACTAGGGGATTTTGGTTCCCTAATAGTCAATAGCTAGGTATCATATGTAAACAAAAAAGGGGTGGTTATTTAGATGCCTACCCCTAGTGCCATACCTAGAAAATAGATTTTTTTTGGTCCTCGAGTGGAGTTAAATGTGGGTTGAGTTAAGTAAATCTTTTAGGGTAACTTGATTTTAGGGTGTATGAGGGTGCATAGGTGGTGTGAACCAGCACTAGTATACAATGAAAATAAATGATTGAAATTGAAAGTAAGTGCTAAAATATAAAGATGAAATGATTGAAATAAATAGATAACTATTTCATAAACACAGAATGCAACAACTACAAAGCAAGGGACTATTCATTAACTGCTTCATGAAATCCAAAACGATAATCATGAAAAAAATATCCAAAACAATGCAAGTAAGCTAAAAAATGACGCTGGAAGATAACATTGTCATAAATCAATTAGTTAGTCAAAACAGATCTAGGTTATGAATAGAAAATTCAGAGGGTTGTAACTTAGTCTCAGAGTGCTTATATATTAGGGACAAAAGTGTTTTGGGGTGCACACTACTCAGAAATAGAATCGGGATAAACAGTGAACCCAAGGAAGATCACTCTTATTGGGGCCACAGGAGTGCTTTGGACCACTCTTAATTTGGAAAAATGAGTGATATGGAGTTCTCTTATGAGGTAGGCAGGTGCACTCCAATTTAAATTGGAAGATAACTTAAAATAGAGTTCCTCCGGGGGTTGATTTTGTAACATCTCTAAATTTCATAAAAAATTGTTTAATTGAAGGTCTAACTACAAATACATAATGTAAAAAATCCATACTAATTTTTAACTTGTGCTTAGTGTTTTATCCATTGAACATAATGACTTAATTACGAAAAACCTTAAAGTGTGACTTACCCTTATGATGAACTACTTTACTTGTCGTTAAGTCATGAAAGGAACATCATGTTTAAAAAGTGCCAACTATAGTTAGTCTGCTTTCTAGTCATGTTTTTAGAATATTTGTTAACCCTTTTATAATGCTAGGAGGATGGGTTACAGGTGTTGCTTAACTCTTTTGACTAACGCAAAACCAAATGTATTCTTCTTGCAAGTGTTTACCAGTGGAGAGATTACCCTATGTTGGTAACACACCCAATCCTAGTTAAAAACAAGGGCCCTAACCTAAGAAATATTTGACTATTCGTAAGAAATATCTAAGTTATTGACTAAACAAGGTTATGTTTTACCATAAGATAAAAACAAGCATAAGAAAATAATCTGATTGAAATAAGGGTGACCTTTGATGGTATTCAAAACTATAGAGTTGAGGTTGAACATTAGAATTTAATGTGGAATTGAACCGAGCCACATGATGGCTTTACTATCTCCAACTCGAAAGCACGTATGTCATTTCAAAAACCCTAAGGGTTTAACTCGTCTCAGTACTTGCCCTTGTGTTGTATTGTTTTTTCTTATATACTATGGAAGAGCCGAGGCTCTTGGCCTTCCATCTCTCACCATTATTTTTCAAGTTCTTGGCACTGGACTTCAGGATCACGATACACCCAATATTTATGAGTGCACTAGTCATGATCTCAAGTTGGGTTTTCGATCTGCACTACCTATTTTTTTGTGATAAAATGTGGAACGCTTGTAAGGCCTTCGTCGCCATCTTCAAATTCAGCAAGGTAAGTCTCCTCTAGTTCATTTAAATTTCTTCCTTGCTTCCAAATATATTTATTTATATATATATTTGACCTCTGTAATGTTGTTTGTAGGAGGTTTCGACCGGGGTTGCTGAATTGGGTATGGGTTGGTCTCCACAAAAAAAGATCCATTGTTTGGGTAAGGCATGTACCCACAATCCTTGTTCATCGTGACACTAAGGCTTGAGGATTTGTGGCTCTGTGGCTCTGTGGCCAACATTTTTTCTGTATTGGAACCCATTATCACATTTTATTTTGTTGAAATGGAAAACCCTCTTTGCGTTTTTTTCCTTGAGGAATTTACATATGATTTCTATAGAAGGTCTCCTTCCGACCGTGGAGTCAAAGGGAATATAATATGATGTCTTTATTTAGTTCTGATATGGATTAAAGACATAGTTGTTCTCTTTAAAATATTTGAGCATTAAGTGTAGTCGTTTGACTAACACTTTGAACTTGTAAATGTTTGATTTTCTTCTATAAAATTCCCATGAGCATTTCACTATATTTTATAGGCTGTGAGACCACTGCAATCTCTAAATCATTAAGTAAATGCTAATCGCATTTAGATACGAACTAGCAATTTCATTAGTTGGATAATTGATGATGATGTAAGGTTGTTTTATGTTGATTGTAAAAAATAATACTTTTGGTTTTTAACTGGTTGTGAGGAAAAATAATAGGTCTCAACCCTTTGACCTCTTGGAAATGGATATGAGTTAATAAAATTTTAAACGCGGTGTTTCTTATATCGTAAAATTTAGATCTGTTAAATTATTGAGTTGGGGAATTCTTGTCGACTGCTATAAAATTTTGTTCTGTTAATTTGAGCCATAAGGATTCTATGTATCTTCTAGAATGTGTAGACTATACATTTGATAAGTTTGTTGGTTTACTTTGAGTTTAGTCTTGTTGGAAACCCTTATAAGGAGAAATACCCTTACAGTTTTGAACCTGCGACTTAACAATTAAATAAAATATGTCTAAAACCATAACAATATTATACTAATGTTTAAATCTGGGAAAAATGACAATTATTGAAACAAGTTATGTATAATAGTTATTGTTTTAATTGTAGACATGGCTACCCCTAAATATGTCAAAATTTTTATTGAATAGATTTAATTAAGGTCTTATCCATATAGGTATAGATTTTTTAAGTTTAAAAAGATTTACCCTATAGTTTGTAATATTATAAATGTTGTCTCGACTTAAGAGAGCCTCTCCGCTGTGAACTGAGTAACCTAGGGTAAGCGTATCGACTAGAATATAATTGTTTGTTTTATTAAATTATATAATACTAATCTTAATATTGTAATGAGGATTTTGTGAAGGTATTATAATATGGTTAAAGGCCTTAACCATTTTCACAACTATAACTATGAATTAATGTTTAGTTTGTAATTTAAGTAATATTTTAATTAGGGTAATGAATTTGATCTCTTGTTATGATTGAATGGCCTCTACAGGTTTCAAACCAGTGCTCTTAGTACTCTATACTTGTTTATATAGGTTATTCAAAGTGGAGTTTTCAAAGGTTTAGTTTTGCTGTAACTTTAAATGATTTATAAAAATAAACCCTAACTCGTTTAGGTTTAGTTTCTTAAGAATATAAACTATTTGATTTCTAAAAGGAATGAAAGTAGGCCTTAAGTTGTAATAAATAATATTTGTAGGAACAATACTTGTAACTCTATTCCTAAGTAAAAAATAAATAGAATCTGGTTCATTGTTTAGTTAACAATGATACACTTGAATATAATAAAACAATAACTAAAAGAAATCAATATTCTTTCAATTAAACTTAGAAAACTGTTTATAATATTATAGGTATGCTTATACGGGCTTTCCTTTATAGAACAAAAAAGGAGAATCTACATTTTTCCATTTATCCTTGTAAGAGAATAACTGTAGCCTATTTTACAAAACATTATATAGAAAATAAGATCTTTCTAACCTATTCTAATTCAGAAATAATTAACAATTTTAGATAATCCATCAATATTCATAAAACATTCAGATACAAATATAGAATAAAATTATAGATATTAAACAAAACATCTTAGAACCTGAATAACTGTAGAAGGGGGACAAACACCCAAAGAAGACCGTTCCTCCCAACCGTCTCCTAAAAGAAGCCAAGATCACTTGCTATAGGACCCTTGAGCATGTTCACTAAACCATTAGGAAAAAGATGTTGTGTCACAACGCACACAAAAATATCTGCAGCTTAGCAACTTACAAGAAAACTTAACTCTCAGAAATTTCACTTTAGTTGTCCCCTCATCGAATTCCTCTTGTGCACCTGACTTTTCAGTTTCCAACAAATCGTAAGGCTCTAATCACTTGGAATATAATGTAATGAGACTCTTGCTCCATTTGATGGTATTTATAAGATTTCCTAGGTCTTTGGGTCAATTTTGTAATTAAATGATCCACATGCTCAGTTCCTCTTCTCAGGGAACATGACGACAATTTTAGGGATTTTGTCTCCCGCAACAGCTAAAAAGTGAAATGCTAGTGCTTCCACTTGTCATTTAGCCTTCTACAACTGTCCATTCCTCATAGTGGAACTGTCCATTCCTCGTAGTGGTCCAGGGAACAATATTCAATGGTCTTCTTTGGATAATTGTCTCTCCTTTTTAATTATTTAAATAAATAAATATTCAATTACAGTCATCCTTGACCATCCTTGGTTATAAAAACTTTACAATAAATTTTAACATAAAATTTTCTCAAATATATAAAAATATTTATTTTTCAATTCTAGGTAAGTTACAAAAACCCCCTCTTAAGTTCAACATCGTCCTCGATGTTTCTTAAGTTTCTTTTGAGTCTTCTTGGAATAGAATTGGATATGTCTCCTACATATGACTCTCCAATTCCCAAGTTTCTTTATCAGGACTAAGGTGATTCCATTGCACTTTTACCTGTCCAATGGTGCGATTACAGAGAATAATTTCCTCCCATTGAGAATATAGTCTAGTTCCACCTACAAATCTCCTTCAGGTTCTACCAGAATAACATTCCAATTGATCACATGAGTAGCATGTTTCACATACTTTTTCAATACAGAAATATGAAATGCATTATGTATTCTAACCTTAGGTGGAAGAGCTAGCTGATAAGCCATTGGTCCAACTCTTTCTAATATTTCAAATGGCCCACAATAAGTGGGTTCTCATTTAGCACAAATCCCCACCATAAAGGAGCTCTTTATGGGTTTTACCTTGACAAATACATGGTCACCTACTTGGAATTATTTTTGAGTTATTTTAAGGTCTGCATGATTCTTCTATCTGTCATGTGCAGTTTTCAGATTGCTTTGTACCTGTTTCACTGTTAGTTCCTGTTCTTTTAACAAGTAAGGTCCTAGCATCATCTGTCAACCGTATTACCTCATGATATGGGAGTATTACATTTCCTACCATACATTATTTCAAAATGAATGAGTTTAGTTGAATCCTGATAGTGATTATTATATGCAAACTCGACTAAGTGCAAATAATCTTCCCGTTTCTTTGGATGATCTCTAACATACATCCTTCGCATATCCTCTAAAACTTGATTTACTCTTTCTATTTGTCCATCCATTTGCAAATGATAAGAAGTACTAAAATTTAATTTAGTATCTAGTCCATTAAATAACGACTTCCATAAATTACCAGTAAACTTAGGATCTTTGTCAGAAATTATTGCCTTCAAAATTCCCTGCAACAGAAAAATTTTCTTCATAAAGATGTTGGCAATGTTACCATCCTTATAAGTAGTTTTAACAGGTATAAAATGTGCTTCCTTTCTTAGCTTTTCTACCACTACCATTATAGAATCATTTTGCTTCTGATTTTTAGGTAATCCAGTTATAAAATCGAGACTGATAATTTCCTATTTCCAATATGGAATTGACAGTTGTTGTAAAATACCTGCTGGGTGTTGATTCTTATATTTAACTTGCTGACATTCTATACACCTAGCTATATATTCAGCAACTTCATTCTTCATATTAGGCCAGAAATAATCTTTTCTTAGAATTGTTATCATCTTTTGATACCCCAGATGTCTGGAATAAGGACTTTTATGTACTTAATTTAAAATCAACAATTTAATTTCTGGTATGTTAGGTACATAAAGTCTGTTTTTATACAACATTAATCCTTTTTCATTTAATTTGAAATCTATTTTTACATTTTCATATTCATTATCTGCTACTTTTTCTCTTACATTTTGGTATTCCTTGTCCATTTTTATCCCTTCTTCTAATTTATCATTCAATTTTGTCTTGTAATTGCTAATGGGAGCTATAAAATTCATTCTTGCATTTTTTTTAAGGCATCAACCACTTTGTTTTCCTTTCCTTTGATTTTTTTGATCTCAAAATCGTATTCGCTAAAGAAAGCTAACCATCTAGCTTACCTTGCGTTTTCATTTTGTTGATCAAACAAATATTTCAAGCTTATGTTATTAGACATTAATATGAATATTTTACCAATTAGATGATGGCACCACATTTTCAAAGCATGAATTATGGCATCCAACTCTAGATCGTAAGTAGCAGAATTATTTTCATGTGTTTTTAACTTTCTTGATTCGTGAACTATTACGTGACCTTCTTGTGTTAGTACTCCACCCAAACCTTCATTGCATGCATCACTGCACACAACAAATTCCTTTTTTAGATCTTTTCTTTTTAATACAGGTGCGGTAGTTAATAATTACTTTAATTTATTAAAACTTTCTTCACACTTTAGAACTCATAGAAATATTTTTCCTTTTTTTTCTATAAAGATGTTACAGGATTTGCAATCTTTGAGAATCCTTCTATGAATTTCCTGTGATAACCCGTAATTCCCATGAATGATCGTACATCCAATACATCTTTAGGAACATACCATTCCATTATTTCTTTTATCTTATCAGGATCTATTGATATCCCTTCCTTGGATATCACGTGACCGAGATATTGTATTTTATCTTTAAAGAATTCACATTTGCTTAATTTAGCATATAGTTTATGTTCTCTCAGGACCTGTAGTATAATCTCCAAATGCTCATCATCTTCTTCTTTTGTTTTCGAATAAATTAATATGTCATCTATGAAGACAACTATGAATTTATCTAAGTATTTACTTAATACACTGTTTCTTAAGCACACGAAAGTTGCTAGAGAATTTGTTAGCCCAAATGGAATAACTACAGATTCATAATTCATGTTTCGGTTTTTGAATGAAATTTTAAAAATATCTTCGTCTTTAGTTCTGACTTGATGATATCCATATCTCAAGTCTATCTTTTAGAATATTGTTGCTCCGCGTATCTAATCAAACAGACCATCGATGCGGGGCAATGGATATAAGTTCTTGATTGTCATTTTGTTTAATGGACAGTAGTCTATACATAAAATTAATGTACTGTCTTTCTTTTTAACAAATGAAATAGGTGTTCCCCAAGGGGATACACTTGGTCGTATATAATTCTTATCTATCAGTTCTTGTAGTTGTAATTTTAATTCATTAAGTTCTAATATGTTCATCCAATAAAGAGCCTTTGAATTAGGTACAACTCCCGATACTAATTCAATAGTAAAATCCAGTTCTCTCTTTAGAGGTAAACCTAGAATTTCTTCTAGGAAAACATCTGAAAATTCTTGTAACATTTGAATATCATCAAATTTCAACTTATCTTCTTATGTGTTCGTTATTTATTATATGTACAACAAAAACTTTACAACCCTTCCGTACAACCTCTTTCATTTTTAATGCTAAAATTTGTCTAACATAAACTTTTCTGGGTATCCCTTTGAATATATTTCTTTCTCATTTATCATCTAAACAAATAAAAGTTTTCTCAAAACAATTAAAAAATACTTTATGTATTTCCATCCAGTCCATACCTATTAAAACATCATAAGACCCTAACGGTAATACATTTAAATTTACTTGAGTTTTGAATTGACTCATAAACATTTTACAGTTTTCAACATAATTAACTACTTTTATTTTGGTTCTTGTAGCTAAATGAACCACCCAATACTTTTGAAACTTTTTCAAATTTAAATTACAATTTTCTGCTATACTAGGGGACACATAGCTTAAACTAGCACCTGTGTCAATAAGAATAGAAATAGGCTTGTTTTGTATCATACCTTGTATTTCTACCATGGAGGTTTGATGATTTGCATGTCGATTCTCCAAGGTTGCATTAATTCTGGGCATTTCATTTTCTATGTCACCAACCATTTCTTCTTCCTGAATGGTATGCACATTGTTGTAGTTTCACCTTCTATTCGGATAGTCCTTTGCGTAGTGAGGTCCCTGAAATTCCCAACACTTTACAAGTTCTTCATGTTCATTGTTTTTAACATAATTATTAGGTACATCTATGCCCTTTGGTTTTGTAATGTTTCGTTGTGTTTTACCTTTAAAATATGTTCCTTGATAATTATTCTTAGAAAAATTCTCAGAATTATTTTTTAAGCTTTTATTAGGCTTAAAACCTTTTCTTCTCTCATCAAAGTTACTTGTTCTCTTATTTTTCCAGTTAGGTATTCTTTCTTTCTTATTTTTACTTTGTTCGTAACAAAAGTTAGCTTTTCTCATTGTCTCTTCAACGGCCTTTGGATTATCAAATTCAATTATTTCCTTGAAACTAGTAGGAAAACAACTCAGAAACCTCTATATCTTAGGTTTTTCGTCAATTATATAGGGTCGATATCTTAATAAACTTAAATTTACTACTTAATTATTTCATTGACATTGAGCCTAGTGACTAGTCTAAGTTCATAAAACTCTTTATCTCTTTCTTCATAATACTATTCAGATAAGAATTTCCTTTTGAATTATTTCTTAAAGATTCTCTAGGTTACGTATTTTAATTTAAGGTTTTCAACTCTTTTTATGTCCTGCCACCAAATGTCATCCTTTATGGTTAGGTTGTAGAGAGACATATGATCTTTAAGTCTATCTGAGTAGTTATAAATATGAAAGTACTTTTTCATACTCGATAACAAATCCTCGGCTTCTTCACCCTTTTCCAGTTATCCAATAAACATAGGAGGATTTATCCTTTTAAATTATCGTTAGATTTCTTCATAAGGTTTATAGTTCCTCTTTCTAGGACCACTGTCTCTATCACTACTTTCACTAGAGTATTTATACTTTTCTTTATGTGACCTTACTTTCACTATCATAAAATTTTAATTTCTTACCCTTACGTTTGTATGATACTGGTCCAGATTCAGTTTCACGCTCCTTTATTTTATCCTTTCCTCCGTTGTGTATTTTATCTAATAATATATGATTTAGTTCTCCCTGAGCTCTTAAAATTATTTCATTATCTTCCTTTATAGTTTGTAACTCAGCTCTTAAATCTTTTACTGTTTGAAGTAGTTCTGAGGGTTGATTAATTAATTCCACATATACCTTGTCTGGATTATTATGATGGGAACCATCTTTTACAAATGCGTATACTCCTTCTATTTCTTGCAAAATACAATTTTATATTTCTGTACATAAATAGTTTTTAAACATGATAAATATTTTTGTTTCCTAATTGTATGCAAGTGGGCCAATCTTCGAGCCTAGTGTTTGGAAACTCACTCTGATACCACATGTAACATCTCTAAATTTCATACATAAACAAATAAATTGTTTAATTGAAGGTATAACTGCAAATACATAATGTAAACAATCCATAATGATCTTTAACTTGCGCTTAGTGTTTTATCCATTGAACATAATGAATTAATTATAACAAACCTTAAAGTGCGACTTACCATTATGATGAATTACTTTACTTGTCGTCAAGTCATGAAATGAATGTCATGTTTAAAAAGAGTCATCTATAGTTAGTGTTCTTGCTAGCTATGTTTTTAGAATAATTGTTAACCCTTTTATAATGCTAGGAGGATGGGTTACGGGTATTACTTATCTCTTTAAGCTAACACAAAACCAAATGTATTCTTCTTGAAGGTGTGTAGCAGTGGAGGGCTTTCCTTGTGTTGGTAACACACCCAAGCCTAGCTGAAGACAAGGGCCCTAAGTTAAGGAAGATCAAACTATTCCTAAGCGATATCTAAGTGCTTGACTAAACAAGGTTCTCTTTTACCTTAAGATAAAAGCAAGCATAATAAAATAATGTGATGGCAATAAGGGCGATCTTTGATGGTATTCAAAACTATAGAGTTTAGGTTGAACATTAGAATTTAATGTGGCATTGAACCGAGACATGTGATGGATTTAGTATCTCTAGTTGGAAAGCACCTATGTCATTTCGAAAATCCTAATGGTTTAACTCATCTCGGTACTTGCCCTTGTGCTATATTGTTTTTTCTTCTATGTTGTGGAAGAGCCGAGGCTCTTGGCCTTTTGGATCTTGGAATTGGATTTTGGGTTCTTGGTATTTTCCTTCACGATCACGATACACCCAAGCTTTACGTGTGCACGAGTCGTGGTCTCAGGTTTCCTTTTTGATCTGCACTACCTATTTTTTTTTGTTAAACTATGGATTGCTTGTAAGGACTTCGTCGAATTCAGCAAGGTAAGCCTCCTTTGGTTTGTTTAAAGTTCTTCATTGCTTACAAAGATATTTCTTTATATA
>LPNX011086280.1:61996-165572 GCA_001517045.1 Pseudotsuga menziesii | reverse complement strand
AGTTGACATGAGGTTGATGATGATGAATGTAATTCTATGTATCGCATATGCGATATAGATTATCCATATCGCATATGCGTTATATCGCACATGCGATATGTATAGGCTATATCGCATATGTGTTATTTGAAAATTTAAATATTTGGCGGGATTAAGGTTTGGCATTGGGTTTGGAAGCAGCTTCAGAATACCGAACCCAATGGCTAGGACAAATCAACCAGGGCTATTGCTCAAGTCTTTTAGAACTCTATCAATATGCTCAGATTAGATCCCTATTTTGATATGACATACACAATATTTTTTTATGAAAATGTACGATATTGTAGAGTAAGAAATGACGATTCTGAATATATAATTTTTTCCTACAAAACTATGTTTTATTTATTTATAATTATTTTTCTAAATGACACACGTTAGTTTTCGAGAATACATACATCGATTGTTTCTTATATAACTTTCGATTTCCATCACCATTTCCCATAAAAACTATATGGTGCACTAGACGAGATCAAGCTGTGTGATCTTATATTAAGAAATCAAGGATTTCATTAATTTTTGCCCCTAAAGTGTTGCACCCGCACATAAGGTTTTAATTTCAAGATTTTCCGACTTCAATAATTAATAATAAAAAAAATAATTCATGAAAATTTCCGAATAAATAGTGTTACACTAGGCCCATATGTCCTTTATATGTCTGCAAGATTTTATCTCAAATGGACATCATTTACCTCATATATTGCTGCACCCGCACAAACATATATGTTAAGATGTGCTGAAAATTTGAAAACCCACTTTCATGGAAACTAATTTTATAATCATTTGCACACACTTTCTCTGCAAAAACCCTATATATTATGAAAGCTGATTCAATTACCTATCTTTTCTTTTTTTACTTCATCTTCAAATAAGTTAGGGAAGTACCCAAAATTGTCACCTAAAATCAGAGTTTTTTGTTTATTCTAGTATTATGTGGCATCTAAAGTGTCCTTAAAGGAGTCCATGATTGTGCATCAGCCCATTTCCTTTGTGAAATTTGCTGGTAATTTCTTATCTATGCGCTCTTTTGTTGTCATATTCCAGTAGCTCTCATGTTCAGAAACAATACTTCGTTCATAATGCCTAATTGTTTTGTAGTCCGGTTGAATATGATCCCACCTGTCACGACACTGAGTGGCAGTGCGATTGAGACTATTCGAATGACATTGAGAAGAAGTCCATTTCCATTTCTCAATGTCTGATTTAGTCTATTTCATGAAACCACCTGGGGATGGCAAATTCTTCTCAACTTGTTTTGCATTGATGAGGGTAAGGGTTTCTGAAACGGTCCACCGAACCCTTCCCTTTGGTTGTTTCTTTTGTGTTATTACAACAAAGTAGAAATGTCAAAAGCATCTGTTAATAGAAAAAAAAAATTTGCGAGTGTTAGATGAGATACACAACTAAATTGAGAAACCATCAAACATCAATTGATGTCTCATCTCTTACTTCAACATTCTGGATCATTTTGAAAAGATCTGAAAATGTATCAGTCAATTGACATCTCGCAATCATTTCACTTCAATTTCACTTGACAAATCGGTGCATCCTACATAATTAGCAGTAATCTTGGCAATGCTCAGAACCACCTTCAAAATATCTCTCTCTACACTAGTTCTCCGGGAAGATGAGACCATCCACAGAAGCCAATCAAAATGATCATGACTTCCTTTACAATGATGACATATAAGGCTGTGGCCTTAATATTCTAAATTAGTAATCATGTATCTCTGGTAGTAAGCGTTCTACAAGGGAAGGGTAGCTGCACAGAAAATTGATTATAAAAATTTAGATAGATCCTGAAAAGTGCCTGGCTCTCATTGTAACTGTTCATATTCTGCACTCAAAGAATAATCCTGAAAATACCTAGGTAGTGATAAAAGTGGAAACCTATCTAAACAGCAACAATCTTCAAATCCTAGAATCTACAAACAGATACTATAGAAAAATAATAACAGCAAGTACAAATATCTCTGCAAATACAATCAAAAACATCTTACCTCCACCTTTTTTGTGGTCCAACTCCAGGCCTGCTTTTACAGAGAGAATTACTTGCAGGGAATCTTCACTTCAATCCTAACAAATAAGTATATATAAACACTTTGCTTTGTTTCTACTCCGCGAAAAAAATTAGTAGGTGTCTTAATAATGCAATAGAGGATATAAACTTATTTTGCCATAGCAAAAAAAATGAAGGATATGTATCAGTTAATGGTGATACCAATTAGTATGCCCTAGTTGATTATGATGGACTGTAATTTTAAATATTTTGTCCTTCATATACCCTCTCGAGTATTTTCTATAGCCCATGCATTTATTTCATTCATATATATATATATATGCTTGTGTTGTTTGTTGTACTTGTGAGATTTTGATGTAACTATAGTATACACTTGAACGTGTTTCATATATACACACACACACACTTGTGTTGTTTACTGTACTTGTGACCTTTTGATGTAACTATAGTATATACTTGAATTTGTTTCTTGATTGGTATTTAGAATGCATATAAGTTTATTGATTTTAACTATTTTATGAATCATGATTTACATTCTAGGAAGTAACGGGTACTGGCATCCTCTGTGATCCTTGCAAGGGGAAATGATGGGTGGTCTGTGACTTTTGTGAAGGTCAGAAGATAAATGTGCAAACGCAGAACAAACGATTTTATCGACGTTGTCTCTCTTGCAGAGCCCTGAGTCTGTTCGCATGACTATGTATCTCTGTTTGTGTATGCCTGCTTTTAGATATTTGGATTAATGAACTTGCATTTTGAAAGCCTCTTCTTGCAGTGGATATTCCCATTTTGTTGTCATGTGAGTGGTCTTTAATATGCCTAGATTCGATTTTTTCTCTTCTATGTGAAAAATTAGCTAATATTTCATTCATCCAGAAATAATGATGAAAATATAGCTAATCTTTCATTCGTATGTCTTTCTTTCTCTGCTCTACAATATTAAAATGATGAAAATATAGTGAAATTTACCTCTTTTTTGTGTGACGGTCCTTTTTTTTGTTGTTTAGTTGCTTTGTTGTTGGGTAAACTTTTATAATGCTTCCATCTATTCTCAAGTGATTATGTGAATATTAGTACCACTCCATTAAAACAAATTTAGTGTAGTTATTTGAGCACTGAATGGTAAGTTAAAACAGTGAACCTTGTTGATTTTAAGAAGTACAACACTACATGGGATAAACATTCACAACATGGGATCGCATATTTGCATTGAATCCTCTAACTTTCAAGGTTAGGTGGAAAGAAAGCAATTCAAATGCTATTATATTGTTTCTGATGTCAGTTGTTAGGATGATAGCCTGTTAGTCATTAACAAGTGGGGCCTTAAGGTGGCATGTTGGAACCCTAGATAACAGTTATTATTTATACTAAGCTGGGGAATTATTTGTTAAAGAACATGCCTTTTGTTTGCATAGCACAACTACATTTTACTTTGATATTTTTCATTTTTACTACTCAGATGGTTATCCAAGAATACGTTTTCCTAAAATTTCCAACTGATGATAACGTTTAATAGAATTCATTTTGACTTGTTTGATATTATGTTATCTAACAAATTGATGTCAATTTTTTAGAGCTGTCGAAAGTGCAGAAGCTTGTTATTACAAGGAAGGAAGTGGAAGGGGAAATATTGACTGCTGTGGAGGTCATCCCTAAGAGTGAGTCACAACAAAGCATTTGGGAGAAGTACAAAAAAGATGTTAAATATCAATGGTATGTCATAGATATTTTACTGTTACTTCTATTTAGATTATTAGTGTTCTTGTCATGTCTACCCATGTTAGGGGTTCATGAGTTTCCTTCTAATGGGCATGTTACAATCATCTGTCTGGAGTTGTATAGAATTTTGATCCCTTTCTTTTAGAATGCTCATGCTCATACAAAGTGCGTCTAGAGGATGTTGGATGTTTCTTACGGATGTTGGATAGTTTTTTGTATTTCTTTGCCTACAGATATAGAATTAGATTAAATGCATAGAATAAAGAACACATGCATATTCACATGGCTTAATACAAATAAATTTTGTAAGAGACGGTTATAATATGGAAGACCATTACTTTCAAGGATTTTAAGTTTTCTCCTAACTCATACACTTACGTACATCCATATATGCACACACAACAATTTTGTTGTTGAGTTAGAATCTCAAAACACATAGAACTTGTATTTTTAAAGTCCATGACCTATTGATTCTTTATTCAAATACTATTGTGATTCTTTTCTATATTCCACTATGTGGTCTCGTGGCCTTTGTATTGTTGGGGAACTCTGATTTTTTCAGCTATGTTTCAGGTATTCTAATTCTTGCAAAATTATGTTCACTTATGGAACATTGGTTTTGGAAACTTAGTGTGACAGGTCTCAAATTGTGTTGACCACTTTGTTGTGTCTACGACCTTGCAATTTTGGAGGTTTTCTTCTTGTGTCCTTTCATCCCCACAACTTTTCTATTTTAGATTCTTGCAGTTCTGCAAGATGATGAACTTGCACAATAAAATTCTCTCATTTTGACCTAGATTAGTCCTCCCCTATCTAAACCCCCTGTGATCCCCAAATGTAAAGTCTAATGTTGTATTATTTAATATTAAGTGAAAAATTGAACTATCTCCAAAACCCCCGCCTCTCTTAATTCTCTAAGGTTCAATTTTATACAATGGTATTTGAATTTAAATTGGCACATCTAATTCCAATGGGAAAGAAATTGAATTGTCCACTATTAAAACTGTTGGTATTTAGAACCCCATAAATCAAATTAGTCTTCATCATCACAAATGTGGAACTCATGAATTGTTCATTAACGTGCCTGAGATAAATTTCAATTTGAGATTGTTTGTTGATAAACCCCTTTTGAAATTTTGGATAGTTCAAGCAAACATTTGTTCTTTTCTATGTAAAGTTTCATTTATTCATTCTTTATCCATGTCTCTTCACTAATTTTTACTCTGAATCCCATTATTCTCTTTTTATTTTTGTGTTGTTTTTGTTAGTTCTTATTTCACATTCTCTTCATTAGCTATTATTAAATGAATTCATGAAGCTATGTTGGGTGGAGGTGCCCCCCTCTCCGCCCTTGCTCCTGAAATTCGCAGGATTCATGAAGCTATGTTGATGAAGTGATGGAATTTCCCTTCAAAATATCTTGATGGAACAATCCTTAGTAAGATGAGAAACCCCTGAACTTCGTCTATCTCCTTGTGGCCTTATCAATTGTGGAAACCAATATGATCCTTTTTCCTATTGACATCTTACTAATTTTTAGATTATAAATAATGCACATAATATAAATCAACTTTGTTGGTGTTAATTGTTAAAATATTCATTATATCATATATGCTGCACATAGTAGACATCTTCTTTTAGTAACCATTCATGAGTTCTTCTCCTACCATCCTATTGCTGAACAAAATCACCTCATCAACGAATAACAACATGTATGTAGCAACACACACATCCTCAATTGGTTTCTACAACTATTTCTTAAACACATCCCTGATTCTTTGTCCATATCAAGTTTAGGTTATTAATTATGCATGAATACATTATGTTATTCTCTAAGACTCATTTGTAGACCACTTTAATAGATTGCATAACTGTTTAGGATATTTTGTTGCCTGGGAATGGTAGATTTTTGTGCTTATTAGTGTGGTTGAAAAAGCAAATTGAATTTTAAGCATGAATGTCTTTGGATCTTATTGTCTTTTATTAGAATTACAAATGATGAAATCTATGTGTTAATATTTCTCCTCTTCCTGATTCTTAAAGGGTGCTAGCTCAATGGAAGAGCACCTGCTTTACAAGCAAGAGGTTGGTGGTTCGATTCTTCCATACCCTAATGATATTGGAATGTATTACTAAAGGTAAAAAATATAGTAGTGCAAGATGGATGCAATATTAGACGCAACACTAAATGCAAAACAAGATGTAAAAGTGGATGTCACACTAAACACAAAATTGGATGCAAAAGTAGTCCTTATGTCAGACGCAAATATGGACATAAAAATGGATGTCATACTAAATGAAAAATTGGATGCAAAAAGAGACTCAACACTAGACACAATTAATGACTCAAAACTAGATGCAATACTAGGTCCAAAACTAGACGCAACGGTAGATGCAAAAGTGGACTCCTAACTAATCGTAAAATTGGACATTAAATTGAACAAAAAATATGGTGTATCAATGGACATAAAACTAGGCCTAAAACCAGGTGCAAAAATGGAAGGAACACTTGGTGCAAAAATGGAAGGAACACTTGGTGCAAAAAAAAACTTAAAATGAGACATAATATTGGATGCAACATTGGACACAAAACTAGATGCAATATTAGATACAAACATGGGTGCAAAACTAGGCACAACACTAGGCGCAATACTGGGTGCAACATTGGGCTCCAACATAGATGCAAAAAAACACATCAACCGGGATGCAAAACTAGGTGCAAACCTAGATGCAAAATACGACATAGAAAAAGATGAAACATTAGGCACAAACATGGATACAAAAAAAGATGTAAAACAAGATACAAAATTAGATGCAAATGGGGATGCAACATAATAAGTAAAATTGGATGCAAAACTAGATGCAACATTGGGCCAAAAATTGGATGCAAACCTAGATGCAACATTAGATGTAGAATTGGACACATAATTTTATGCAAAACATGGTGTAAAATTGGGTGCAAGACTCAATGAAAAACTAGGAGAAAAATAAGACACAACATTGGATGCAAAACTGAGCATGAAACTGGGTGCAAACAAGAATGTAACAAAGGATGCAATAGAAGTTGCAAAATTGGGTGGAAATAAAGGCGTAACAAAAGATACAAAAGATTGAGTGCAAAAATGGACACAAAAATGGATGTTAAAAAGGATGAAAAAAAAGATGCAATAGACGACGTTTTATGAAAATGTACAATAGCACCAGGTTTAGCGCCAGATTGTTCATCACAATTGAGAAAAAATTACACTAAAATACGGCGCTAAATTCGACGCTAAATCCAATTTTTGTTGTAGTGCTCTGTCAACGCCAACACACATATTCGAGAGGATAGACCCAGAGGTTCCTCTATCTTGGTTTCATTAACATCATTGATGAGTTCCTTGGACCACTTGAGATGAGTCCTTAGTGCCTCTTGGGAAGGTTGTTTCTCACGTGCTCGACTCCAACTATATCATTGCACTGTTGAGATTCGTACGGGGTTTGGTCTACACAATACTTGGTCGAAGACCCCAGATGTCACTTGAATCTAGAACATTGATGAGTCTAATGGAGGGAGCTAAACAGGTTATGTCCCTTGTGATTTTCGGGTTGCGTTGGAGACAGTGTTTAGAATTCCCAACAGTGCTTCTATGGTTGCTATAGCGGATTTCACCACTTCGGGTGAATCACACTTTGTATGGCCTTTCCATGTCCTGCTGCAGACTCTTTAGACCCAGTGGACCATCTTTTATCCTTTGATGTTTCCTTGATCATCCCTAAAACTATATGAAAAATGATATACGCGGCTTTTTACCCAATAACCGCGTACATACACGGGTTTGACCCATATAACCATGTACACTGGGATGTGTGCATAATCCAAATCATTTTGGAGTTTTCCTTGACATGGATCCGACTCATTCGACTCCTGGCCTTCCATATGCCTTGAAATTGCTCTGATTCGACCCTTCATTATCCCTTGTGAAGCTATATAAAGAACCCCTTGGTACATTGAAGGCATATAGAGAGATTGAAAGCAAAGAAACTATAGTCCATTGTTGCCGGAATTTATACTTGAGTCTGCATCCCTTTGTCCCTTTGGAGCACTTTTGTGTTCTTCCCAAGCTTTCCCTTTGCTAGTGAGCTTGCTATCGTGAGATGGAGGATTGAGGTGGTGGAGGCCCAAGTGGGGGATTCAGTTTCTTCGGTTCGTAGACGTGCCGTCAGAGGTTGTATCTATCTTGTAATCTCTGATTTATATTAATAAGAACTATCTTTTCCTGTCCAATGATGTGTATTTGATTGAATATTGTATCCATTGGAATATGTCGAATGCTTTTACATTATTTATTATATGCTAGAATAGATCTAACACCATGATATATAGTAGGCTTGTATTGTTTACTTGTTGTTGAGGAAGTATTATATCAAATCAAGCTGAATATTGGAAAGCTCAACGGGGATCTACTTCAACTGTCCAGAATAAGGTACGAGGTCTGATCCTTTAGTGTTAGACATTTTATTTCTATTGCATATTGGGAAAGATTGATTTCTGGAGTCAAAGTTGTCTGTTGTGGTACCCCAAGCCATAGGAATTTCTCTCCATAACAGAATTGGTGACTCTATTGGGGAATTCCTAGTAGTTGTCATTTGGGGGTGATTTTCTCGGTATTCAATGTATTTGAATTGCTCTTTCTCTCTTGTTTCTGTGTCGAGTCTGGGGGCATGTATGCCTGGTAGAGTCTAATTGGAGTGAAGTTTGTCTCAGCTTGTCTGTTTTCCTTGTGTTACGTACCTTTTCTTCATGTACGTGGGTTTTTTATTTACAGTCGCGTATACATGTGGTTTACTTTGTGATTTTCGTGTATACACACGGGTTTACTGCGAACAGTCGCGTATACCCTGGATTTTTCCCGTTTTTTGCAAGTTAATTGGTTGCTGGGTGAATGCTGTTAGTTGTTGAGTCTCCTTTGGCACTTCCTGAATCTGTTTTGACCTCTGTTTCTGACCAGAAACGTTTTTTTTAGCCTAAATTTGTTTTTAGGAAAGTTCTTGTCATGGCATTTTCGATTTTTTGTTTTAGATTAGTGCATTAGAGTTCTTTTACCTTAGTACTTTGCTTGGATGCTGTCTATGTCTGCTTGCAGAGTCTGTGGGTGGTAGAATCATTCTTTTGCTTTTTGCATCTCTTATATTTTCAAAAAATCCAAAAGCATTTGCTTATCATAATGCATTGCATTTTGCACTTTGCATTATACTTGCACTAGATCTAGATTTTCTTTGGAGTACTAGTTAGGAATTCATATAGAAAAAATTTGCATTCATCAATTGAAGAAGAATTATGCATTTCACATAGTAGCATACCCTGTTTACATGGACACAATGCATTTGCATTGATTGTTACGGTGTGCATTTTACTTCATGTTGCGTCATAACACCACTAGTTGCACGACGATATCCTATTTTTGAGTAATAAAGCCAACTAAACTCAACGCTAATTAAAATGATTTACACTCTTTTCTTTTCTAGGGTGCACCAACAAGCTTAGGTTTTAGGATCTTGGAATAGTTCATTGTAAGTCAATTCTCCAAGATCACTAAACAACAACATCTAGGTGTCTGTCCAGGGAGTGTGTGAAATCCTTGGTATAACCATCATTCTCAGGATCCTCCTCTCAAACGGGAGTTAAGCACAAGGAAATGTGAGCGGTTATTGATTGGGATGACCCCTAGTCATAACTGAGTAGCACCAAAGATATTTCCAGGATTGTATTCGTATTTGGGGGATCTTTTGAGAGTTTTGGGCTTTGCTACCCTACCCATATGGTCAATCCTGCCTGCGAATGTTCGCTTGAGCTTTGATTATATTGAGGTGACCTTAGTGACCTTACCTAGGATATCGAGGGGGTACTTGTAGAGGTTATTCTGTAGGCGTCCCGGCCAGGTTGGGGTCGGACAGCACAGTCGCTTTATGCGTTGAATCTGAGGGCCACAATAATTGGTTATGTACCTCCTCTTGTTGTGTATGGGAGTCTTAGGCCTCTCCTAGGCAAGACATACCTGCTTCATTCGGGAGCTCACTTATCCAGCCCTTGTTTGCTTGCATTTGGCTTTAGATTTTATTAGTGATTGCTCTGTGCACGCTAGTTGGCCTAGGGTTTACGTAAATAGAGAGTCCTTGCTATTTTTGTTTTGAGTCATTGTGGACTCGAGTCTGGTTCTGCGTCGTTCTTGTCGGTTAGCAGGACTTTTGCCTTCCACTTCTCGTCCTCCCTTGGGAGAGAGACCTAGACAGTCCAGGAGGACTATGTCACACACTGATTCGTACACCATGGAGGATCATTTAGAGACTATTCCTGAGCCACCTCCTCCCATTCGTGTTGATGATTGGG
This sequence comes from Pseudotsuga menziesii, assembly GCA_001517045.1. NCBI lineage: Eukaryota > Viridiplantae > Streptophyta > Pinopsida > Pinales > Pinaceae > Pseudotsuga > Pseudotsuga menziesii. Next base: position 155,427 of record LPNX011086280.1, on the reverse strand, counting down.
AATTTACTCCTACATACGACCCTTCACCTGACCTAGCTGAGTTCGGTCCTGTGATTTCCCAGATAGGATCTTTGCAAGATAAACCTACTCACCCTAGGGTTGATTCCCCATTGACACATTATCGGTATGGAATGCCGAAAGATGCCGAGACTCACTTTGAACCTGCCAGCACTAGCTACGGTAGTTATGCTACAACTGGTTTTTCTATGCATCATTTGACATTTCATGTCGAATCCGACTTTGAGCCTAGCACTATGCATGGAGGAAATCCCATTCCTTACCTTGCGGAGAGGTTTGGGAGTACTAGTCACATTGCACCTTCCATCCCAGTGGTGGAAGCTACATCTCATCCCCCTCCTAGGTCTAGGGTTAGTGATCCCATTAGGATACTAGGTCCGAGACGGGTGATGATAGGCGGTAGTACATATATTATTACTCAGATTCCTTCATCCTTGGTTCCGATTTCTTCAAATGTACATCCTCCACCTTATCCACGTGGTCCTTCGAGCTGATATATGGCTAGGAGTCAGGTCCATACTGCGGTTGCTAGGCCAATTGTGTCTCAAGTTCATATACCACCCGCTTCTTCGGGAGGCTATATTCACGCTTATAGTGGTCAGCTTGTTATGTCCGTGGCATATATACCTACTTCTGGTATGTATGTTCCCCCTTCCAGAGCTTATCTTCCTACCTATGGAGTGTCCCATGGGACATCGCATGAGATGACCTATGTACCTTATTACGGGACGCAGTATGGACAAGTTTCTTCACCTTACGGAGGCGGGTATCAATAAACTGCTTACTCTCCTAATTATGGCTTCGTAGCTCCTACTAGTCAAGGTCCACCTTACTATGGTACTTCCACGTCACCTTACATAGGTCAGACAGGAGGAGGACACTATGGCCAAGGCCATGGTGGTGCTCAAACCTATGTGAACCAGGGAGCGGTCCATCAACCTCATCATCCTAGGCTCCCTTTCCTCGCGACGCTTAACCTTCCTGACTTATTGAGACTTACGAACGATCCCGTGGCTCATGAGCTGGCTTGGCCGGCTGTCCCTACCAAGCTCCCTTCGGACATACCTATGTTCAAAGGCAAACCGGGAGAGGATCCGAGCGAACACGTTACCACATTTCACCTTTGGTGCTCTTCGAATTCCTGACATCAGGACTCAGTCCGCTTGCGACTATTTCAACGCACCCTCACGGGGCCTGCTGCGAAATGGTATATAGAGTTACCAAAGGGAGATTTTACCTTGTTCGATGATCTTGCGATGACTTTTCTTAATCACTTCCAGCTACCAGTGCGCTATGACGTTGGTACTGAACTCTTGTCGACATTTCGGCAAGATAAAGCCACCCATATTTCTGATCATATTCAGGAGTGGCATAGATGGAATAGATTAATTAAAGCTTTCATACCGCCAGAGTTCCTTCTCGAGTGGTTCCTCAAGTCTTTATTGTCATATATCGCAAAGGATGTTTCTACATCCGGAGTGCAGAATGAGGAAAAAGCAATATTTAGGGCTCAGGAACTGGACTTGATTTATGCTCAGTCTGGTTTGTTGTATGAGATTATTCCAAACGCTCCTCATTCTAGTTTTGATCCCAAGGTAAAACCTAGACCACATGCCAATGGCATTGTGGGTTGTGCAAGTGCGAAGCCTGCAGATTCGGTTGCAAAATAAGTTAGTCAATTGTCACTCAACCAGTCTGCTTTGAGACAAGCTACGACTTCGTCTCAACCCACCCAAACGGCGAATGTACTTTCTGTGCAATCATCGGACCAGAAGGGTAACCAGCAACCCAGATGGAATAGAAAAAATGGTAAGAATAATAATCGAAAGGGTGGGAGTAGGAATGAGAATGCTACCAATAATGACAAGAACGGTCAGAATGCTGGTGGGGACAAGCAAGCGAAACGTAAGGTTAAGTTCCATTACAAGCTATGTAAGGATGATCACCTCACTTACTTGTGCCCTCGAATTGATGAAGCTTCGAGACTCTTAGCACAAGGCCCAGTTGTGCTAACGAACCCTTTACCGCATAACCAAAATATGAACTCGAAGTCCCAGGAGCAATCTAGTGAGAATGATCGACCAGAGACTAGTGCTCCTGGGTGCATTAACATGGTATGTGCTACCAAGGTTGTGACTCATATGAAATATTATGGATCATCACAACCCAACCCAGGTAAAGAACTTGATCCACGAGGAACCCCTTTGCACATTGAGAAACCTGCGGATAAACCTAAGGCTGCACCTCACATTCCTAAGGGGGTACTTAAACGCTCGGGGCATAATCCAAATGCCTGAGCCGCCCAGAATTATTCAGTTGTCGAGGATTTGGGCCATACTCCTTGTGCAATGTCTGCATTGGAAGTGCTTCAGAGTTGTCATTCGCAAAGGAAGGCTTTGCTTTCTGCTCTTGGTGTGAACGGTGATGATTCTTCCTCAGTGATCAAATTTGAAACTGTAGGTCATTAGCCTCGCTTGCCCTACTATGTGTCACTTTTGGTACATGTAGAATGTATTAATATGATCGTCAAGTGCACTATGATTGATGAGGGCGCTGCTGCATCTGTGATGTCTTTGTCCTGTTGGAAGGGTCTTGGTTCTCCTGAGTTGTCGAAATCAGTGACTATGTTAACTGCTTTTGATGGGAGATATTTTAGGCCGCACGGCATCATTCCGTCCCTTAAAGTCCATTTGGGGGAGAAGACCATTGTGATAGAGGTTGAGGTGGTTGATGCGCCCCTCGACTACAATCTCTTGCTGGGTCGAAACTAGATGTATAGTATGCAAGCCATTGCTTCTTACTTGTTCTACGTCGTATGATTTCCACATAACGGGAAGATTGTAACAATTGATCAAATGAAATTCAAGAATTCCCTTGTTACTGCATCTTCGGGAGCTTTGTTCACGGTCGTTGAACACTCTCAGCCGGCAACTGGGAGTGTGGGTGTAGGCATGTATCCATCCCTCATGGGAAGCTTTAGTTGTCCTGCGCCGGTCCTCATGATAGGATCTTGTTTCGATAAGGCTTCGACTTCTATGACCTCAATGTATTTTCACACAACTCATATGGAAGATCCTTGGATTCTTCCTACACTGAGTATTTCGAGTGAGCCTGTCGAGACCAACGTGCCGCTTCTTGCAACCATGATAGCTTATCAAGCCAATATTAAAAATATTGCAGAGCCTTGTTCTTCTTCTTCGCGGACGGAAGAGGAAGACCCCTATGTACTGCCGGCATGGGCAGTACAGTCTTCTCATGCCCACGACTGCCTAGATATGGTTTTCCCTTCACATGAACCGATCATTGAGGCTATGTCGGGTGTTGAGTCACCATGGGAGGAACTTCATCATAGATCATATTTCCTTCCATCGCTTGACCGTTTGGAGCATGAGGATTATAGGGAGATTCTTAGTCAGAGAGTTGGTAGTCCCATGATTCCATTAAGCTCTCCTGGTCAGATGGCTGATGAGAATATGGAGAACATATCTTCCACGATTTCTATCAACATCTCTTGAAATCCTGGCACCATTGAGAATGTCTATATTGGGGCGTAATGTTCCCATATGAAGATTCTCGAATATACCGAGCTATTCAAGGAATTTCATGATATTTTTGCTTGGTCTTATGATGATATGCCAGGTATCGATCCTCGGATTGTCAAACATGAGATTGAGACTTACCCTTGTTAGCACTCAGAATGTACCCAAGGTTGTAAAAGGTAAACTCCAAGGTAACAACAAAACCACTTCAGAAACAAACTGGTATTTTCTTCCAGAGAGGGATCTCTCAATAAAGATTTTAACAGGACCAGATATAAAACAATATTTAAAGATTTGTATATATGGCTGAAACAATCACATAACCATTGGGCATGGAGTCACACACATATAAAGATATCACAAAGAGATATACACGGGATTCATCAAAGGCAAGATAATCACATCATCACGGTCGTTCAATTTAATCCAGGTGAAACAGAAGAGACAAGGAAACAGTCCATTAACACATAGCATCAAACATGAATTCTATGTCAAATTTAGTAGAAAATGTATAAAATATCTGAAATGATTACTAGAGCATAATCATATAAATTCCAATCACCCAACGCTGTATTTCAGATATGAAGAAGAAACAAAATGAAGTGTTACACTGAGAAAGTACGATCACATAAAGAAAGAAGCACATACTGTAATATCAATGACACAGGAATCTCTGATAAACCTTCATGCATTCACTTTGTTATTAAAAAATAGATATGTTCTCCAAAAATAATTCCACAACACGATGGGTTCCAACCCCCATCTCATAAAAAAGATGCCAATATATACAAAAAATAATAGATCTTCCAAGAAAATTTCCAACTGAATGATCGGCTTAATTTAGAGTCTTGTAACTAAATCCCTAACTTCTATGAATAAATTACTGCTCCAATCCTAACAGATCATAAATTAAAAATCAGCTTGATAAAACGTCTTCATCCAGTCAGCTCCATGTCTTCATCCAGTCATCTCCTTGTTGTATAACACCTGTCTTTATGCATGCAAAATATACTTGGTTTTTCCGAATCTCTCCATAGCTTTACACTGTTCTGCACTTGGGGTGTCACACTCCATCATCTCTCGGATAGATACTTCAAGCTCCATGTACGATTCATAGGATACCTTGGGCAATCTTCTTCTGATAAGTAGAAACTTTTGAAAAATCTCGAAATCTTCTGTCAATTTGTCTACAATAGCCTTCCCTCTTAAGCCCTTTTCCAATTCATCAAGCTTGGAATGGTCCATGCGGCTCTAAACTAGCAAGTTATGATAGTGCTCTTGAGGAAAAAACTACCCCTCTGCGTCCCAAAAGGAAGGCAATCCGTCTTCGAACAGCTCCTTGAAATCCTGCTTGAAATTGTCAACCTGTGCAGCCATTTCATCAGCTCGGTCCTGGACTGTCTTCATTAAATTATGTTTATGGATAAATTTCTTAGCCCACAGCACTATGGATATTCTGTCTTTTATCCCCATATCATGTAGTTTCTGATATTTCAATGAGTGTAAAAAATTCAACGCATTTTGAGTTGTGGAGAGAGGTCTTTTTCCCATGTGCTCATTCACTAGCTTTAACCTTTGGTGGGCCAAATTGATCAGAATGCATTGATCATCAATAAAATTTAGATGGTGCCTGAATTTGGTAATTTCTATAGATAACGTGTCCCAAATAATGTGTTTTGCTCCTTGCAGGGGACCTTTACCTATATTTTTCTCCTTCAATTCATTTAACTTCTTTTGCAACTAGTTTCTATCTTGTAGTATTTTGTTTTTATTTTCAGTCATTTTGGCCAGTTCAGACTTAATCTTTGCATTTTCTGTCTTTAGCTCTCTGATTTCTTCATCTTTTAAACTAACTTGGGACATAGGCACCAACAGATCATCTGCAGAAAAATCGTCCAACGCCTTCTCGATATTCACAATGGACAAGTCTTCACCTGTGGGAGTCTGACTCATTAACTCCTCCATAATTTCCTTCTCCTCAAATTGATCCTTTTTCATCAAAGAAATTTGAGATAACAGTTCATTTCTTTCGGCCTCCCACTTGTCCTTTTCTTCCTACAACTCGACAGCTCTCCGTTTATACTCTATCATCTCTTGATGGATCTTATCTTTTTCTTCTTGCAGAGCCAAGAGCTCAGAGGACTGAACATGCTCAGAACCTGGGATTTTCAATTTTTTCTTCAACACTTGGACTGCATTATCTTTCTCCTCTAGCATTCTTCTGACTGCTTGGGTGTTGTCTGAACTGACAATATATGTTTGGAGTTTCTTGATCTGGATGGCATTTGCCTTGTTTTCAACTCTTTCATGTTTTAATTGGATTTCTAACTTATCTATCAGAATTTGTAATTTGTTTATTATTATCATGGCTTGTAACAGGTCTGAGTAAATGATATCACTGGTTTGTTTATGAAGTTGTATCTTATCCGGAATACTGATCTTATCCAATCGAATCTCCATTTATGACATCTTTTTGTTGTTCACCATGGCTAACTTGAATGTATTTGTTTCGGCATCTCTAGCAGAAACCAGGGAAGTTTTTGGGCTGTGTAAACTTCTCACTTGTGGCAGCAAATTTCTTGTCTCTTCCAGAGACTGTTTTCTTTTCTCCATGTAAATAATCTTGAGTTCCTCCTTTGACTTAAAGATCGGACTTGATTCTGAACCATCTACATTTTTAAAAGAGAGCTGATTTACTTGCACAGCCTTTACTAGAATTAGAGCAACCTTTTTGAAACCATCAGAGATTTCTTCATTTAAAACTGCACCACCTTGCAACAACTTTGCCTTTTTATGTGATCCATCTTTGTCAATTTCCATACTTTTGATTTCGAATAGACTTCTCTTAATCACAATACTAGTACCCTCTACTATTTGGGATGATGTGATAGGTACAGTATGTGCATCTTCATCAGACTTTGATATCTCAGTAAACTGCAGCCAATTTGTTGTTTTAGCCAATCCCTCAATAGACTGGTGATCAAACGGTTTATTCTTATTGGCCTGCTTCCTCAAGGAGATTACATGGTGGGGATCGTAGTTTATCTTCGGCTCCTTTTGGAAATCCATACTCTCTAGCAATTTCTCTATGAATACTAAAGAACCTTTACTTTTGAAGATGAAAGAACCGACCTTTAGGGGGGATTTAATATTTGAAGACTTCTTGAAAGCTCCAAAATGCTCTTCTTCAGACTGTAGCCTTTGTCTCATGAATTCCAAAGCAAAAATCCTTGGGGTTAAGAAGGCAGGTAACTTATAAGGATGTCCTGTAAAACCATATATCCTTAACACAGTGGAGTCTTTACGCAGGAACCAGTCTCCAATTCGGTCCTCGGGTGAAGACTGCATCAAACACTTCATCTCATCCAAAACACGGGGCAATTACTCATCAAAGAACATTTTGTATATTTCTGACATGATTGAATTAGCAAACTCGAACATGTTGATTTGCTTGGGCAAATCAGAAGAACAGATAGTATTCAAAAATTGGAGTTCAGTGACATTGGAGCATAACAACATGTTGAACAGGTAGGTTTGAAATCTAAAAAACCTAACCTTTGGAAACTCACTCAGCTGAAGGTGGATTGCATCAGCTAGGTATTCATCTAGACTAAACACTGGAATTGACTGAGATTTAGAGTCTAAGGAACCTATTCTCAACAAAAAACCGAGAATGACCTCGTCCACGCGGCAATCATCGTCCAGACCCAGTATTTGACAAACCAAAGAAATAACTAATTGGACTTCAATTTTAAAAATGTGCATAGGGTAAGGTAAGAAAAAACCATCCAAAGATTGACCATCTTTAAGAACACTTGACAGGAATAGTCAACGGGTTTCAGTTTCACATTTCTTGTAAAATTCGGCCAGGGTTGACTCGTTCACTGACTCACGACTATTAGGGTAATTTTCTAGTAAACTGAGGTTCTCACAGATGACTATAGCATTGAATTTACAAATAATTCGGGAGGTGGACTGACTGATGATAATTCTCTGAGACGGGGAGTAGTTAATAGCACACCATTCTATGAACTCAGGGAAATGGAGGGTTTGTTCGAGGGTGAAGTAATACAGAAAGGACTTGCATACATTCAATACATCATTTCCCTGCGAGTGGTAATACCACAATATTTCCTTACTAACGGACATGCTTCCAATTGACAGGAAGGCGTCACATACACCCCTATCTCTGTCGACTATATAATCTTCTTTATCATCTATAACACGACTACTCTATAATTCCTCTCCCTTATCCATAACTTGACTGACAATAGAAATTCAGATGAACGAACTACAAGGTTCAAGCTTTACCTGTTTAACTATAGAGGTGTGTGCTCGGTGTTCTCGAAACTGATAATCAAAAGTTGATGAAACTGCAAGTCCTTTTCACCCGCCGGAGCCAATCAACAAAATACACACGGAACAAGTCAACCTTCCTTTTATAAGGCCCCACTCCGGAGTGTTCCATCGGCAGTTTGCATGAAACCACTTTAGCCTCCGGAGTATGCCACAATTCGACGCATGGACAGCGGTTTATATTCTGCGATCACTTTCTACCTTTAACTGTCGTGCGCTTCCACACTACGGACTCATTTGTAACCATTGATCCAATTCACTTTTGATTTTTAACCATCCTATTAAGCGCCGTATAATTAATTCTGCCCGGGGTCCTAGTCTTATTCATCATGCACATTTCCTTTCCAGAGCTATCTAAAACCATTGATGCGATCTTCCTGTGTTTTTCCACCGTTGGATCAAAAGGCATGTACCTGATTCCGCCAAGTGCTTGGGTCTTAACTATCATGCAAGTCTTTGCTCCGGAGGCATCCTCATCCGCCGATGTGATCGACTTTATTTCTCCACCATCTGATCAGGTGACGCATAATCAATTCCGCTGGGCTTTCCAAACTTATCCCCCTTGCAACTTTGTGTTCCAGAATCATCTACGACCATTGATCCACCTCACCTTTAATTCTCAACCGTAAGATCAATCACCATGTAACTAATTCCGCTGGGCACATGGGCATTATCTACCGTGCAAGTTTAGGCTCTGGAATTATCCACGACCATTGATGCGATAAGCCTTTATCTTGCCGCCATTAGATTGAGGAGCCTATACTTGATTCCGTTGAGCGCTATTATTTTAACCATCGTGTGACTTCATAAGGCGGAGCAAATATAAACCATGGATCTCTTTGAGCCGAATCAACAGCCGTCGATCTGTGTATGCTATTAATCACCCAGATATAACTTATCTTCCTTTCACCTTTGGATAGCGGATATAGTGTAGACCGTTGATTTTCGACTCTTCACTTCGCACCATTAGATCTTTGACAAATTCATCATTTTTGTTCCTCATGGTATTCTTTATACTTATACCATTTAACCAAATTTTGACAAGTCATTATTATTTCTCCTTCATCAAGGTTTTTTCATCCCTCCGCTGAATAGATGTGTTAACAACCCCAACGCTAAACCTATTCGACAACATTTACGCACCGTCAATCCTAGGAAAGCACCCGCCATTTAGGCAAAGATAGAAAAGCTGTTGAAAACCAGTTTCATCTATCCCGTTCCCTTGACAGAGTGGATTTCAAACCTCATTCTGGTGGATAAGAAGTAGGGAGTGATCCGAATATGCACTGATTTCCGTGATTTATATCGTGCCTGTCCTAAGGATAACTTCCCCACACCATTTATAGATCATATTTTGGATGAGTGTGCGGGTAGCGAGGTGTTCTCCTTTATGGATGGATTTTTCGGGTATAATCAGATCCAGATTAAACCTGAGGACCAACACAAGACTGTATTTATTTGTCCTTGGGGAACATTTTCATATCAAAAGATGCCTTTCGGCCTTAAAAATGCCGGAGCTACATTTTAGCGGGCGATGACATTGATTTTCCACGATCTCAAGTCTATTATTGAAGTATTTTTTGGATGACCTCGCTGCTCATTCTCGTATGAGAATGCATCATTCATATCACTTGAGATTGGTCTTCAAAAGATGCCGACACTATTCGGTTCGATTAAATCCTTATAAGTGCATCTTTTGCGTGAAGTCAGGTTGTTTACTAGGATTCATCGTTTCGAAGGAGGGCATAAGAGTCGATCCCTTAAAGGTTGAGGCAATACTTCAGTTGTCTTCCCCGAAAAACATTCGTCATCTTTACTGTTTGCAAGGTATGGCAAACTTCTTATGAAGATTTGTGGTCAACTTTGCCAATTTGACTAGAGGTTTCATGCGTCTCTTGAAGAAGGATACTCCCTTTGAATGGGATGAGTGAGCCCAGGAGTCCTTCGATGCACTTAAGCAAGCCCTAGCATCGGCCCCGGTGATTAGTCCTCCGGATTATAGCCATGATTTCCTATTATATGTGGCCACATCTTTAGAGAAGATTGGTATGGTATTGGTTCAGGAAGATGAGGAGCTCCAAGAGCATGTCATATATTATCTGAGCCAAAACCTTATTGACGCAGAGATTTGTTATTCTCATGTCGAGAAGCTTGCTTTAGTGACCATACATGCGGTTCAGCGTTTGAGACATTTTATTCTCCTTCGCCAGACCTCGGTTGTGGCCCATGTCAATCATTTTCAGTTCGTCCTCACACGAAGGATGATTGGGGGAAAGTATAATAAATGGATTGTCATTCTGCAAGAGTTCGATCTCGAATTTGTTTCGGCAAAGTCGAAGAAGTCGTTAATTTTTGTGGAGCTTATATCAGATTTCCCAAGCGAGGCTGAGGAGTTGGTTTGTGAAGATACGTTTTTCGATGAACACATATTCTTAATCTTAACGTCTGACCCATGCTATGAAGATATCATAGTATATCTGCAAACACAGAGGACCCCTACTCACCTCTCGCGAGATGAACGACGACGATTACGTCACGTCTCTAAGAACTACCTTATAGTGGACAATACTTTGTACCGCCGTGGGGTAGATTCCATTTTACGATGTTGTTTAACTTATGAGGAGGCTGAGGTTGTGCTAAATGATTGCCACGGAGGGGCGTGTGGTGGTCATTTATATGGGCTTTCTACAGATCAAAATATTTTGAGAGCGGGTTATTCCTGGCCATTGATCTTTAAAGATTGTGTTGATGTGGTCAAGAGGTGCCACCTTTGCCAGGTGTTCACATGAAATATCTGCTCGAAGCCTGCCTCGTTACATCCCATTATTACTGTCGGTCCCTTCACCAAATGGGGGCTCGATTTTATGGATTGCAACCCAGCTTCGGCTGGGGGGCACCATCATATTATTGTGGATGTGGATTATTTTACGAAATGGGTTGAGGAAATTCCTACAGTAAAATCTGACGGTGAGACAGCCGCTCACTTCATATTCAACCAAATCATTACTCGGTCCGGGATTCCGAAAGAGCTTGTCACTGACCATGGCTCACACTTTCAGAACCATATGATGGAAGATTTGGCATCCAAGTTAGGGTATAAGCAAGAGCACTCCTATTCTTACTACCCCTAAGGGAATGGACAGGTTGAAGCAGTGAATAAATCAGTTAAGTCCATTCTCCAACGAACCATCGCACAGAGCAAGACGAATTGGCATATTATGTTATACCCTGCTTTGTGGCCATATCAAACCGCGGTTAAGATTGCCACTGATTTTTCTCCATATCAGATCGTGCATGGAGTGGAGTCGATATTGCCTATTGAATGCGATATTCCTTCATTGAAGCTAGCTGTGGAACTCTTACCAGACACTTCACCTTTGGAGGAGCGTTTGGTTCACCTCAAGCAACTTGACGAGCAGCGTCGAGATGCCTTGGTGGCTCTAGAGGTTAACAAATGTCGCGTTAAGGTCCAATATGACAAGTTTGTCCGTCTAAGAGTGTTTAGTGAAGGAGAATTGGTCCTTTTGTGGGATCAATCAAAAGAACCCTTGGGGGTAGGGAAATTTAATCCTATGTGGCCTGGTCCTTACGTGGTCAAGCGTGTCTTAGAGAAGGGTGCCTATGAGTTAGTCGATTACGAAGGCACAACTTTGGCAGAGCCTAGAAATGGGCTCTATCTCAAAAAATACTATGCATGATCTTTAGCCAAGGCTACTTGTTGTATATTATTGTACAAATTTGCATAGTTAGGTATTTTTCTTATCGTGATCGGGTTTGTGATTAGTTTCCGTTTATTTTGGTAGATGTCAATGGAATCTTCCACCTACATAGGATTTGCGGATGGTGCAAGCCGTCACACTCAGCACTCAGCCTCTGCTGCTTGGATGATTTATACTCCTATGGGTCAGGTACTGTCTTCAGGAGGTGTATGTCTACGGCCATCTTCCAACAATGTTGCTAAATATAGTGTTGTTATCGAGCTTCTAGGGGATGCCATTTCACATGGCGTTTTATCTCTTGAGGTACGTCTTGATTCGGAGTTAGTAGTGTCACAGCTCAATGGTTTGTACCATGTTAGAGATTTGACGTTATTGAGAAGATTCTTACGTGTGAGATTGTTAAAACGACAATTTGACAGTATCACATATATACACATTCCAAGAAATGATAATCAAGTTGCTAAATCATATGCTAACTACATGTTAGATTGGCATTTGTTTCATTCATAATAAATTAATCACAAACATTTTTACACAAACCGATCACCATAAAACCTTTTATATATATCAAGAATGTGGTAATACATAGTGTCATATACAAAAGTGGAGCTTTCAAAGCTTCCATCATATAATACACGGTCGTACAAAACATATACACTCCCAGGTATCTAATCCTGTGGAGGGGGAGGGTTGTGATCATGATACGTCACTACGGCTCTAGCTAGCCACCAGAATAAACACACCCATGCGCATGGCACGCCCACCACCTGTCGCTGCATGGCCTCAGGAAGGGGAGGGTTGTGATCATGATACGTCACTATGGCTCTAGCTAGCCACCAGAATAAACGCACCCATGCGCGTGGCACGCCCACCACCTGTCGCTACATGGCCTCAGGCAAGTCCTCGACTTGCGCCATGAGAACCCTATGAGTCAGTCGCACGAAGTTGGTATGAATGCTCTGGAGCATTCGCTCCAAATCCACACTTGTGATGTCATCCCCTCTTCCCCTCCACTTATGACGTGGGAAGCCCTATGGTCACCGTGGTCCCACATCTGCACACGAATGGTATATGTCATTATGTGTTGTCATGCAAAAACATGTCTTTTTGATTCCACATAATCAAGAAAATACAAAAAAATTAAATAACTCAAAAAAATTTGAAAAATAGTGAGAGTCGAGATTCGGTACCTATCTCTCCATATGCCGATCCTGGTGGCAATGGCATGTCCGGATCCCCCCAGAAATCTATCCCTCCATAGGGGTAGTCATCTATGGCAACAATCTGTCGTCGCCACCATGGGAAGAAGTCAGCTTGATATGGGTTTGCCACCCTACCACCCCCCAGTCTACGCATAGCATCTTCTCAATGTCGTTGGGCCGGATCTCGAACCCCGTGGAGAGGAACATCCACTCTAGGGCTCAATCCTGGAACATGCTCGAATAAAAACGTGCTCAATATGTTGCTGAACCCGAAGTTCTATATCCTACCTGCCTTACACTCACTGAGCTGGTGTTTCATGTTGCTCAATAGTGTAGTACTCCAATCGTATATGGTCGGTCTCATACACTCCACTGCATAGAACATCAGTGCCCACGAGGCCTGATGGGGTGAGGCTAAGCCTGCTATCCTACCCAGTGTCAGTAGTATGTACTTTAGGCCCAGCACCTGTATAGCATTGGTGGGGACTTGACTTCCCACCTTCTCAGTATCTGGGTAGCAGTACACAACTACGTACTCATCAATAGTAAGCCCACTTCCTGGCCCACCTCGGGAACAAAGGTTCACCACCTCCCCTCGTCTAGATAGACCTGTGATAAAGTATATGTCTTCCACTTCTATGGTGAGAGACATCCCATCTATCCTGAAGGACTCTGATTCTGGATCCCAATAGTTTACCAGCATCTCTAGCAGTCTTGGTTTGGCCCTCAAACCACCAAGGCACCAAAACTTATAAAGTCTCCATGCTCGAAGAGCTTGTTGATCCATCACATCAGCCCTTACAGCTTCCTCTACTTCACCATGCTCGCGCTCTCTCCATTCTAGCACCATCCTGCAAGAGAAATTGTCATATTTCCCATTAGATTCTTATAAATTTACTTGCGCAGCGTCATATGCGACTGTTTTGCAAATAGCCGTGTATGTACGTGGGTTCTAGCCTCTTTTCTGCGTATAGCCAGCCCTATATGCGGAAAAAGCTTTGATATCCATGTGGGCTGCAATGCTCATGTAAAGATGGCCTAAAATACCTCATTTCACCATGAAAATTAACAAAAATTATATTGAAATGCATGAGGAGAGCATGAGTAACTACCTGGAAGAAACGGTTGTGAATTCTGCCAGCTAGATCTCCTGGAATTTGCAGTTGAAAATCAGAGCTCCAATGGGTAAAAGTTTCAAATGATTTATATTTTTTACTATTTATAGAAAAATTTTCAAATATTTGAAAATTTTTACCCCCTTTCCTATAGTTTTGACAGTTTCTAACCATTTTGGACCGTTTCTGACATAATTTGTGATGTAGAAGACCATTTTCAGTGCCATTTCATCCATTGGATTGACCCGTTCATACTGATCCCAGGTATAACATCTACACTGGCATATAGGTTAGGTTCACCATCATTTGCGTTTTACATAACCTTATGACCATGTCACCATGACCTTAGGTACGAACCCACTCTATTATGTCACAGAACCTTCTTGCTGCTTTAGAAGTGGCATGATATGGGTGGTAGAGCTTCACCTTACATGGGTACCCTAGTTAGCGCCTTATTTGCATTTGGTTCTCATGCCTATGTTTTCTCCTTTAGGGTGTGGGAGTCCGTTGTATAGTACTGCCATGACATTTCGCAAGAGCCTCATACTCCTCTTGATCTTATGCTGGCCTGTTTCCCTCCAGACTCCCCCTATGTCAAGTTGTGAATGCATTATCATGAGATTTTCCTGCCTTATTGAGCTTTATGCCGGCTCCCCTGACATTGCGTTTCATCCATATAGCCCGAGCTTGTCTCATGTCTAGCCATGCAGAGCCATTTTCTCCTTCGCAGCTTGATTCCCTTTTTACCAGGAGGGGATTTTCCCCCGAGTGTCGATATCCTACACATGTATCCTTGCAATGAGCATAGGTATGTTCCACTGCTTGGAACTAGTTTGTTTGTCCTTATGACACTCATCTCCTCCTAGTTTGTAACTATAAAGCTAGTTTATTCTTTTTTCAAGCTTTTCAAATAACTAAATAAGTCCAAGAAAAAAAATCAAAAAACCAAAAAGTCAGACAAGGAAAGATGTTATCTTTGGCAGCTGTTGAGTCGTGTTGCCTTCGAACAGAGAACTATATATCACATCCATTGGTTGGGTTATAGTTTGACTTAGGAGTTTTACTCGTTTATCTAAGTTTATCTCCACTGACTGGTTAAGCTTCCAGTCCCTATGGAGCCTCTGTTGATGCCTCCTGTGTCACATAGATGTCACAGTTTGTATATCAAGTCTATGCTACCTTCATTCAGTCACCATATGCCGTTATTCTCTTGTTCAAAGGAAGTTGAAACCTGTGTCAGCCATTCCTTACTTATCTTGACTTTGCATGTCGGCCACTCCCGGTATAGTTACTAGTTCGTGCACCTTATGATCAAGTCCTTACACATTAGACAGCTTTGCTGAGTACCTTGTGTTGGATGATGGGGGATGCCTTAATTCCCTCCTTCCAGCGGATTTCATCCCATCGAATTCAGATCATTTATTCTGGGATTGGAATCTAGAGTCCTTTTGAGTGCCTTGAGACTTGCAGTCATCAGTGGCAGGTCCCTCGCCATCGACAGGTTCTTGGGAATATATCAATGTCCCCTGATCGATGGGTTCTCTCAAGTGTTCGACCTCAACACATCTATTCACACTTGTTAGTTTGCACTCTAGTACCTTGATTTCCATTTTCATTATCGGTGGGTAATCTCGCGTCTGTTAACAGTATACACCAATGACCGGTAATCAGACGATGGACTACTATGTTCAACCTCAACACCTCTATTCGCATAGTAGGACATGTACTCATAGCGGTTTGTGTAGAAGACCTTCCATACTGGTGGCATCTCTTATATGCTACCCCCTTGATCGTGCCAGTGTTCACGATATTTCAGCTCTCGTGACTTCATTCCAGTGTATGTCAGACATTTCTAGCCACTATGGAGATCTTGATCTATTGTATATCTTCAGCCATTTTGAAGATTATGGTCCTTTGTATATCTTCATCATGGAGATTCTGATCTATGTATATTGTACGTGGCAATTACCACATATGTGCTATCATGTATTATTCCTATTCATGGCCATTGTACTCTTATGTATCCGGGACTGCTATATGTACTTGCAGTTATATGTAGAGTTGTATCATTGTACTATGCTGATTGTGTGGCTGGTCTTCCATTTGGGATCCTTCATCACTCCACTTCTGGGATGGACTTATAATGTATTTCAGCCATCGTATGACCCCTCTGACCTCACACATTAGGGGGCATCTGTTATAGCAGATTTCACCACTCCAGGTGAATCACACTTTGTATGGCCTTCCCCTGTCTCGCTGCAGACTCTTTAGACCCCATGGACCATATTTTATCCTTTGATGTCTCCTTGATCATCCCTAAAACTATATGAAAAATTATATACGCAGCTTTTTAGCCGATAACCGCGTACATACATGGGTTTGACCCATATAACCGTGTACATCGAGATATGTGCATAATCCAAATCCTTTTGGAGTTTTCTTTGACATGGATCTGACTCATTCGACTCTTGGCCTTCCATATGCCTTGAAATCGCTCGGATTCAACCCTTCATTATTCCTTGTGAATCTATATAAAGAACCCCTTGGTACATTGAACGCATATAGAGATATTGAAAGCAAAGAAACTATAGTCCATTGTTGCCGGAATTTATACTTGAGTCTGCATCCCTTTGTCCCTTTGGAGCACTTTTGTGTTCTTCCCAAGCTTGCCTTTTGCTAGTGAGATTTCTATCGTGAGATGGAAAATTGAGGTGGTGGAGGCCCAAGTGGGGGATTCAGTTTCTCCGGTTCGCAGACCTGGCATCAGAGGTTGTATCTATCTTGTAATATCTGATTTATATTAATAAGAACTATCTTTTCCTGTCCAATGATGTGTATTTGATTGAATATTGTATCCATTGGAATATGTCAAATGCTTTTATATTATTGATTATATATGCTAGAATATATCTAACACCATGATATATAGTAGGCTTGTATTGTTTACTTGTTGTTGAGGAAGTATTATGTCAATTCAAGTTGAAGATTGGAAAGCTCAACGGGGATTTACTTCAACCGTCCGGAATAAGGTACGAGGTCTGATTCTTTAGTGTTAGACATTTTATTTCTATTGCATATTGGGAAAGATTGATTTCTGGAGTCAAAGTTGTCTATTGTGGTACCCCAAGCCATAGGAATGTCTCTCCGTAACAGGTTTAGCGCCAGATTGTTCACCACAATTCAGAAAAAATTTCACTAAAATCCGACGCTAAATTCGATGCTAAATCTAGTTTTTGTTGTAGTGCTCTGTTAATGCCAACAAACATATTCGAGAGGATAGACCCAGAGGTCCCTCTATCCTGGTTTCATTAACATCATTGATGAGTTCCTTGGACCACTTGAGAGGAGTCCTTAGTGCCTCTTGGGAAGGTTGTTTCTCACGTGCTCGACTCCAACTACATCATCGCACCATTGAGATTCATACGGGGTTTGGTACGCACAATACTTGGTCGAAGACCCCAGATGTCACTTGACTCTAGAACATTGATGAGTCTACTAGAGGGAGCTAAACAGGTTATGTCCCTTGTGATTTTCGGGTTGCATTGGAGACAGTGTTCAGAATCCCCAACAGTGCTTCTATATACCTTTATGATTGATGCAGCATACTTGTACCACAGAGACTCTGACTCTACATAAGTGAGTCCATACAGTTATGTGTCGTTCCAGATCCAGCAGACCGTTAGTCATGAATATATAGCATTCCATGAGAATGACATGGGTCCAATGTACCAGATCAGCATTGTATTTAGCCTCACATGGAGGCAATCATTATTGTAACATCAGTTGTATATGATCGACTCTTGTATTTTAGAGCATATATAAAATTATTCTTTTGACATTGTCACGAGCATGGGGATTGCTACCTCGTCCATATACATGTCACACATTATTTATATCTCACCCATTGATGGGAACCATATTAATACAAAAACCAAAATCCACCATGCCTTAGCCTCGGAAGCACCACCTCTACGCAGCAAATCCTATGATTTTCATCGGCCATACGTTGAGCTCCTGCGCTTGCACATCAGGGGGCAATCTGTTAACCCAAAAATCTCCCACTCAGCTCTCCATGGCCTACACCACCCAAGGACACCACTTCACGACCTTCCATTAGACCACCACACCCTCAAAATAGCCTAAGGATGAAGAAAAGGGCTTAAAAATTCCAAAAAGGAGCCCAAAATACTCTCCTAGGAGCTAAAGCCCCCAAAAAGGGGCTAAAACCCTAAAAGGAGCTAAAATTAGAGTGGAAGGGGCTAGAAGTGCAAAAAAGGGGCTAAAAACCCTAAAAACCCCTTGAAAAAACTATAAAAGGAGGGTGGGGGGTCACTCTCAAAACACTTCTCCCTTGCATACTATTATGCTTCCCGTGGATGCCTTGAGACACCTTTTCCTCTCAAGCCACCCACTCCCTCTCCTCCATCTCCATCGAGCCATTGCTCCCCCATCTAAGAGAGGTGCTTCCACAAGCTAAGACATGGTGGCCCATTTCCACCAGAGAAGGTATAGCTTGTCTTTGATGTTTTATTTCTTTACTTCTTAGTTTTCTTTGCTTTCTAACCAATATTTCCTTTGTAGGTTTATGTTTAACATTGTTTTGTAGGGTTCATTGTATTTTAGGATTTGTTTGCAAATTATTGAAGGCAGAACCCTAACCCTTGTTTGCAGAGGGGTTCACCATTTCTTCTCTCTTCTTTCTGTTCTTAGTTTATTGTTTTGTCTATTTACATTTCATTTTTATTTTCTGCATTTATCTTTGCAGGAACCTACCCTTCTATCCTATATACAAAAGGGAGCCATTCATACACCTATAGCAAGGAGAAATCCTTTCTACAGCTACTACTATTTCAAGAATTTTAATTCGAAGTCGTTGTTAGACCAGGAAAATTAAATGTCAGACCCGACTACTTGTCGAGAATCAACATGGGAGAGGAGCCGAAAGGAGTCGAAGATGACCTATTGGATGCACACTTATTTCGAATAGAAGCAGTCCTAGCAGAATTAGAGGAAATACTCAATTCTTAGAAAATGGTCAAGCATCGGAGGGCATGAGCACGAAAAAGAAACAAATCTTAGCTATGAAGGTTGAACCATACAGCCTCATAAATTCATTTTTATATAAAATGGGCTTGGACGACATCCTTAGGCGATGCATATTAGAACACAAAAGAGATAATATCATGTCCAAAGCACACTATGGACCGGTGGGAGGACATTTTCAAGAGGATACAACTGCCAAGAAAATCCAACAGGCAGGGCTATGGTGGCCGACACTATACAAGGATTGTAAAAATTTTGTAATCAAGTGCAATAGATTTCAATGACTAGGTCGACTTCTTCCTAGTACAGAAATTCCCTTGATATCACTAAACCCAATTTTGACATTTGAAATTTGGGCCATCAACTTCATAGGACCATTCCGAATACTAGAAAAAATAACAGGTGTAAGATACACAATAACTGCAGTAGAATGTGTAACCAAGTGGGTAGAAGCAAAAATTGGTGACACTTGTTCCAGTGAGATAGCTGCTAAATTTATCTACAAAAATATAATTACCGGATTTGGATGCCCAAAAACCCTAATCAGTGACCAAGGTTCACACTTTATTAACAAAACCATCAAAGCAGTGACAGACTAGTTCTAAATTTACCACCGACGTAGTACAGCTTATCACCCTCAGTCGAATGGAGCAATAGAGCAATTTAACAAAGCATTAACAAAGGGCTTAACAAAAATATGCAAAACCAACAAGGATGATTAGGATGAAAAGGTCCCTGCAGTATTATTGTTAGAATAATCAACCCATAGTTAGCTACCTTAGACATTAATTAATCCAATTTTTGTCTTATTTGCCTAGTTTCCATATTCCACCTTATGCAAGTTGTCCTCCACACATCCATAGTGGTCAAACTTGCTAAATTTGAGTCATGGAGTGCTTGGGAAACCTCTTGGAATCAAATCTGCTTTATTCCTGGCCTCCCTAGGGCATGTCTGCTTTTTCTGCTTTATTGGCTGCTTTTTCTGAGTTTTAAGGCAATCGGGAAAGTTTGACTAGGTGAAGTTAAATTGTTTTTTGTCCTCAACATCCTCCACTCTTTTCTCCTATGAAAAGCATGTATGAGTTTTCCTTCCATGATCTATTAGCTTGCCTAATTGATTTTGCCAATTCGTGAGCTCCTAGAAATATTTGGAATGTTCTTTATGCAGCTATGGGGGATTTTTTTAGAATTAGTAAGCCTGCTTTTGACTAAATTTGAATGGCATATTCATGCATTCGAATCTCTCATGTAATTATTTATTGTGGAAACCTATGACTTCAGAGGGTTGGCTATTGTACACTTATTCAATACAGATTAGTGTTCTGCTCCATATTCAGTCTCCTTTTGTGAGTAATTTGCATGTGTAATTGGCAATTGTTGTGAGTGTAATTGTTCTAACACTTGGGTTCAATTTCCACATGGTATCAGATCCTTTGTAGATCAATTTCTCTCCTTCCAATTTGTTTTGCAGGTTCAACATCATTGACTGGGAGCATTCTGGTGACTGACGGGATAATTTCTGAGCTATGGATCAATCTCAGAAGATCATCTTGACTCCATTTAACTTCTTTGAATGGAAAGCAGAGATGGAGATATTGTTGAGAGTGAAAGGCCTCTACAGAGTGACTATGGAAACAGAAGCAGAGCCCAATGCAGCTACAGAGAAGATTAAATGGCACAACAGGAGGGATGAGGCCTATGGTCTCCTGTGTCTGAGTATATCCAGAGACCTCCGTTTCCATCTTGATGGATTGACATCACCGAATGAAGTATGGAAGAATTTTGTTGATCTTTTTGGAAAGACATATGAGATGAGGGGACATCAAATTGAAAATGAATTGATCTCCCTGAGTCCCAATAGCTTTGAATCCCTGCAACTCTATTTTTCCAAGTTCAAAGGCACTTGTTTTGCAGCTAAAACAATGTGGTATCGAAAAGAAGGATGATCAGCTGGTCTTGGCCATACTCTCGAAGCTTGGCCCTGACTATTCAATGTTTTTTTCAAGATTCTATGCCACAAAGTTGACAGCTCAAGCCTGGAAAATGCCTAGCCTTGCAGATTTCATGGAATCTCTCACACAAGAACAAGATAAATTGGTGCTGATGGGCACCATCAAACCATCCAAAGACCAAGCTCTAGTTGCTGGAGATTTGAGGGTGGATTCAAAAAGCAAGAAGAAAGCTAAAAATCCACCTAAGCAAAAGAGAGACAAGAACAAGTCTCCAGAGGAGCCTCAAGGTTCCAAGAAGAACCCCCAGAAGAAGAAGAGCAAAGGAGAAATGAGCAAGTGCACATACTGCAGTAAGGGCAATCATTCTGAAAGCTCCTGCATGAAGAAGCAAATAGACATGATGACCCAACTCCTAGAGAAGAATGGAATCTCCCTTCTAGACAACTCAAAGAAGAGGGAAGGAGGATCAAATTCAGAATACAGAGAGAGAGTTCATGCATTGGTTGCTGGCACATCAAGCTCACCTAGTTTCATCATTGATTCTGGAGCTTTAAGACATATGGTTTCGACCAAGGAGGAATTCACCTCACTTGACATGTCCAAAGGTCCACCAATAGTACTGGGAGATGACTCTCTCACTGAAATTTTGGGCAAAGGGAGGATTGATCTTGACCATGGTAAGTTCAGCAATGTGTTGTATGTTCCAGGTCTTGCCTCTAACCTCTTATCAATGTATCAGATTACCCACACAGGGTCTCCAAAGAAGGTCATATTCTCCCCTCATGAAGTTGATATCATAGAGATCTGAAGTGGTAAAGTCATTGCAAAAGGAGTTGCAAATCACACTTTGAAGGTATATATGTTCTCACACTTCCTACCCTACTCAAACCCCTCTGCATGAAATATTTCACCACCTAAATTACAAGTATCTTTCTGATCTTAGTGAAAAAGAAATGGTCATAGGGTTACCAAATATTAAGTTTTCCAAAGGAGTCTGTCAAGGTTGCATCCTAGGAAAACACCCAGAGCATAAATTTGAGAGAGCTAGTCACGAGAGAAACTTTGCACCTCTGGAGTTGATCCACAGTGATGTTGTTGGCCCATTTCCTCATATTTCAATGAGTCAGGACAAATATGCATTGACATTCATAGATGAATTTTCCATGTTTTGCTGGGTTTACTTCCTGAAACACAAGTTTGAAGTTTTTGGCCTCTTCAAAGTCTTTAAGGCTTTAGTTGAAAACCAGTATGGGAGGAAACTCGAGGTCCTTAGGTCTGAAAATGGTGGTGAGTATGTCAAGTCTGATTTTATTCAATAGTGTGCATATGCAGGTATTCAGATGCAGCATTCTATCCCTTACACACCACAACAGAATGGTGTTGTTGAGAGGAAGAACATATCACTGAAAGAGATGGCAACCTGTATGATGGAGGCTAAGACTTTGCCACCAAAGTACTGGGCCAAAGCTATAAACTGTGCAGCCTATATCCAGAATAGGGTGCCTCATAAAAAACTTGAAGGTATGACTCCTTTCGAAGCATGGAGTGGGCACAAGCCAGATGTGACCCATTTCAGGATTTTTGGCTCAAGGGCTTGGGCTAGAATTCCAACAGAAAAGAGGAAGGCTTTGCCGCCCCAAAGCCAAGAGTGTCTATTTTTTGGGTACTATGAATATTCAAAAGGGTATAATCTGGTAAATTTTAGCACAAACAAATCCTTCATTGAAAGGTGTGTTCAGTTTCAAGAAGAGCCCCTAGCAGCAGTGGAAGTTGGAGAATCCTCTTCACCACTAGAACCTCCGAATGTAAGTGAAGAGATAGTTGAACATGCTGATTCTGATATGTCTGATAATGATGATTTGATTTCAGATCCTAACAGTCCTACAAGACCAAAATTGTCAGCCAAGGCCATTCATGCAGCTGGAGAACTAGCTGGAAATCCTAATGATCCTGGGAGGACTAGATCTCAGTTTGAGAGTGCTCTGTGCATGAAAGATACTAAGTTTGCACAGAAATGCTATCTGATGATTGAATCAGATCCATATACATATGAATATGCAGAAAATGATCCAAGATGGCAAGCATCCATGAAGGAAGAGTTCAGCTCACTCCAGAAGAGCAACACTTGGGAGCTGGTTGATCTTCCCCCAGGGAGGAAGCTAGTTCACTGTAAGTGGGTGTACAAAACCAAATTTTCTACTTATGGTTCACCTCTAAAGCAAAAGGATAGATTGGTAGCCAAGGGCTATTCATAGGTTCATGGCATAGACTACAATGAGACCTTTGCACCAGTGGCAAAGATGGACTCCATCAGGCTAGCCTTAGCCATTGCAGCTTCAAAGCAATGGGAAGTACATCACATGGATGTGAAGTGTGATTTCCTAAATGGAGATCTCACTGAAGAGATATACATGCATCAGCCTCAAGTATTTGCTACTAACCCATCTCTTGTGTGTAGGCTAAAGAAGTCATTGTATGGGCTTAAGCAAGACCCCAGGGCTTGGTTTGCCAAGATTGATAGCTTTCTGCTATCACTGAATTTTGTTCGATGAAAATCAGATCCAAATGTCTATTTGAAGCTGATTCATGGTTCATTAATGATAATTGTTTTATATGTTGATGACCTTCTCATTACAGGAAGCTCAAAGGATGAGATTGCCTCCTTGAAGGATGCAATGAACTATGCCTTCTCAATGACAGATTTGGGCTTATTGAGCTAATTCTTGGGGCTCGAGATTGCTCAAACCAAAGAAGGAATCAAAGTACATCAATACAAGTATGACTTGGATTTTATAAACAAATTCAAGATGAAGGATTGAAATCCAAGCAAGACTCCTTTCCTTTCAGTAGTGAAGCTTGAAGAAGCTGATTCTTCACCTATGGTAAACAATACACTGTATAGGCAATTGATTGGATGTTTGTTGTATCTTACACATACTAGAACTGATATTTATTATGTATTAAGTGTGGCTTAAATATACGTGGATCAGCCTCATGAGATCCATTGGAGAGCAGCGAAAAGGATCCTTAACTTTGTTCAGGGAACAAGGACTCATGGGATCTTCTATAAAGCTAAATCTGATCTTGATTTGATTGGGTTTACTAATAGTGATTGGGAAAGTGACAGCACAGATCGAAAGTCAACATCAAGATATGTGTTCATGCTTGCAAAAGGGCCAATCAGCTGGTCAAGCAAGAAACAGAGTGCCATTGCACTCTCATCTACAGAAGCAGAGTACAGAGGAGTTGTAAATGCAACAACTCAATGTTTATGGTTGCAGGGGTTACTTGGAGAGTGTGGCTTCGAATCAGAATAATCAACTACTATCTACTATGATAATCATAGTACCATTTGAATCTACAAAGATCCAGTTCAGAATCAGAGAACAAAACACATTGAGATCCATATGCACTACATCAGACAGCTTGTGCATGATGGCACCATTCACCTACTCTTTTGTTCATCTTCAGAACAAGTAGCAGATATCTTCACCAAATGTTTTTGTGAGAAGACATTCAGCAATCTCAAATCACTGCTGGGGATTTCTGATCATGCTGTGAAGCATGAGTGATGACAAGATTTCCAAATTTTGTTTTACATTCCATGTTTAAGGGAGGATTTTTCCCACTGGGTTTTTGCCTCTTTCCTTGGTTAAATGGACATGTAGTATGTAAAGGGTGACTAAGCCTTGTTTCTAGGCCCTAAAATTTTCTAATATTTTACTGATAAGTCAGGCTTAAGGGGGGGTGTTAGAATAATCAACCCATAGTTAGCTACCTTAGACATTAATTAATCCAATTTTTGTCTTATTCGCCTAATTTCCATATTCCACTTTATGCAAGTTGTCCTCCACACATCCATAGTGGTAAAAATTGCTAAATTTGAGTCATGGAGCACTTGGGAAACCTCTTGGAATCAAATCTTCTTTATTCTTGGCCTCCCTAGCGCATGTCTGCTTTTTCTGCTTTATTAGCTACTTTTTCTGAGTTTTAAGGCAATTGGAAAAGTTTGACTAGGTGAAGTTAACTTCTTTTTTGTCCTCAACATCCTCCACTCTTTTCTCCTATGAAAAGCATGTATGATTTTTCCTTCCATCATCTATTAGCTTTCCTAATTTATTTTTCCAATTCATGAGCTCCTAGATAGATTTGGAATGTGCTTTATGCACCTATGGGGGATTTGCTTAGATTTAGTAAGCATGCTTTTGATGAAATTCGAATGGCATCTTCATGCATTCGAATCTCTCATGTAATTATTTATTGTGGCAGCGTATGACTTCATAGGGTTGACTATTGTACACTTATTCAATACAGATTAGTGTTCTGCTCCATATTCAGTCTCCTTTTGTGAGTAATTTGCATGTGTAATTAGCAATTGTTGTGAGTGTAATTGTTCTAACACCTAGGTTCAATTTCCACAATTATGCACTTACAGAACAACCTACAAATGTTCGACCAACCAAACACCATTCCGACTAGTCTATGGCCAAGAATCAGTTGTTCCACTACATTTTCGACAGCAAACACCTATCATAGAAGATTTTTTACATGTCGATGTCGAAGAAGAGGCAGGAAGGACCGAATGATGCAATTAAACACACTAGAAGAACACTGAATACTCACCTTACAATACCAAGAAATACAAAAACAACAGTAGAAGGCTTGGCATGATCGCAATATCAGTCTGACTAAGGAAATTATAAGACATAATATTTCAAAAACTTGTTAATGGTTCCCGACTAAAACAATACAAAAATTAAAACAAGTTTAAAAAAGAAAAAAGAGAGAAGAGACATACATATAATGACCATAACTATCAGAAAAAACTATAAAAATATAAAAATCATAAAAACAACAAAACAAAACCAACACCCATAACCTAGAATGACAGGAAACTTTGAAAGATATAATATCCAACACTGCGATAACCGACACCAACCCCATCGACATATCGCCATTGAATACTCGCATGATTGACATCGACCGATGATCCTGAAGGTTAAATCATGCCTTCATGACTATGGAAAGAAGGAGCGCCAAAAATCAAATCACAATTAATGTAAACTACAGAGACCGTGCTGGACCATCGCTTCTACCATTAATACATCCATCGACAGAAACATCACCTACTCCACCTATAAATATCGGGCCAAAAAAAGATCATTTACCATATTTTGAAGAAATAGAACAACCAATCAGTGAGGAATTTGAGAGTCGAGACCCTGTAAGAAAATCCCACCAAGAGACCGAAAAAATGGCCCTGAAACAAACCAGAGTCGTAGCTGCAAAAAAAAAGCACTGCAATCCGTCGAAACCCCAATGATGAGAAGATTAAGGAATATCAAGAATGCCAAGGTACAGTAAACCTCGTGGATGAAAACTTGTACAGAAATCAAAGAATGGGCTTACCATGACAAGAAAATAACACCAAAAGCAGAGAAGATAAGCTACAGCACCATTATGAGCTACATGAACACACTGTTCATTGCAAGCTTTGGAGGAACCAAAGAAACAATAGTGAAATTTATCGTTAGTCGATATCACAATGGTAAATTTTACTTCAACTGATCGGTATAAATTTCTGGGGAAGTAATATACAAACTTATCGGTCTATCAAATCAGGGTGACCCTATCCCTATCGATGTAAAAGAAGGACTGGAAGAATGACTAACTGGAACACCAAAAGGGAAGAACTCAAAAGGGTTAATGATCAGTCAATTACAAGCTTGAACGCCACAAATCGTGGCCAAAATCATAGCAACAAGTCTTAGTCCTATAGGTCGATGGAGTGATCTGAAGCTAGACATGCTAGATGCAGTTGAGACAATAGAAACTACAAGAAAAATTTACCGTTGGGCTCAGCATGTTGCCGACATGCTCAAGAGTATATGTGAGAAATGTCAGAAGTTTGTTGGGATTATAAGGTTCCCATCTCTGATAATTTGGATAACAATGTATCAATTGTGCCCAGTCGGGGACTAGTAGTTCTAGGAACCACACAAATATCACATGTGTAAGTTCAAGCCATTTTCATAGAATGGAACATTGAAAGAATTGGAAAATGGTAAAGTAATGCTGGAAAACTGGTTCCAAAACCTAAAAATCCAGACAACTAGATGGAGGGTGCCTCAGAACATCCAAAAAATTCTACCGAAAACAACACATATTCAAATCGAGCTTGACCACACATCAGTGTGGTACATGCAAGGGGAAAAAGAAACAATGAAACCTCTCAACTACCACCCAACAGTCGAAGAGATTTTACAAGAGCTACCTTCACAGTCCAATACAAAGTTATGAATACTAGCAAAATCCAAAGAAATAAATCAACCAATCAAAAAACCATTGACATACCAAGAAAAAGAGGAAGATTACGAACTCAGATTACATATCAGTAACTTCATGTCGGATAGTATACTAGCAGAGGACACCAACAGACTGCAAATAACAGCCATACCACCACTGACCCAAAGGGGAAGTACACCAACTGAGAAACAGGTAACTAAACCAACAGAGAAAAGTATCAGTCCGACCAACCAACATGGGAGAGAAGAAGAACTAGAAGAAGATATCGAGTTAGATAATATGGAATATGTTATGATAAAAGAAAAATAAAGGAAAATGGCAAAGGAAGTAGCATCCTCAAGGAAGAGGAAAGAAATTCAGGAAAAAGGGAAAAGGAAGCGCAAGATTATCCTTTCAGAGTTAAAAGATGAAGAAGAAATATTGGGGACTACTGTGGACATCATAGAAGACATAACAGCAAGCAAATTTTCGCTTGAAACACAATTCAAACGGTTCGTTGACGTAGGAGAAAAGCAAGGATGAATGAAAAAGGTAAAAAATGCAACCACTTTAGTTGACGAGAACATTGTTGATTTAGTTTCTACCCTTCCAACCCCATCTCCAACCCAGAATACACAGGAAGACACTCCATAGATATCCACCATAAGCCTAGTCGACATTTGTAAAAATGTTATGCTAAATACAATGAAAGAATGGTTCGAAAAGGATAGTGAATTCCAGGCATACATTGAAAAATTACCTGAACTAACCTCTATCCCGAAGATTACCACCAAATGTCCACTGATTGAATCTAGTGCACAACGGCAGATCCCCTCTGAACAAATTGGCCAAATACCCGAGAAGCCAAGATTTTTGGGAATTATCAAGTCCACATTCTTGAGGAACCCCGACAAGACATATCAAATTCTCACAAGTCGCACCTCATCCATTATCCTGTTTGAAATCTCACACCCCCCACCAGCCAATGAACCAACAAGAGATGTGGACGAAGATATCAACCGGGTGATCGACAACCTATTCTCTGATGACTGAGACAATTCACCACCAGGAGTCGAAGAATCGACATTGACTGATAATATCCCCACTACACCAATTAACCAGACCATTCACCATCTCCACCACCACTTCCCAATCCAGAACCTTTACCAAACCCTAAACCATCTGTGTCAAATCCTCTAGACACACACCGAGCTACAGGTTCCACCCAAGAAAGTCAACCAGAAATTCCACTGACCATTGAAGACTAGCAGCCATAAAATCAATGATAGGAGAATCTACTAGTTGCAGATGCATAGGAACAACAACAGATAGAATAACATAAACATAAAAGAAAAAGAGACAAAAAGAAGAAATAACACCACAAATAATCAAATTCGACAATGGTCCACATTATCCAACTTGGATCGACTGTCAACGCAACAGATCTAAGAGATGGAGAGTTGGGACAACTCTTAGAAACTCTGGCCATCAAGGAAAAACTAAGAAGCCAGAACAGATGACAACAACTCGATGACAGTAAGAATGGACAAGTCAAGTTTTTATCAAAATGCAGAAAATTAGTTCAAATAGTCATACCGGGTCCTGTAGAGGTCGACACTGACAAGCCACTTGAAAAGGCATACCAGCTATTTCAAAACATGTTGTTGACTATACAATCACATCTACTAAATACAAAGGAAGACCAAAAAGAGGAGACATCCAGACTGTTAAGGAAAAAATACACAACATTTTCAGAAGCTCACAAAGTGCTGCAAGACCACCTACAAGAATCTATCATCATAGAATAAGTACTCCATGATTGGCCCACTTATTACGGACAAGTATTTCAGCAAACTCGACAGACCCGACAACAAATTCAAGCACTGGAAAGAAGAAAAGGAATTGAAGAAGGACTGAGAAACACCATACAAGATCAAATTGTATTGGAAACAACCAAACTACAGAAACTAGAAAAACAAGCACACCAGTGTGTTAGAATAATCAACCCATAGTTAGCTACCTTATACATTAATTAATCCATTTTGTCTTATTTGCCTAGTTTCCAATATTCCACTCTATGAAAGTTGTCTTCCACGTGTCCTAGAAGTAAAAATTGCTAAAACTGAGTCATGGAGTGCTTGGGAAACCTCCTAGAATTCATATTTAGCATATCTACTTTATTCCAGATCCTCCCTAGCACATATCTTCTTTTTCTGCTAAGTTTCCTGCTTTATTGATATTTATGGCAAAAGGGAAAGTAAGACTAGGTGTAGTTGACTTGTTTTTTTCCCTCATCATCCTCCATTCTTTTTTCCTAATAAAAGCATGTATGAGTTGCCTTTCCATGACTTATTAGCTTTCCTATTTGAATTTTCCAATTCGTGAGCCTCTAGGTATATTTGGAAACTGCTTTATGCACCTATGGGGGATTTGACTAGATTTAGTAAGACTGCTTTTGACTATTTTGAATGGCATCCTTATGCATTCGAATATCTCATGTAATTATATATTTCAGTAGCCTATGACTTCGAAGGTTGGCTATTGTACACTTATTCAATACAGATTAGTGTTATATTCCAATTTAAGTCTCCTTTGTGGGTAAATTTGCAGGTTTGATTAGCAATTTTGTGAGTGCAATTGTTCTATCACTCGGGTTCAGTTTCCACATGGTATTAGAGACTTTGTAGATCAATTTATCTCCTTCCATATTGCTATTGCAGGTTCGACATCTTGACTGGGAGCATTTTGTTGGTTGAAGGGCACAGTTCAGAGCTATGGATCAATCTCAGAAGATCATCTTGACTCCATTTAATTTCTTTTAATGGAAAGTAGAGATGGGTTTTTACAGGGTGACTATGGAAACTAAGGAATATCCCAATGCAGTTGCAGAGAAAATTAAATGGCACAACAGGAGGGATGAGGCCTATGGTCTCTTGTGTTTGAGGATATCCAGAGACCTCCTTTTCCATCTTGATGGATTGACATCACCTAATGAAGTATGGGAGAAGCTTGTAGAGATTTTTGGTAAGACAAATGAGATGAGAGGACATCAAATCAAGAATTAATTGATCTCTATGAGTCCTAGTATCTTCAAGTATCTTCAAATCCCTACGTCTCTACTTTTCCAAGTTTAAAGCCCTTGTTTTGCAGCTAAAACAGTGTGGAATTGAAAAGAAGGAAGAGCAACTAGTTTTGGTCATACTCTCGAAGCTTGGCACTAACTATTATATGTTTTTTTTTACCTTCCATGCCACCCATTTGACAGCTCGACCATAGAAGATGCCTAATCTTGCAGAGTTCATGGAATCCCTCAGATAAGAATGGGATAAATTGGTGATGATGGGCACCATCGAAACTTCCAAATACCAAGGTTTGGTTGCTAGAGATTTGAGGGTGGATTCAAAAGGCAATAAGAAGGCTAAGAAGCCACCTGAGCAAAAGAGAGACAAAAACAAGTCTCAAGAGGAGCCCCAAGGCTCCAAGAAGAACTTCCAGAAGAAGAAGAACAAAGGAGAAATGAGCAAGTGCACATGCTGCAGTAAGGGCTATCATCCAGAAAGCTCCTGCATGAAGACGCAAATTGACATGTTGAACCAACTCCTGGAGAAAAATAACATCTCTCTTCATGATTGCTCAAAGAAGAGGGAAGGAGGATAAAATTTAGAGGAAAGAGAGAGAGTACATGCATTGGTTGCTGGCACATCAACCTCACCTAGCTTCATCATAGACTTTGAAGCTTCAAGACATATGGTTTCGACCAAGGAGGCATTCTCCTCTCTTGACATGTCGAAAGGTCCACCAATAGTGCTGGGAGATGACTCTCTCACTGACAGTTTGGGGAAAGGAAGGATTGATATTGACCATGGTAAGTTCAGTAATGTATTGTATGTTCCAGGTATTGCCTCTAACCTCTTGTCAGTGTATCAGATGACCCACACAGGGTCTCCAAAGAAGGTCATATTCTCCCCTAATGATGTTGATATCACAGAGATCTCAAATGGTAAAGTCATTGCAAAAGGAGTTGTAGATCACACTTCGAAGGTATACATGTTTTCACATTTTCTACCCTACTCAAACCCCTTTTCTCTTCTCATTCAGGCTAATGAGGCAAGAAATATTTGGCATGAATGATTTTGCTATGTTAACTATAAGTATGTTTCTGATCTAAGTGAAAAAGAAATGGTCATAGGGTTACCAAAGATTAAGTTTTCCAAGGGAGTATGTCAAGCTTGTATCCTAGGAAAACACCCAGAGCATAAATTTGAGAGAGCTAGTCATGAGAGAACCTTTGCACCTTTTGATTTGATCCACAGTGATGTTGCTGGTCCATTTCCTCATATGTCAATGAGTCAAGAAAAATATCCATTGACCTTCATAGATGACTTTTCCAGGTATTGTTGGGTTTACTTCATGAAGCATAAGTCTGAAGTTTTTGTCCTCTTCAAAGTATTTAAGGATTTGGTTGAAAACCAATCTGGGAGGAGACTCAAGATCCTTAGATATGAAAATGGTGGTGAGTATTTCAACTCTAAGATCATTCAATTTTGTGAAGATGTAGGTATTCAGATGTAGCATTCAATCCCTTACGCACCATAGCAAAATGGTGTTGCTGAGAGAAAGAACAGATCACTGAAAGAGATGGCAACCTATATGATGGAGGCTAATACTTTTCCACCAAAGTTTTTGGATGAGGCTATAAACTATGGATCCTATATCCAGAATAGGGTGCCTCATAAATAGCTTTATGGTATGACTCCTTTCGAAGTATGGAGTGGGAACAAGCCAGATGTGACCCATTTCAAAAAATTTTGCTCAAAGGCTTGGGCTACAATTCCAACAGAAAAGAGGAAGGCTTTGTAGCCCCAAAGCTAAGAGTGTCTATTTGTTAGGTAATCTGAAGAATCAAAAGGGTACAAGCTGATAAATTTTAGCACAAACAAAGCCTTCATTGAAAGGAGTGTTCAGTTCCAAGAAGAGCCTTTAGCAACAGTTGAAGTTGGAGAGTCTTCTTCACCACCAAAACCATTGAATGTAAGTGAAAATATAAATGAGTTTGTTGATTCTGATATGTCTGATAATGATGATTTAATTGCAGATCCTGACAATCCTACA
Source organism: Pseudotsuga menziesii (assembly GCA_001517045.1). Classification (NCBI taxonomy): domain Eukaryota; kingdom Viridiplantae; phylum Streptophyta; class Pinopsida; order Pinales; family Pinaceae; genus Pseudotsuga; species Pseudotsuga menziesii. Next base: position 123,086 of record LPNX011086280.1, on the reverse strand, counting down.
AGACCGAAATGGGCAGCAAAGACCATTCATGCAGCTGGGGATCTAACTGGAAATCCTAATGATCCTAGGAGGACTAGATCTCAGTTTGAGAGTTCCCTATGTATGTAAGAACCTTTGTTCACAGAGAAGTGCTATTTAATGGTTGAATCAGACCCAGAGACATATGAATATGCAGCACATTATTGAATATGGCAAACAACCATGAAAGAAGAATTCATCTCACTCCAGAAGAACATTAACACTTGGGAACTGGTTGATCTTCCACCAAGGAGGAAGCTAGTTCAATGTAAGTGGGTTTTCAAAACTAACTTTGCTGCTGATGGTTCACCTTTGAAATATAAGCCCAGATTGGTAGCCAGGGGCTACTCACAGGTACATGGTATTGACTACAATGAAACCTTTGCACCAATGGCAAAGATGGACTCCATCTAGCTAGCCTTAGCCATTGCAGCTTCAAAGCAGTGGGAGGTACATCACATGGATGTAAAGTGTGCTTTCCTGAATGGATATCTCATTGAATATATTTACATGAAGAAACCTCAAGGGTTTGTTACTAATCCATCTTTTGTGTGTAGGATAAAGAAATCATTGTATGGGCTTAAGCAAGCCCTCAGGGCTTGGTATGCCAAGATTGATGGATTTCTGCTGTCATTGAGTTTTGTTCAATGAAAGTATGATCCTAATGTTTATTTGAAGCTGATTCATGGTTATTTGATGATTATTGTCTTGTATGTGGATGACCTTCTGATTACAGGAAGTTCAAAGAAAGAGATTTCCTCCTTGCAGGATGCAATGAACCATGCATTTTCTACGACTGATTTGGGGTTGTTGAGCCAATTCTTGGTTCTCAAAATTTCTCAATCCCAGCATGGAATAAAATTACATCAGTCCAAGTATGCTTTATATTTTATAAACAAGTTCAACATGAAATATTTCAATCCAAGCAAGACTCCCTTCCTTTCAGGAGTTAAGCTTGAAGAAGCAGGTTCTTCTCCTATGGTAAATAATACACTGTATAGGAAGTTGATTGAGTGTTTTATGTACCTTACACACACTTGAACTGATATTTCTTATGCAGTAAGTGTGGCTTCAAGATACATGTATCAGACTCATGAGATCCATTGGAGAGTAGCCAAAAGGATCCTTAACTTTGTTCAGGGAACAAGAACTCATGGGATCTTCTACAAAGCTAAATCTCATCTTGATTTGATTGGGTTTACTAACAGTGATTGGGAAGGTGACAACACAGATCAAAAGTCAACATCAGGATATGTGTTCATGCTTGCTGAAGGACCAATCATCTTGTGAAGTAAGAAACAGAGTGCCATAGCACTCTCATCTACAGAAGCAGAGTACAGAGGAGTTGTAAATGCAACAACTCAATGTTTATGGTTGCAGGGGATACCTGGTGAGTGTGGCTTCGAATCGGATTTTTAAACTATTATCTATTGTGATAATCAAAGTACCATTCAAATATGCAATGATCCATTTCAGAGACAGAGAATGAAACACATTGAGATCCATATGCACTACATTAGACAACATGTGCATGATGGCACCATTCACCTACTCTTCTGTGCATCTTCAGAACAAGTAGCAAACATCTTCACCAAAGTTTTTTGTGAGAAGAAATTTAGCAATCTCAAATCACTGCTGGATATTGTTGATCATGCTGTGAAGCATGATTGATGACAAGATTTTCAAATTTTGTTTTATTGTCTATGTTTAAGGGAGTATTTTCCCACTGGGTTTTTGCCTCTTTCCTTGGTTAAATGGACATGCAGTATGTAAAGGGTGACTAATTATTGTTGCTATGCCCTATAGTTTTCTGATATTTAATCATAAAGTCAAGATTAAGCGGGGGTGTTAGAATAATCAACCAATAGTTAGCTACCTTAGACATTAATTAATCCATTTTTGTCTTATTTTCCTAGTTTCCAATATTCCACTCTATGCAAGTTGTATTCCACATGTCCTAGAAGTCAAAATTGCTAAAATTGAGTCATGGAGCACTTGGGAAACCTCCTGGAATCCATATTTAGCATATCTGATTTATTCTAGATTCTCCCTAGCACATATCTACCTTTTCTGCTAAGTTGCCTGCTTTATTGAGATTTATGGCAAAAGGGAAAGTAAGACTAGGTGTAGTTGACTTGTTTTTTTCCCTCATCATCCTCCATTAATTTCTCCTAATAAAAGCACGTATGATTTGTCTTTCCATCACTTATTATCTTGCCTACTTGACTTTGCCAATTCGTGAGCCTCTAGGTAGATTTGGAAACTGATTTATGCACCTATAGGGGATTTGACTAGATTTAGTAAGCCTGCTTTTGACTATTTCGAATGAAATCCTTATGCATTCAAATATCTCATGTAATTATATATCGCATCAGCCTATGACTTCAAAGGTTGGCTATTATACACTTATTCAATACAGATTAGTGTCATGCTCCAGTTTCAGTCTCCTTTGTGTGTAAATTTGTAGGTTTGATTAGCAATTTTGTGAGTGCAATTGTTCTATCACTTGGGTTCAATCCACATAGTGGGCATAGCAAGCACTCCCAAGCCTTGATAAAATTGATACAATCTACCCATAGATGAAAAGAATATTGAAGGAAGCAGAGGAAAAACATCAATTTATGGGACCCGACATAGAAAGCATAGCAGACCTTTCCATCCAGGAGAACATGTCGACCTTATCAAGAATCAAAAAATTGATTATTGACATCCATAAAGTATTACAGAGATGGGAAAAATTTCAACACAAACTGGCCGTTATAGCATAAGCGATTGTGGAAATATACATGCAGAAATGGCCAACCATCCGACTACACAGTCCATGAAGACAAACAATACCAGAAACAACTACCTAAGACACCACACCATTGAAGTACCTCTCGTATTATTCAGGATGAAGAAAGATTTCATTCCTATGGGAGATGTTGGAGGAGCTATTCAGTGAGCCAACTAGTCAAATAGGTGACTAATTGGAGATTAGGTTGGCTGCGTAAGGTTGTGTCGATTGAGCGAACCGACAGGTAGTTATATGTAAATGTTTCTAAATTATATATATTAGGTTGTTGAGCCAGATGAGAACTCGGTTCAGTTTTGTGTATCTATATACCCTCATGTTATAATATAATCTGTTATTCCCCATATCTATGTTCTTGTCTCTTGTGTCTATTATGTCTATATGATTCAATGTGTATTATTGGTAACCCTCTGTGATTTGTGAGATTACAACAAATACATAGAGAGAGGAAAAGAACTAGGTCATGCTCTGGTTATGTATCCCTGTTATGTGACATCATTGATAAAGACCCTTCCAACTATGAAGAAGCGACAGAAAAGAAAGAATGGAATGATGCTATGATCGAGGAGTAATAGTCAATCCTGAAGAATGATGTTTGGGATGTGGTCCCTAGACAAAAGGGGAAGTCTGTCGTGAATTCCAAGTGGATTTACAAGATCAAGCATGCTGTCGATGGCAGCATAGAGAAATATAAAGCAAGATTTGTGGCTCGTTGCTTCTCTCAGAAAGAAGGAATAGATTATGAAGAAACTTTTGAACCTGTAGCGAGATACACCTCCATCAAATCAATACTTTCTGTAGCTGCAGTGATGAAATGGAAGATACACCAGATGGATGTCAAGACTGCTTTCTTTAATGCTGTAGTGGAAGGGGAAGTGTATGTGGAGCAGCCACTCTGTTTTGAGACACATGACAAGGAAACTCATGTTTCTAAATTGAAGAAAGCCTTGTACAGTTTGAAACATGCACCCAGGACATGGTAGGAAAGAATTGACAGCTTCCTATTGAGTGTGGGATTTACCAAGAGTAAAGTATATTCCAACCTTTACTACAAGGTTGAAGAGGGAACCTATTAATATTGCACATTAATCTAGGAACAAAGAATCAATCTCATCAAAGAATAATCAAAAAATACTCATGAAATGGTGTTAATCAGAACCGGAATTAGTTTCCTCTCGATATATTTAATAAACAATGAATAGTTACAATACCAATGCCAAGCAATGGCTTGAATCCATGAGGAATTTGAATACCTAAGGAGACAATTTGAATTCAATGAGTGAGTCTAGCTTAATTGACTCTCAACCATTGGTTCACACTCAGTTAACCACTTAACCAAAACCATAATTGACTCACCAAATCCTAACTGAAGTTAGAGTGCAATAAATGACTGAAGCTCAACTAAAGGAGATCAAACAGATTTCATAGCAAGCCAACCATCAAGTGCTAGTGCTCCATGACTTCAATGAACCCCGATTAGGTTAACTGAAGCTGAATTGATCATTAGAAGTTGGTGGAGGCACCCTGTTGACTCCATATCATTAAATAATAATAAATAATCATTAAATAATCATTAAATAATATATTTAATGAGAGGAGGTTCCTTAATTGATTGGTTGAACTGAATGTAACCACCAGTTAGCAATTAGGTGCATTAATATCACTCAGATCACCCCTGGAGTGCTCCAGTTAGCCTCCTTGACTGTAGGAGAAGGATAAGTTAGCCTCCTTGACTGTAGGTAGGTGTGGGTGTGACTAGATGATGGAAATTAATGCTTCACTGATGTCAATTAATGTCAGTAATACTTAGGATAATGGTTTAACTAGGCCAATTTGACGAAAAAGAGTGTGTATGATGGTAAATGTCTTCAACACCCCCCCTTAAGCTATACTCAGGAAGAGTTAGAAAACATAGATGCACAAAAATTCAAGGGCCCCAGAAACAAAGGCCATAGGTCACCCTGTACAATAAATTAACTGCTTAATATAACCAAGGAAACGGGGAAAACCTCATGGGAAAAATACCCCCCCTCAAACTAAGCAGTAAATCAAGATTTGGTTCTTCTATGTAGCAGCATACTGAGACTGTGCAGGTGAACCTATGAATCCAAACTAAATGAATATGTCTGGAGGAATCTTTCACTTTGGAAGAAGAACAATGCACTCAACTGAATCAGAAATATAAACAGTAGCACGGTGAAAACTGGACCCATGTAGAGTAGCTGAAATCATCTGAAGAGAGAGAAAAGGTTCTTGAGGATTTGAACCATGTGTGGAACACTCAAGAAACTGATATATTGTAGCCTTGAATAGAAAACCATGAGTGGTAAAATCAGCCCCAATTTTTAGGAGCAAGTGTCCAAGCAGATGTAGAATGTCTTCCTCTTTACTAGTTCTATGAGGAGATGACCATGTGACCAAAGGTAGAGAAGCCCTGGGAATCTAGAGAGTGAATGCTTGAGCTCCATAATATGATATAGCTTCAGAAATAGATAATTATTCACAAAATAAAATATCAGCAACCTCATAAGAGGAAACTAACCCCAAATCCCCATCAACAAAATTGAAGAAGAACCGCGGTACTTGATTTTTCACACCGGAATTGGTGAGAGAAGATACAAGCATGACTGAAAGCTGTTGGATTTTAAAATATGAAAAAAATAATATAAGATCAGAATTTAAATAAGATCTAAAGAATTCCACAACACATCCAAAACTGTGAAATGAAATCAAATCCCCAACAGCAGTTTTGTAGGAGACTTGCAGTACTTGTTTCTTCACACCGTTGATGAGAACAGCTACAAGCAGTACTGAAGGTTTATGAACCTGAAATTTTGAACCAATAAATATCAAATCATATACAAATAATATAATATCAGATCCAATAAGGTTCATATCAGATCCAAAATTATGGTCAACTGAGACGGTGGATGCACAGTCGTCTTTTTCTTCAAAATTCTGAATTTTGGTGCATGCAATCCTACAGGATTTTGTTGGAAGATCTAGATCATGGGGAGAGAACGTGTCACTCTTATAATCTGATATTTATTCCAAAATATCCAATTTTTTTACATATTTTTACACCAGCATCAACATTAGAGGGAGAAAAATCAAATTTCTCTTCACTTTCGGAAGCAATTACTGGTAAATTTTGCACAAAATTCAAAGGAAAATCACCGGTGAATGTTTGCATGGAAGTGCAGCAGTATTTTTATTCAATATCAGGGATTTGAATGTCTTATTCTATTTCAGCAATATGAGAAGATGAGATATCAGAGATCTCATGAACTTCTGGAGCATCAGGAGAAGGAGTAACTGCATGGAGACTTTCTTCAATTCGAATTGAATGTGTAGAAGATTCTGCTTCATCTTCATCTTGAACAACTTCATTAGAGAGAGTAGAGGCCAAGAATTTTGAGTAAAGAAATATTGTGGTGCAGGATGTGATCTCCAAAGTACTATTATGATCCTCATTGTGCTTACCAAAGGTTCTGTCCAATTTTGTCTAGAGATCCTTTGGGTATTCTGCAAAACCATTAAGGTAGTACAAGCTAGGAGAAAGGGCCAGACATATTGCTCCAAAAGCTCTATCACCGTCATTTAGCCAGTCATTATCATTCTCATTAGAATCTTTTCCAAGTCCAATAGACACCTCATAGAGACCTCGTCTCTTCAGATATGCAATCATCTTCAACTTCCATTCTGAATAGCTTGTGAATGGGGTGAGAAGAGGGATTGATGAGTCCATTCGAAGTTGTACCTGTTAAAACCTACAAATCAAAACAAAAAGGGGCACTGTAAGGTTGGAAATCCTGCACATTTTAGGCTTTCATCACACCCAGCATAGTCAATCAAGAAATATTGATCAACAAGTTCTTTACTTGGGGTATTAAGCGGTAAGCCTTGGCTTCTGGTTCAGTGCTGGATTTTTGAGCTATTGCTCAAATTTCATGGAGAAATTTGTCAAAAAGCTTGTTTTTCAGAGATAGATATTCATCCCGCTATATGCTCTGATACCATATTAATCTTGCACATTGATCTAGGAACAAAGAATCAATCTCATCAAAGAATAATCAACAAATACTCATGAAATGGTGTTAATCGGAACCGGAATTGGTTTCCTCCCTATATATTTAATAAACAATGAATAGTTACAATACCAATGTCAAGCAATGGCTTGAATCCATGAGGAATTTGAATACCTAAGGAGACAATTTGAATTCAATGAGTGAGTCTAGCTTAACTAACTCTCAACCATTGGTTCACACTCAGTTAACCACTTGACCAAAACCCTAATTGACTCACCAAACCCTAACTGAAGTCAGAGTGCAATAAATGAATGAATCTCAATTGAAGGAGATCAAACACATGTCATAGCAAGCCAACCATCAAGTGCTAGTGCTCCATGACTTCAATGAACCCTGATGAGGTTAACTGAAGCTGAACTAATCATCAGAAGTTGGTGGAGGATTCCTGTTGACTCCGGATCATTAAATAATAATAAATAATCATTAAATAATATATTTAATGAGAGGAGGCACCTTAACTAACTGGTTGAACTAATTGTAACCAATAGTTAGCAATTAGGTGCATTAATATCACTCAAATCACCCCCGGAGTGCTCCAGTTAGCCTCCTTGACTGTAGGAGAAGGCTAAATTAGCCTCCTTGACTATAGGTAGGAGTGGGTGCGACTAGATGATGGCAATTAATGCTCCACTGATGTCAATTAATGTCAATTATACTTAGGATAATGGTTTAACTAGGCCAATTTGACCAAAAAGAGTGTGTATGATGGTAAATGTCTCCAACAGAACCCAGTGATACTCCTAATGTATGTAGATGGTCTGTTTTTAATAGGTATGGATGGGTTGATTACTGATGCAAAGAGGAAGCTTACTGCTGAGTTTGAAATGAAGGACTTGGGTATGATGCAATACTTTCTAGGCATGGAGGTGTGGTAGAATGCAGATGGAATTTCCCTCGGACAAGGGAATTATGTAGTAGAGATCCTTAACAGGTTCGGGATGATGGACTACAAGGCCATGAACACACCTATGGCATCGAACCTGGATATATTAAGTGATCCTTCATCAGAAGCGGTTGATGCTACGATGTATTGTTAGATGATTGGGTCCTTGATGTACCTGATGAATATGAGACCAGATATCTGCTTTGCTGTGAACACATTGAGCCAGTTCCTCACAGATCCTAGACATGTTCACCTGATTGCTGCAAAGCATATTCTGAGGTACCTGAAGGGTACAGTAGATTATGGGCTCAAGTATGAGGTGAATCAGAAGATTAACCTAGAAGGTTATGTTGATTCATATTGGGTAGGAAGTTCCATCTATAGGGAGAGCACTTCAAGGTGTTGCTTCAGTATGGAATCAGGTGTGATCTCTTGGTTTAGCAGGAAACAGTCCTGTGTCGCAGTGAGTACATCCAAGGAAGAGTATGTCTCAGCTTGTTTGGCTAGCTGTGACGCAGTGTGGCTTAGAAAGCTACTGTCTTAGGATGCTACTTGTATATATTGCGACAACTAGAGTTGTGTGAAGTTGTCTGAGAACTTGGTGTTCCATGACAAGTCGAAGCATATCGAGATCAAATATCACTATATCAGGGATATGGTGCAGAGAGGAACAGTGAAGCTCCAGTATGTTGCAATGGATGAGTAGATAGCTAATGTGTTGACCAAGCCATTGGCCAGAGTGAATTTTGAGTACTTCAGGGAGAAGATTTGTGTTCTCTAGATTGAGGTTCCTTCAAAGGGGAAGTGATGAGTCTATGAGCCCTTCTGACATGGTGAGAGGATTGGTTCCTTCCATGGTCAGATGTAAGTGAAAATATGCTCTGATATGATTGTGGGTTGTGTTACCACATGATCAGTGCAGAGCCATTCTGATGTGATTGAGGGATGTGTTCCCACATGATTAGATATAGGTGCTGAAGGCCATTCTCTAGGAGAATGGAGGCACCTCGTTAGTTACCAAAAATACTCAGCCTAGAGCTGAGAGCCATTCTGACATGACTGTGGGACTGACCCGCACATGATCAAATGTAAGTGCAGAGCCATTCTGATATGAATGTGGGATTGGCTCCCACATGATCAGAGATAAGTGCAGAGCCTTTTCCTGGATGATAGATGGTGTGTTATATCATGCCGACGGATGTAAGTGTAGAGCCTTTCCCCAAATGATAGATGGTGTGACCTATCATGCCGACGGATGTAAGTGCAGATCCTTTCCTCAGATGATAGATTGTGTGTCCTATCATGATGACGAATGTAAGTGAAGAGCCTTTCTTTGGATGGTAGATGGTGTGTCCTACCATGCAAGTAGATATAAATGCTGAGCCCTTCCTTGAGTAGTAGATGGTGTGTCCTCCTATGCTAGAGGATATAAGTGTTTTGCCTTTCTTTGGATAGTAGATGGTGTATCCTAATAGGCTAGTAGATGTAAGTGTTGAGCCTTTCCCTAGATGATAGATGGTGTGGCCTATCATGCCAGTGGATGCGAGTGCTGGGCCTTTCTAACATGGTTGTTGAATTTGTTCCTCCCATGGTAAGATGTAAGTGTTGTGCAGGCCACTCTGACTTAGTGTGAGATATGAGCGCTGAAGAAGACCTACATGGAGGCTAGGCCTACAACCAGCATGAAAAATGCTTTTCTCTGTAGAACTTCCTATGACGAGAAGAATTAAGAGATAGCACCTCTGATGATGATCCAACAGAGATGTTCCAGATCCAGAGATGATCCAGAACTAGTGATGATCCAGATCCAGTGATGATGACCCAGTGATGACCTAGTGATGATCTAAATCCAGTAATGAAGATGAATTGAAGATGAAGATAACTTGATGATGATCCAGATGATAGAGAGAAGAAGACCCGTGCTGATAAATTGTGTCGAGAGAATACCTTCCTAGTTAAGAGGGAGTGTTGATGTATTTGTAAATTCGTAATGTATTCACTTGTATATTTTATGTATTATACCCTGATGTTTATTCTGTGAAGTATATTTAATGTAATTGAGTCATTTCATGCCCCGATGTTCCTATTGAGAGATTCAATAATGTAAACAAGTCATTTAAAGTCAAACAGGGTAACCCTCCTTATTGATTTATGGTTAAAGTCCCCGTAGTTATGGGGCCCTAGGGTTATTAGAATATCCTAGAGAAGTCGAACATAGTGAGTTATTTTCAAGTTGGGAATTAGTATAAATAGAGAGTGAGCCTCTCTATTTATCACACATTCACTCACACTCAGTTGTAGCGCATAACAAAGAGAGAAGAAGAAGCCGTGCCAAGAGAGAGAGAGAGACTACTGATGTCGGGAGATCATATTACTATTTTTTGGTTTTACTTTTGGTGTTGATTCTATCTCTAAGGAATTTGCGGGGTTTTCTCTGTTATGGTTTCCCTGAGGAAAATATTTGTGTATATTGTCTATTGTGTTTGATTGTTGTGCTTGTTATTCTCTCAGTTAAATATCCTAAGATAATTCTAGCTTGAACAATAAAATTATAACACTTCTATTCTAGAATAAGTCATGAGTATGTCGATTGGATCATATTTTATCCCCCGATGGCAGCAGAAGGCTCAGAAGCCAAGATCAACACCACCATAGTAGAGGAAGATGTGCACTTCCATTAGGGCGCATGGGGAGGGAATTACGTAGATAGGGCCATCTAGTTCGGTAGATGTGGAGTCTACGGAACCTAGGGGTGTTTCTATCAATGATATCCCTAGAGATCTAGCTCTCACGCAACCTGGTGCAAAGCCCTGGCGGTTAACCAAAAATAAGAAGTATCAGCCAAAAACATTGCTGCTGCCAGAAGGGATGATGTACACTGTGGATATTATCCCCACCTTGATAAAGATAAAGTATGAGGACAATGACTTGTTCTTATTGAAGAATGAAGTGGATGATACCTACGTTTCCTTTCCTATGGTTCTAGGCGCACCCATCGAGCATATTTTGTACCCATGGGAGGAAGTACTGAACAACTTTGGGTTGCTAGGGCTTATCAATATGCTCCACTTTGGATGGTTTAATGAAGAAAATGCATGCATCAAATAGTTGTTGGCATGTTTTCATGGTGGAATATTGTGGCTGGATACCCCAATCATGGTTACGTTGGACATGATTTTAGGGATCATAGGGTTGTCAAAGGCTGGGTAGACCCCGCTCAATATATCAGAGGAAGAGACAACGACAATAAGCTTTCTGAACAACTGAAGGAAAGATACAGATTGCAGCGGGATGGCCACGCATACCACATCGACAGAATCAATGAGAGGGTGGTACATATTGGAGCATGCATTCTCACCAGTAAAATTATCAGGTGAAAGCGCTAAGTTCAGTGCAATTCAGGAGTGGTTACTTGTGCATATCAGTGTGATGAGGGATTCCAAATGAATTGGTCCCTCTTCTTGTTGAAACAACTAACAGAGGATGCAGTTGCAGCTCAAGAAGGGGAGAGTTATTTCTCTTATAGTTGGATGTTGATCCTAATTGTTTTGGTGGCTTGGATGGAGGCAGAGGACTATCATCGGATGGTTGTTGAAGTGGTCGAGGTGTGCAAAGGCACACGATATCAAATTTTATGGTGGGTAGAGGAGCCCAGTTGGAAGACTAATTGTGTGATCCACTTTTGGATCTACTAAGAAACGCTACAAGCTGTAGCAGTTAAAATTTTGCGCCTATTAGATGCAGCAACAGTAAAATATGAGAGGATTATATAGTTTTCCATTGGCCCCCATTCAATTCATATCAATGCAAGATGAGAACCTGATACGAAATGTATTCCAATGCATTATAAATTAACCACTAATGAAGTGGAAGCAGTTGTTCAGGGCTGGTCTGTTGATCGGGGAAAACCAGTCAATTCTAAAGAGATATTAACAGAACCACTAGTCGATGCCCCTGAAGAGCCTGTGCGAGAAGGCTAGAGTAATCATGACTCAAATGGAGAATCATCGACTGATACTGATTTAGAATCCAAACGCATCCTGGAAGAAGTCCGAACCAAACAGTGGATGGATTTTGATGCAGGAAGTAGCACCAGAGTACCATTGGAGGTCCAATTACAACGGCTCATTAAGGCTGTTAGGGATTCCTATGACACTACTCCGTAAGCATTGCACCAGTCCATCCAAGAAGGGTTTTCTACGGTAAGAGATAAGTTAGATTCTATTTATGATGCTATTATGAAGACCACACCAGATAGTGTCGCTGTGCAGGAAATCTCATCAATTAGTTTTGAGCAACAGGCCAGGAATGTTTAGGTTTCCCTAACTACAATCGATGGAAGAAATGAGCATGTGAACTCCTCCTTGTAGTAGTTGCAGGGTGTTGTGGTGGCTCTCAACTAGGTATCGATCGATACCATCATGCACATAAAGCGGGTCTCCAACTAGGAGTCAGCCAATAGACAAAAGGAACTAAGTGAAGGGTATTTGCAATCGCATGGGGAAGCGATGCAGTTGAAAATAGAGGCTGAGAAGATGCACAAGGTAAATGAATAGTTAGTAGTAGCAAAAGCATAGGAGGTCACGACATTGTAGATGGTGCAGGATGAGCTAAAGAGGAAAACCACTAAGGAGATTGTTGACCTAAAGAAGCAGATTGACAGCCTGATCATCCAGAATGCATAGCTCGTTGTGAGTAGAGGTGAGGTAGAGGCAACTTTTGATGAGGAATTTCAACACATCTATGAAAGCATAGTGAAAATTGATGCATCCGCCAAAGCCAAGTGACTAGGATAGGTCATCGCCTAGCTCCAACTGTCTAAAAATATACTAAATGCTATGGTCTACCTAGAGACGCCACCAAAGTAGGTTATGGAGTAGAAGAATACCATTGAAGCGATGGATCGGGAAGCCAAGAAGATCTCGAAGGCCATGGCACAATTTCGGGGAATTGTCGTCAAAGATGAGCAATTAGACCAACTGTCCAAACAAGCATGGGAAGCTGACGCACAATTGACAACTTTGAAGGCGAAATTAAGGACAATGCCACCCAATATTCCGCTAACGTAGTCCACTAAGCTGAGAGAGTTGCATCAATGAGCCACAAAGGAACAAGAATGGCAGTGCAAGATCAATGCCAAGCTAGATGAGTTCCAAGAGATTGGAGCGTAGTTGGCTATCAAAGAAGTTGTCTCACTGTAGGTTGTGCAAGAAGGCAAGAAGATGGTGAATACCAAGTTGGTGGAGCACCTTATGAAGAAGGACTTGCTTAGTTGTCAGGATGAAGCTAAAAATGTTCAAGCATAGGTTGAGGAGATCTCGCAGTAGTATGAGGACTTCAAGATGAAGATTATGGAGTACACCCTATCCATCTGACGTGGCTTCAGGATGAGCCAAAAAATTGTTTTGGGGGCCTATTGGCAGGGGTTTTGGGGTAAGTGAGTTGCACAACAATACATATGCTATGCAATCTCATGCAACACCGCGCAAGGAAAAGACAATACAATGGCCAGAAAACAAACCATTTTTGAATATTTTATGCATCTTTTTGTATTGCTTGACCACATTTTTCATTTGTGGTCAAATCAGTTAGGATTTAGTTAGAAGTGGACCTTAAAGGTAAAGGCATAAACCTATATATAGAATTAGAATTACATAAGTCGACATAGGGAATATTGAAGGGAGAAGTGATAGTAGAGAGCAATTGAGAGATTGAATCTTTTGCTATCGGTATGCAACCTTGTGGGTCCATATTTCTCTCGTTGTGGAGAAAGACAGCTGTTGTTTTGGATCTGTTGCGTATAAAGTAATATGATATGATGGATGTTGAACTGAACTACTGTTGTCTTTTATATTTTCTTGTCTTTATGTACTGCGATGCAATGTCTGATGATTCCATTTTATGAATGGAGAATGTAATACTACTACGATGAATGAATGAATAACGCAATTTGTTATATTTGTGGTTGAAATTGTGGATCTATGATAAATGATGCAATATCTAATAAATAGATCCATTAGATATGATACTAATGATGATAATTTGTTTATGCCCCGATCCTCCTCCTTACTGCTAAAAACTTGCTTCCGACATTTCTCCCTCGAACATCCTGGGTGAGACTACATCCTCTCTATGGGTGTTTCCAGGGAGGGTAAAACCAATCTAGGTTGGTGCTCAGGGAGGTCATGCTGGTTGGGTGTCGACAGAATGGGGACCCCTGTCAATGAGGATTTGTTGGTTGGTTTTGGCCAACAGTCCTTCTCCTCCACATTATTACCCCGACACCATGATGTATACCTTTCATTTAAATTACCATTTTAGTCATTCGAATGGAACAAGTGATAATAGGTCTAGTTTCCATAGCCTCGGTCCCAAATTAACCTTGCCATACCACTCTCACCAAAGTAGTATTCCTTGGGAATCACTATATCGATGGGAAGGTGGGGCACTTAGCCAAAAATCAAAGTGTTGGTCTACCTTGTCGAATTGCGTCAAAAAATGAAGTCACTCATGACATAGAAAGATGGGGTGCATCACCTGTAGTGAGGATTTCTCCTTGCTGCAGGAGCAAGAATGGCTCCCTTGTTCCTATAGGGCACAAGGGTAGGTTCCTACTCTTTGGAAACAGGAAAAAATGAAATGGAAATAGTATAAATAGAACAACAAATTACACTAAGATAATCTAAACAAGAATAAGCAAATGGCAACAACTGTAAACTAGATCTAATAGCACAAGCATAAAGAAGAAGTGGGGATGAAGCTTTGTGAACCCCTTCGCAGAAAACGAGTTAGGGTTCCGCCTCCTTAACCCTACAAAACAAACCTAAGCTACCATGGAGTAACCTACAAACAATGTCAATAATAAAACCTGCAACTAGAAAACAAGGTGAGAAAGAAAAAAAAATAACTAAACAAACATGTAATGAAACATTATACCTCTATTGGGTGGAAATGGGCCACCAGGCCCTAGCTCCTGGAAGCCTCTCTCTCTCTCTTGGTTGGGGGAGCAACGGTTTAAGTGGGAATGGATGTGGAGGAGAGGGAATGTGGGTGGTTTGAGAGGAAAAGGTCTCAAAGCATCCACGGGCAGCATAACAATAGGCAAGGTAGGAGTCTTTTAAGAGTGACCCCCCACCCTCCTTTTATAGTTTTTCCAAGGGATTTTAGGGTTTTAAGCCCTTGGTTAGGGATTTAGCCCCTTTTGTGGGCATTTATCCCCCTTCACCCTAACTTTAGCCCCTTTTATGGTTTTAGCCCCTTTTTGAGGGCTTAAGCTCCTAGGGGGCTATTTTGGGTTCTTTTTTGGCCTCTTTTTTGGGGGTTTTAGCACTTTTATTCATCCTTGGGATCTTTTGGAGATGTGGGGGTCAAATGGAAGGTCTTATGGAGTGAAATGAGTGTTTTGAGATGGTGTCCTTAGGTGGTGTAGGCCATTGAGAGCTATGTGGGGGATTTTTGGGTTAACAGATTGCCCCCTGATGTGTGAGGTCAGGAGCTCAACGTATGGCTGACATACATTATAGGATTTGCTGTGTAGAGGTGGTGCTTCTGGGGCTGCGGCATGGTGGATTTTGGTTTTTGTATTAATTTGGTTCCCATAAATGGGTGAGATACAATAAATGTGTGACATGTATATGGACAAGGCGAGCATTCCCATGCTCGTGACAATGTCAAAAGAATCATTTGATCTATGCTCTAAACTACAAGAGTTGATCATATACAACTGATGTTACAATGCTAGTTGCCTCTATGTGAGGCTGAATATGACACTGATATGGTACATTGGACCCATGGGATTCTCATGGAATTCCATATCTTCATGACTGATGGTCTGCTCGATCTAGAACGGTACATAGCTGTATGGACTCGCTGATTGAGAGTCAGAGTCTCTGTGGTATAAGTATGTTGTATCAATCATAAATGTATATTGAAGCGCTACTGGGGATTCTGATCACTGTCTCCAATGCAACCCAAAAATCACAAGGGACATAACTTGTTTAAGTCCCTCGAGTGGACTCTCCAATGTGCTAGAGTCAAGTGACATACGGGGTCTTTGACCAGGTATTATGCGGAACAAAACCTGTATGAATATCAACAGTGTGATGATGGAGTTGAAGTCGAGCACATGAGAAACAACCACCCCAAGAGGCACTAAGTACTCCTCTCAAGTGGTCCAAGGAACTCATCAATGATGTAAATGAATATTCCTAGTATTACTGCTATGATCCCATTCCCTGCTGCCATACTCTTAAAAAAGGAAGTTTGAGTCTCCCACTCCCCCGTTGCCCCTATGTAATTCTTTCCCTTCCCTCCCCCCCCCCCCCCCCCCCCAATTCAATGAGTAAGTCTGCAAATTGCTTCACACCTTTCAATTTTCTCCGTCACACTCCTGGTCAAGGAAACATCATTGCCTTGACTAAGGGCATGTCTCCCTCTATCGAAGCCAACACACATATTCTAGAGGATAGACCCAGAGGTCCCTGTACCTTGGTGAACAACGGTGACCCAATGTGGGAATGTTGCGAAACTATTTTCTGTGGGGTGGTGTCTAGGGACAACGTTGTGGTATGATCTCGTGGATTTTTGGTGAGCCCAAGAAGGTAAATGCTCGATGGTGCTTTCAATTTTAGAGAGTCTAAAAGCATGAAGAAGACTCCAGTGGGGGATCATTTTCATTGGTAGTCTCCTATGCCCAAAAAAGGATAAAAGTATACATAGGAGAGCTCGTGCATCCTAGAGGGTATGAGAGACTTCTTTACTGTTGGTATTCCAATCAGGACAGAAAAGGTTAAACCTATATGTTGAGGCCTGGAAATTCACAGGCGACAACAGTAAGGGATTCTCCTCAATCAACGTTCCCAACTAGCCCATTGACTGTTTGGTATAGGGAATCCGTTCGGTTTACGGTCCGGCTACCGTGGGTCAAAGTAACAAACAAGGGTTTTACCGGTTGCGGCCCGGTCCACCGGAATTTGCATTTTTGACTTAAAGAAATGATATGCAAGTGCCTAAATAAATGCAGGGCAATCAAGGTGCAGGGAGCGGTCACAAAGTGATGTGCAGGTTCTTACCTCTCGTCTTTTGCTCACGAGCAACCAGACCAAAACAAAAGAACTAAACTAACTATCTAAACTATCCCTATGGAGCAAGATTATCATTTTGAATGAGCAATACATTTTCACATACATTAAAAAGAAACAAAGATAGCTGATACTTCTCCTAAAGTACATGAACGCTTACAGATATTTAAATAACGAGATAGCCGATCATTTTATAAAAACATTTATTGCTCACGGTGAAAAAATATCCCAGAAAATACTGAAGAACATTTAACCAGAACATAGGTTCAGAACATTAAATACTCTTACAGCAAATGAAAAATAGCTGAAAACGAAATAGTTCCTTTTCAACATTATTCATTGAGTTGCATTGATACATTCGACTTCACACTCTCTCCGATAGACAAAATTGCAGTTTCCTTTGCAAAACGAAGTAGTTCCTTTTACAAGCAAACATGTACAAATTTTCCAGGGGAAAAAGCCCTTTCTAAGTGCCTCGTCCCTCTATTTAAACTACAATTACAGAGCGTTTTGTTTTCCAGACGCATGGTCTTTCGGTTTCTCAAACTCTTCACATTCCGATCTTTTGTTATTATGTGATCATGACAACTTGGTAACTGATCCGTTTCTGGGATCACGCCTTTACAGCTCCGGACTTCCTCTTCCATTTGCCTATTTTCAGTCATACCTCTACCAAATGAGTTAGTCTTTCTTCTCGTCATGGCAGATTGACCGGTCGCCTGGAAACTGCCTGCATTCAAATTAAGAGCATGATTCAAACGAAAAATATCATCAATTAACCAATCCACAAGGAAATGGCCGAGCGAACCACATACGGGCCTGGAAATATTCTATGGTCACCGGAGGGAAAAACCAGTCGGCAGTTAGAGAGAAGAAAGTTCGGGAGCGTGGGGAAACAGCCAGCCACAATGTCGGGTGAATTTTAAGTCGTAGCCAAGCGAAACGTGGGCGGGAGTGCAATAAGTCGGACGTCGGACGGTTTTAGCTTCGGAAGCCAGAAGACTTTAGCAGCTGCAACGGCGGAGGAGGAGAGCTAGAGGGCACGCAGAACGGATGGGAAACTAAGTCGGACGTCGGAAGAGACTCAGATCAAATGCTGGCTATCTCTTCCCGACCGCAACGGTGGGTGAATAGAGGCTACGGACAAGCGATGTACAGTTGACATACATCGGGCGTCGAACGGTTTAGGAAATTGGACGAAAGAAAAGTCTAGGAGTCGCAACGGTGGAAGGGTTGAAACTTCGCAGCCCCTGATCCAGCAGTAAAAAAGGCCCGCTTGTAGGGAAACTCAAGTATTTGAGCAGTGCTAAGGATCGGCTGTAACCAAAATCACTTCTTTTCACAGAGGATGCTCTGAAGAACAGCAAATTTTCTTCTATTCGACCACACATTCACGACTCAAACCCAAAAACGAACAAGGCATACATAAATTACTGACATCACACTCAAGGAGCTCAAGCCATACAAAAATAATGAGGAGGGGCCCAGAAATTAAAACATTAATTTGGGGGGAAAACAGTTGCGGCAGCAACAACTGGCGATTACCTGGTGAACCTAGACCTCTGGGTGACTTTTCTTTGAGTAGCAGACTGTTTCCTAACCAAAATGCATTAAAAGAAATCTTCCAGCTGTCAGGATTTCTCTCATGACCGAAGTGTGTACCTTAATCATTGATGCTAGTCCCATTTGGGGAGAGGGGCAACCGAAACCTTCAAGTCCAGACCACTATGTTGAGGCCAGAGTATGATTTTCATTATTACCTCTGTTTTCAGGTAGCTAACATTATGGACACCACAGGATTGTAGCATATAGTAAACAACAGTATTCGTTTGTTCCTCGTTCCCATGCCATTTTAACACTTTGTGCCTTTGGACTTTTGTCCTTTCATCTGAGTCCTTCTGTACGCCTTTCTTACTGAATTTTAATTCAGGATCCTTTATCCCATAGTGCCCTTTTGTGTGAGTGGTGTACTTTAAGTCTCAGCTCACGGACGGAGAGGATCTTTTAGCAATTTAGTATTTATGCTTTAGCACTTGCTTTGATTTATGATGCTTTTATAGAAGTTTGACTCTTTGTCTGCCTTTTGGCATTTGTTTCTTGGCATGGGATCATTTATATTTAATACGCTGTTCACCTTGCTTCCTCTCATGGGTCCTTTACTGTCGCTCCTTAGAACATTTCAAATGTGACGTGGATGGAGCCCCGACATAATACTCTAGACTCTTTGAATCCAGTTTAATTCACAAGGGTTAAGCTGGAATTCAATGCACACAACATTTTTATTCGAGAAAACTGCTAGGATGGAAGAATTCTTTAAGAAATACACAGGCTGATACTCAACATATTTGCTATTCCCAAAAGAACTTAATATCCTCCAGACAAACGCAAGTTCGTTTCCCTTATTGAAAATCAAAACTTAAAATTAAATCAAATGAAAGCATGACTCGGAAACCACCACACAGCTTATTTATGTACAAGGCAGAACAAATCAAAGAAAACTAGGAAAAGTAGGGCTTGAGAACCAAACCATTAACTGGCAAGTTTTCCTCCCATCCCTGTAAATCCTGAAGCATGAAAGTAGCAGGGCCAAGTTTTGCTGTGATTTGAAACGGGCCTACCCACAACTGCTGGAATTTGGTATGCTTTCCTTTTTCATTGTGGGGGTGGTCCCACTTAAGGACTAAGTCTCCTACTTCAAAGTCCTTTTTCCCAGCTTTATGTTTGTCAAACCATATTTTGACTACCTCCTACTGTTGTTTGAAACGTTCTCTAGCCTTGGATCTGGCTTCTTCTTCTTTTAAGAGATTATATATTCTTATTTGCAGAACCTCATCCTCCGTCCCCCTAGACTCTTGAGCTAGTATGGAAGACGGTAGCAAAACATTGGGAGGCAGGATGGCTTCCTTTCCGTACACAAGGGTATAGGGTGACACTCCTACTGCAGACTTGGGGGTAACTCTGTCAGCCCACAGGGTGTTCGGCAAGGCTGAGTGCCAACTTCGCTGGTTTTCTATGACAGTCTTCTTCAGGATTTTAATGAGGTTCTTATTGGAGGATTCATTTAGGCCATTCCCTTGCGGATAGTAGTTAACAGAGTAATGTAATTTTATCCCTTTCTCATGAGCAAATGCAGTCAATTTGATGGATGAAAAGTATTTAGCATTATCAAAAACTAACGAAACTGGAACTCCAAACCTGTTCATGATATGATCTTGTAAGAAGCTAATGACTTCATCTTCGTTTATCTTGCACAATGGGATAGCCTTGACCCAGCGAGTGAAATAATCAGTTGCAGTAAGAATATACTTGTGCAGCAGGGAAGAATTTGGCTTTATTTCTCCAATGACATCTATTCCCCATTGTTCAAAATGCTTTGTGATCATTACCGGCTTTAGAGGTGCTGCTACTCTAGGTTTTCTTCCACCACATCTTTGGCAAGTATTACATTTTCTGACGTGTGCATGTGCATCCCTGAAAAGTGCTGGCCAGTAGTAATAGGCTCTGAGAACCTTGTGGGATGTAGTGCCCCCTGAATAATGTCCCCTATCCGGGCCATCATGCAATTGAGACATTACTTTCTCAGCATCTTCTCTCTCCAAGCATCTCAGGAGGACTCCATCATAGTTTTTTCTGAACAATACGCCTTCTATGATTTGATAGGAAGCTGATTTCAGACGCAGAGCTCTTCTTTGTTTGGAGCTCCAATGTTCTGGTAACACTCCTAACTGCAAGTAATGCACAAGGTCTCTATAGCAAGACTAAGGAGCGGTGAATAAAGGGAAAACATCCGTTACATGCAACTCGGCTTCATCTTCCCATGCTTGTTCCTCATCGTTTGTCTTCCCAGTCATCAGTTTGCATAACCCTTGACCTTTTACTATAGTAGCTGGCTTGAATTCAAGATCGTATTCTTGAAGAGATGTTACCCAGTTTCCCCTTCTTTCCCCTAATTCCTTTTGAATGAGAAGGGATCTTACAGCTGGGTAAGGGACTATTACCTTGGTTCGATTTTTTAGTATATAAGGCCTGAATTGCTTGACTGCCTTAAATACTGCATATGCCTGCTTATCAATGGCTAGGTAGTTTAATTCAGCCCCTTGTAGTGTAGTGCTCATAAAAGAAATTGGGAATTCATCACCCCCATCTTCCTTTTGCGTAAGTACAGATGCCAATGAATCATCGGACGCAAATGTATATATAATAAAGTCCCTATCAAAATTTGGACTTTTCAGAGAGGGCGCATGTGCGACAACAGTCTTGATTTTACTGAAAGCCTTCTTTTCTGTTTTAGTCCACTTAAACTGTGCATTTTGCTTGACCATCTGCTGTAATGGTTTAACAGTCTGGGCGAAATCGGGCACAAACCTATGCACAAAATTGATTGTTCCCATGAAGGATTTCATTCCCTTTTTATTATGGGGCATGGGGATTTATTCAATGGCCTTGATTCTTTCCAGGTCTATAGATATACCTTTCTTTGAAACTATATTCCCTAGTAACTTTCCTTCTGTAACCGCGAATACACACTTCTTGGGATTGAGGGAGATGCCATACTTCCGACAGCACTCGAAAATTTGCTTTAGGTGGAACGTGTGCTCCGCTCTTTTCTTTGAAAATATTGTTATGTCATCAAGGTATACCACCACACTTCGCCCAATCAGTCCTCGGAAAGCTATGTCCATAGCTCTCTGAAATGTCGCGCCAGCATTAATTAGGCCAAAATGCATTTTTCTATATGCGAAAGTTCCCCATTTAGTTCTGAATGTTGTCTTCAATCTATCTTCCTCAGCTACTAACACTTAGTTATATCCCGAGAATCTGTCTAACAATGAAAACAATTCAGAACCAGAAACCATCTGTAGCAGTTGCTCCATGGGAGGCACCGGATAGTTGTCTTTGTCTGATGCGCGGTTTAAGTTTCTGAAGTCGATGCACAGCCTGATTTCGCCCGACTTTTTTCTGACCGGTACCAAATTCGACACCCATTCTGAATGCCGGACTTTAAAAATAATCCTAGCATCTAACAATTTCTTCACTTCGCTCTGGATTAGTGGTTCCAGCTTTGGGTGCATCTTCCTCAGCGGCTGCTGATATGGCTTGACGCCTGCTTTAATAGGAATGATATGTTTGATGATATTAGTGTCATAGGTTTTTAAATCTGCATACATCCATGCAAAAACATCTTTGTACTGCTTAAACAAACTGAGGAACTTGTCTCTTTCTGCCGGTGAACAACACTTGCCGAGGTTCACGAACTTAGACTCCGTTTCAGTCCCTAAATTTATTAGCTCGAACTGTAGAGTTGAGTTGTGCATCTTCACATTAGCGGGTCTTCTAAATTTCTCGTTCAATTCAAACATCTTCTCTAACGTCCTGACCCCTTTGGGAATGAAATTGTCATATTTCATTTCATCCTAATGTTCCTCATCGTCGATAATGGCTCCTTTAAAGGCCTCGTCATTTGTCAAGCATTCGATTATTTTCTGATCATCGTCAAACACTCATAAGTTGGTGATCATGTCAGGAACTGATGGCCTGAAAAGTAATTCAATAGAGCATTTGTTATTAGTGGGAACCAATCTGGCGGCTGATGTAGCTAGAAGATCAGCGGCTGCATTTTTTATTCTTGGGATTGAAATAATGTTAAATGCATAAAAACATTTAAGCAATTCCCATACCTCGTTTTCGTAAGCTTTCAAATGAGGGGAAACACAGTGTATTTGATTTCTTATTTGCTTTACAACTATTTCTGAGTCCCCAAAAACTTTTAAATTACTAACCTGTAGCTCAATTGCTTTCTTGAGTCCCTGCAGCAGTGCTTCATACTCAGCTGTATTGTTAGTACACTCAAACTCTAGTCTACAGGACAGGAAGTGTTTATTTTTTTGTGGATCAATAAGGACACAGCCGGCCCCTGACCCCTCTAATGTTTTCGATCCGTCAAAAAATAAAGTCCAAAAAACATTATCTACTGAAAAACAATCTACTCCTACTGCTAAATCTACTATTTTGCAGTCAATATCATCAACCTGAGAAAAATGAACAAGATCAGGCTGGGTGTCAGATGTGTCGCTGGCCTCTTCCGTTTGATAATTCCCCGGTTCTAGCTCGAGAAAGTAGTTTCCCAATACAGATTCGACTGGTACATTCTTCCCATCCAATTGAGTGACATTGTACTTCATGTGAGGTTCTCTCAAAACCTTGATCTGATTAGGACTCCCTTTGTGCGGCAACCAAAGATGTGACCAATCTGTGGAGAAATACCTATTTAATTTGGCTGACCAATCTCTGCTCAGGACCAGGCCGTAAGCATCTGGTATGTCAGCCACTACAATGTTAATAACTTGGCACACTCTGTCATCGGACACCAAGCGGATTAGAATGTCTTCCATCTCGCCAACTACCTTGACGTCTGTCCTATCCAACTGCACCACCCTCCACGTGGTTGGCTTAGGCTGCCCATTTATTTTATTACATACTGATATGGGCATGACATTAATTGATGCCCCTGAGTCCTCTAGACAATTGTGCACGTTATGATTAAAAATTTCAAATGTTAAGAGGAAAGGTGGATGTTTAGTTTTAGACTTACCTCCAATGCTAGCTTCCCCAATTTCTTCTTCCTCCCAAGGTTGATTGTCAGCGGGTAGCTCTTCTTCTGATGTTTCCAGTGCTTTCAACAACCTTTCTTTCTGTTGAGGTACTTTGCACATTTCAAACAGCGGGACGTTTGCCTTTATCTTCTTTAGATCTTCGACAATGTCATATTCGATTCGTTGTCTAGTGGACTGAGATTTATCAGCACTCACATTCTCTTCGTTTGTCTTAGGCATCGTTCTGTTTTGCCTCGGATCCTGGATGGTAATGGTAAATTCCGGAATCTGATCAGCCAATGATTTGTCTTGAAATTTATTTTTTATATTTCTTTGCAGCCTTCAAATCTTTGGGAGCAGAAGACTGTCATCACTAACCGCCCCTTTTCTCCTAGTTGTCACGTTAGCCTCCCTGATATCTTTGCGTCCCTGGGTATTTTCCTCCTCTGCATCGAGTAAGGAGACAGAATTCCATAATGTCATGGTCTCGTCCTCCTGCCCTTTTGTAGAAGTGGAAGCAGCATTTTCGTTCTTTTCATCTTCATCTTCCTCCGTTAATCTTGAATCCAACATCTGATTCATGACCAATGTCATTGAATTTATCCATTGCGGACAGTTCTTTTCGGAATGAGGCTGTTGATGAAAAGTACAGAAATTTTCCATCCCTATCTCTGTCAGATTCATGGATGCAGTTTTTTGAGGAGGAGGTTGGGTCTGATTGCCATCCTCCCTTTTCTTATAATATGGCCTGAAGAACTTTTGTGCTTCTTTTTCCTTTGCTAAGTCTATGATATTATTGGACAGCTTTTGCATCATTTTAGTCATGCTTTCATAGTCTGGTGTCTTTTCTTCTTTAGGCTTGGTGAACAATAATGGTTTTCTTCCAGCACCTTTCTCTCCTGATTGTTCCGGATAGTCCTCCACACTTTCTCTTTCTGCTTCCACCACTTCTACCTCTTCATAGGTCTCTGTTAAGGTAGGCTTGGCTCTAACTTTTGCAAACATGGCTAAATCAGGACCCAAAGCTGAAGTATAGTATTCGATCAGTACTTTGTCTGAAGGCTTATCTGTTTCAGAGAAATTTTTAAAATATGCTGCAAAACTTTGTGTGAAGCTATGCACTTTTTCCCTTTTCTCTTTCTTTAATGCACACAGTCCTTTCATGAGGGTAGCGCGAGTCTTTTGGACTATGTACTTACTCCTGAACATCCTCTCGAAGGTATCCCAGTCTGGGATAGAGTTAGCGGGCAATCCAAAATACCACGAGGCCACAATTCCTTTGAGGGTGTGCAGGAATAGTCTACACACTACATCTTCGTGTTCCCCAGCCCTCAGACCTTCTATTGCCAAGTAGAAACTCTGTAGGTGGTCATCCACTAGGATTTTATCATTTGGATCAAATTTGGGCAGTAGCTTCTCAAAGGCTTGAGGTAGGTCATGCAAAGGTGGGGTCAAATTTAGAGGTGATCTAGCTTTCCAAGCTGGCGGTGGATTTGGTGGATTAGGTGGATTTGCGTTAACGCTGGCCTTTGAACCAACAAGAGAGTGAAGACGTGAACCAACTGGGGTGTGTATAGGAGAACTGTAAGGAGTGTCTGGGCCTACTTGGTTCAAAGGCAGTTCAACCTCCTGTATGGCAGTTTCCACAAGTTCTTCCCAGTCTCCAACCAACACTGAATCTTCAATTAGAGGACGGTCTTTCTTCTTGTACTCTCTTCTAGGAAATTCGTGGTTAATAGGAAACCCTCCAATATTCTTTACATAAGCACGGGTATGTCTTCTCAGATCATTAACAATTTCGTTGCGAACAGGATATAGATGTTCTCTATTTTCTTCTTCCGGAATTGAATTACGCGGTCCACTACTTTCAGAACTGTAACTAGCGGAATAATCTCGGTAAAATGGGTTTCCTCGGCCAGCCATGCACTTGCGGCCCTCCTTCTAGCGCCATAACTGTTGAGGCCTGGAAATTCGCAGGCGAAAACAGTAAGGGATTCTCCTCAATCAATGTTCCCAACTAGCCCGTTGACTGTTTGGTATAGGGAATCCGTCCGGTTTACGGTCCGACTACCGTGGGTCAAAGTAACAAACAAGGGTTTTACCGGTTGCGGCCTGGTCCACCGGAATTTGCATTTTTGACTTAAAGACATGATATGCAAGTGCCTAACTAAATGCAGGGTGATCAAGGTGCAGGGAGCGGTCACAAAGTGATGCGCAGGTTCTTACCTCTCGTCTTTTGCTCACGAGCAACCAGACCAAAACAAAAGAACTAAACTAACTATCTAAACTATCCCTAGGGAGCAAGATTATCATTTTGAATGAGCAATACATTTTCACATACATTAAAAAGAAACACAGATAGCTGACACTTCTCCTAAAGTACATGAACGCTTACAGATATTTAAATAACCAGATAGCCGATCATTTTATAACAACATTTATTGCTCACGGTGAAAAAATATCCCAGAAACTACTGAAGAACATTTAACCAGAACATAGGTTCAGAACATTAAATACTCTTACAGCAAATGAAAAATAGATGAAAACGAAATAGTTCCTTTTCAACATTATTCATTGAGTTGCATTGATACATTCCACTTCACACTCTCTCCGATAGACAAAATTGCAGTTTCGTTTGCAAAATGAAGTAGTTCCTTTTACAAGCAAACATGTACAAATTTTCCAAGGGAAAAAGCCCTTTCTAAGTGCCTCATCCCTCTATTTAAACTATAATTACAGAGCGTTTTCTTTTCCAGGCACATGACGGTTTCTCAAACTCTTCACATTCTGATCTTTTGTCATTATGTGATCATGACAACTTGGTAACTGATCCGTTTATGGGATCACGCCCTTACAGCTCCGGACTTCGTCTTCCATTTGCCTCTTTTCAGTCATACCTCTACCAAATGAGTTAGTATTTCTTCTCGTCATGGCAGATTGACTGGTCGCCTGGAAACTGCCTACATTCAAATTAAGAGCATGATTCAAACGACAAATATCATCAATTAACCAATCCACAAGGAAATGGCCGAGCGAACCACATACGGGCCTGGAAATATTCTATGGTCGTCGGAGGGAAAAACCAGTCGGCAGTTAGAGAGAAGCGAGTTCGGGAGCCTGGGGAAACAGCCAGCCGCAATGTCGCGTGAAGTTTAAGTCGCATCCAAGCGAAACGTGGGCGGGAGGTGCAATAAGTCGGATGTCGGACGGTTTTAGCTTCGAAAGCCAGAAGACTTTAGCAGCCGCAACGGCGGAGGAGGAGAGCTAGAGGGCACGCGGAACAGATGGGAAACTAAGTTGGACGTCGAAAGAGACTCAGATCGGACTCTGGCTATCTCTTCCCGGCCGCAATGGCGGGCGAATAGAAGCTACGAACAAGCGATTTACAGTTGACATACATCGGGCGTCGGACGGTTTAGGAAATCGGATGAAAGAAAAGTCTAGGAGCCACAATGGCAGAAGGGTTGAAACTTCGCAGCCCCCGATCTAGCAGTAAAAGAGGCCCGCTTGTAGGGAAACTCAAGTATTTGAGCAGTGCTAAGGATCAGCTGTAACCAAAATCGTTTCTTTTCACAGAGGATGCTATGAAGAACAACAAATTTTCTTCTCTTCGACCACACATTCACGACTCAAACCCAAAAACGAAAAAGGCATACATAAATTATTGACATCATGCTCAAGGAGCTCAAGCCATACAAAAATAATGAGCAGGGGCCCAGAAATTAAAACATTAATTTGGGGGGAAAACAGTTGCGTTAGCAACACTATACTAACTGGATGGTCATTCAAATACTTTTATGAGCATGAACGAAACCAAGTTTGCTCGGTGATATTTTCTTGTTGAGACAATTGGAAAAGAGCTTAACGACAACCGGTGGTGAGATTTTTTGTAAAGTGTGGCCCCTCTGCTCGAGAAAGCATAAAAGTATGTAGAGGGGAATGGTCTTGGCTTGAGTGTTCCCAGGAGGTCCTTTTCATGAAATGGTCTACATGGTCCGTAAAAGGAGGTAAACAAGACGATGTAGACGCTCTTTCCTATACTTTAGCGAGCAGGAAAGGAAGCAGCTGTGCTCGGTGATCTTTTCACTGTTTTAAGGAGTCAAAAAATAGCTTAAACAAAACTCCAATGTGGTCAACCAACTGCGGTGGCACGAGCAGTGCCCCATGTTGGGATGATGGACAGAGGTCCAAAGGTCATCCGCGCAGTATGGATAGAGTAGAAGGCTCTCAAACATAAAAATACATGCGTGGGATAGATCGCGGTAGAGGCCTATGAGCTGGTGCGACAGAGGCACACAAACTGAGGTGGCTCTCATACAAAGCTCAGGAAAGAATGTGGGTGTGTTGTAGTGGATGAACTTGACTACATGCGATGTGAGTGCAAGTCCGGGGGCACTTATATGCCAAATGCGTGCAAGAAAAGAAATCATTTTGTGGACAGTGGTCTAGAGGTCCACGTAAGGTGTGGTAAAAGGAAAAGACAATCTATGTGTTAAAAATACAAAATAAAAGCTAAAATTACATTCCGTAACATGTGGTGGCCCAAGGACACTTATATGCCAAATACATGAAAGAAAAACAAAGGGTTTTGTGGATGATGGTTCAGATGTTTGCGTAAGGTGTCGTGAAAAAATACAATTATAAATACAAAAAATAAAAGTAAAATTATAGTCCTTAATGGGTGTCAGCCCCACAGCCTGCATGAGTAGCAGTCGGGAAGTGTGATATGAGTACCGGCCCATAGACACTCATATTGTCATGTCATGGCTTGTGAATTGAGGTGAATTGTTGGAAATGGTCCCAAATTTCACTAATTAAACATGATACAATGGTCTCATAAAGAGATAAAGGGTGGATTTTTGAAACTAGTGGTGCAAACGACGTCTCAAACGGAGTCCGTATGGTCTTGTTGTGCCGATCAGAAGAAATTAGGTCAAATGGGGCCTATAAAAGGGGAGGGTCCACATGGTGAAGTGTCCTTGTCACTATTCATTGTGGAGTTGGAGAGGTGGGCCCTAAATATTCATTTGTTGATTTCTCTTGATCCCACTAATGATTTCACGAGCCGCGACTTGCAGGTAAAATCTCTCACTGAACCTCTTCATTTTGGTGGCTTATTTACTGAATTTGACCACCTCGAGGCTCGCTATGAGCTGTTTGGGGTTTCATGTGGGCCAATTCACTCATTTTGAAGGGAAAGGTGTGCCCTTGGTGCACTTGTTGGGAAATTATGAGCACCCTGGGTGCTCCTTTTTCCCAAATAGGTGCGCCCTAGCCTCTTTTGGGTGGTATTTTGATGGTGGGGATGTCTGACATCAGGATTTTTGCTTTGTGTAGGATGGTGGAGATCAAATGGAGGGAGAGAGACTACAAACATTTCAGATATGAATCATTGCATGACAGTGGTGTTAGAGATACACTGCCTCACTGTGGGTTACTGAAATTTATGAGGATGCTGCTTATGTAGAGTTTGCATTTGTTAATGCAAACACTCATAGGTTTCTGGGATGTTGTTGAGGAGGTGTTCCTCTTCATGGGCCAGTGCATTGAGATTACACTGGAGGATGTGTATTTCATTACTTGGTTCCCAATATTGGGGGTAGTTGGTGACCTGGCACCTGTACTGTCTCAAGGGGAGACACTGGAGGATCTATGCGATCGGCACTGTTACGCTACAACGTATGTGCATGACTCCTACATCCTAATGTGTGATATCAAGGAGTTGTCTACATGGGTGGTGGGGAATCTATTGCAGTGTATCTTGGGTTCCACAGGGAGCCACAGGATTTATGGTAGTTAGCTGCAGCTAGTAGAGCATTCCATAGGTGGCACATATTATGCATGAGGCTAGATGTACCTACAGGCTGTTCGGCGTCAGCTGAATAAGTCGAAGACTACTGGAGCTAGTTTTTTATTTGGATCCTTCCTATGTGATTTCTTCTTTGAGAGAGTACCTACACTTCATCCTCATCGGGCTATGCAGGACATTGTTCTATGGGAGCCGAGGATGTCTAAGTGGTGCTAGATGATGATTCGCAAGGGTGGTGGTAGAGTTGGCCGCTTCTTCATAGAGGAGTTGTTGGAGCAGTAGCTCCAGCTACCTGTGGTGATTGAGGAGTACCCAAATGTGGGTATGGATTTCTGAGGAGACCCTAAGATGCCCCGACCTCCTGGTCAGGCATGGGGACTAGCTTATATGTATGCTTGATGTTTTTATGTCGATATTTATGCATAGTATAGTTGAGGTGGTTAGTGATTTTCATATTGATGTATGTGGACTAATGGTATCCTTGCTTGTAAGTGTAGATGTTGGTCCTCGCCCTCCACCTGGGCATTGAAGGCAGGTTTTTACCATACCTCTTGTGGCGGCTTCTGTAGCTACCCCTTCTGGGAGCTCCCACAGGTAGCAGTAGGACATGGATGGACTAGTGCCGTATCTGGATGAGCTTGCTATTGGGCTATCAGATGTTGGCTGGAAGCATCTAAGTACCAATTTTATTGCTACAATTCACAATATTCCTCCTGAGCTGACGGGCGTAATGAGGAAGATGGCAGTTGCTTGCGAGCACCTTCGCCGGATGACGAGAGGTGGTCTTCTTATAGAGGATGCGTCCTCTTTGAAAGATGATGAGGCTGAGTCAGATGATGGGTCTGATTTAGATTAGTAGCCTTGTGGGGCTATTCCTTGTGTGTTGGTGCACTTAGCGGTTTTTGTGTCGCTTATGTATATCCTATTGAGAAAGATTTGTGGCTTCTCGTTTTTGTATTGGACATGTTGTGGACATGCGACTTATGGATTTATATCTATACATATTTTTTGATGCACGTGGATGCGCTTTTGTGGTTTCATTATGTGAGTAATTTTATTATGGTGTGGGATGCAAATGTCTATGTCATGTATTATTACACTATGTGTGTATTTTTAGACATGATTATGCATTATGTTATGGTTGTATGTTTCCTATATACTGTTATGGATGTGCCAATTTAGAATATCATTAGCCATTTGATCTGAGACACTATTGAGGTTCCTGGAAAAATGTGTAAAAGTGATGGATTCAAATGTTTTGACCATGTGTTTAGTGCGCATGTACTTTCTAAAGAGGCAAGTACCACAAACTCAGTAGTGGTTGTTCAGTTGAGAAACAAGCAGCTGGGAGTCTAAGAAGACATCGAGATGATGAATTCCTAATTGTAGAGTGGTGGCCAAAAGGCCATTGACACCATCATACCTTTCCTGGTTGTTGGTTGCAGTGCCCATGCATATTCCTTCGATGTGGATCAACTCGTGTGATGGGGAGTAGATTACCCATGCAGCCAAGGTGAGGTTCGGGTACAATCTGCTTGCTCCATCTACAAATCCCATATACCAATCTAAGGTGTGCTCCATCTAAAGCAATTAGAGGAAACGATACATAAGACTCAATCAGGAAAAATGTGTAAAACAAAAAATGGAAATACTATAATACAATTTAGAACATTGTTTTTAACCCAAAAATCCCCCACACAGCTTTCAATGGCCTACACCACCCAAGGACACCATCCCACGACACTCATTTCAGTCCATAAGACCTTCCATGACCTTCCATTTGACCCCCACACCTCCAAAAGAGCCCAAGGATGAAGAAAAGGGATAAAAACCCTAAAAAAGAGCCCAAAATAAACCCCTGGGAGTTAAAGCCCTCAAAAAGGGGCTAAAACCCTAAAAGGGGCTAAAGTTAGGGTGGAAGGGGCTAAAGGCCCAAAAAAGGGGCTAATGCCTTGACCAAGGGCTTAAAACCCTAAAACCCCTTGGAAAAACTATATAAGGAGGGTGGGGTCACTCTCAAAACACTCCTCACTTGCCTATTGTTATGTTGCCTGTGGATGCTTTGAGACCTCTTGCTCTCAAGCCACCCACTCTCCCTCTCCTCCATTTCCATTTCTCCAAGCCATTGCTTCCCAACCAAGAGAGAGGTGCTCCCATGAGCTAGGGCATGGTGGCCCATTTCCAACTAAGTGAGGTATAATCTCATTTCTGTTTATGTTTATTTGCTTATTTTGTTCTCTATCTCATATTTTCATTTGCATGTTTTTCATTAACAACTGTTTGGAGGTTTTCTCCATGGTAGCTTAGGTTTATTTTACAGGTTTTGGAGGCAGAACCCTAACCTACTATGTGCATAGGGGTTCAACAATGCTCCATCATTACCTCTCTTTTATTTTTCTATCATTTTCTCTTAGATGTAGTTTACAATAGCTGCCATTTACTTGTTATTACTCAGATTAGTTTCGTTTCAATTCGCAGCTATGTTTACCATCATTTTTACTTCTGTTTTTTATTGTTTTCTAAGGGTAGGAACCTACTCTTGTGCCATATAGGCACAAGGGAGACATTCTTACCCCTATAGTGAGGATAAATTCTCACTATAGTTTGGGCGACTCCCCTGGGTCGATCCCACAGGATCCCTGGGAAAAAAATTTCAAGTTTTTCAATTTTTTCAGTTTTTACCCTAGTTTCCAAAAAAAATTGTTAGATCTATTTAAATATGCTTTATTTCTTGTTTTTTTTCAGTGTTGAAGCCTCTGCTAGGTTGAGCTAAGTCAGACTAACCCAGTACCACTTACTGTTGGCTAGATCTGACACTGCATCACCAGAAACACCCGTTTTCAGAGCAGGTCACTTTTATCGGGGGAAAAGGTGAGGGAAGGTGCACTTAATTGGTAGAAAGGTGTGCCCAGGGTTCAACTAATCCTCAGATAGGCATGAATTTATCCCAGGATCTCAAGTTGCAACTATTTTGGCATTTTGTGTGACCCCTTCACTCATTTCTGGAAAAATCTCACGCCGCCCTCACGGGATTTGGTCATAAATGTGCAGCCTATCACATAGAAGTTGGTTTTTAGTTTAATTAGTAGTAATTTTTCAGTTTTATAGGACAGTTAGTGTGTCCCAGCTACCTCTGTCCACCATCATAGGTCTCTTTTAATTCTAGTTTTTATTTTTTGCAAATAAATCAATGAAGAAATGTGTATATGCTAAATCAATCACTAAGGTTCAATAAAATGAATTAGCCTAACTAAAAGTAACATAAAATTAACCATCTTTATTCCCCCTTCCTCTTCTACCCAGTCATCACCCTCTGGGTTATTTTGGGATACGACGAAGGGAAAAGCTCGTATAGATCTAGGCACTCCATGGCATTTTTCCCAAACCATTAAAACCAGGTGACCTGGAAGGTATGGGTGGTAGAGAAGGAGGGCTTCTCATGACACTAAGCATCCTCCCTCCTTGATGAACCTAGCACTTGGGAGGTGACCTGAGGATCTACGAATGGGCTTAGTCCCATTGTGTTGAGAGCCCAACACCTTCTCTTTGTTGAAGAAGAATACCATTGAGAGGTAGACACTTAGTTAGGCCAACAATTTAGGGTTAATCACCATATTTTCTTACAAATTTCTGTTTACGTTTGCATACAAAACCATGATGTGAACTCTACCATGAATTCATAAACCATATTGCAAACAAAATACCAGAGAAAACAAGCAAACCATCACACCATACTAACTAATTAACCCAACTCAGTTCATGATGCTGAGTGAGCCTTAAAATTTACCAAATTTACACTAAGTTCAATCAACTCTGCAGTCTTTGAGGACATAAGTCCTTGACTGATTCAACTATGGGAAGTACTTGGGATTTTACCAGAAACTCATTGTGAGGAGTACCACAGGAACCCCAAAGTAGCTAGCCACTGAGAGGAATTGCCAAGCGAAACATGCGACGACCCCTTTCGATTGAGTAGAAGCACCATTGAGGAACAAGCCAAGCACTGTCTTCTGGTAGTCTTGGTGGCCGAGAGACCACCTTCAGCCAGTAGGAATCCATTGAAACTGGGGCCCAATTTTCATACCCACCAGTTTCATACACACAAGCAAACACAATTGATCCTCCATGATCTTCCTCGCACCCAAGAGGCAAACCACCACCATTTGGAGCACTCAGTCGGCATCGTCGTAGCTATCCTCAATGATCTACCACACCATCAGAGGGCCACATAGCCTTTGATTCTAATTCAGACCCATATCAGTCTGAACCAAACCTCCACACAACACCATCTAGCCCCATGGCTACTGCAAACCCAAATCCATTTTTCGGTCTAACCGTAGCAAGTGGACCCATGTCCACATCACAACCAGTCACCCACAACGTGGCAAGTGGTCCAAGCACAGTCATGTAGACTATCATTATCCAATTTCCACCACCCATAGTGACCAGCCAAGCTAGTCTCGTGGCCACACATGGGGGCAGTGGTCCCTCCACACACATTGTTACCCCTGCCACACAGGGGGGCAGTGCACCAACCACCCATGTTTCCCCTATTTCCATACAGGGGGGAAATGCCCCCACCACCCATACCATCCCACCCACAACACTTGGGAGCATTGGCCCATCCGCCCTGGTGCCACCACAACCACTCCCATCCATGCAGATGCATTATGCACCTGCAAACCCCACTCCCATTATAGCCCCATCTCACATCAACTTGCGGTCAAATATGCCATTTATGGCCCGCTTGAACTTGCCTGACTTGGCTAGATTGACGAATGACCCCATCCATCACCAATCTTTTTTGCCACCCATGCCAACTAAGATTCCATCAGACATCCCAAAGTTTGAAGGCAAAGCCGGGGAATGTCCTGAAAATCGTATAATGACATTCCATCCATGGTGCTCATCCAATAGCATCATAGAAGACTCCATCAGACTGAGGCTATTCCAATTCACCCTCATAGATGCCATGGCCAAATGGTACATTGAGATTCCACAAGACAAGTATCTCGACTTCAACTCCCTAGCCTTCATGTTCTTACAATATTTCCAACTCCTTGTCAGATATGATGAAGGGGTGGAGATCCTACTATCCTGTCACCAAAACACTGCCACCCACATCACTGACCATATCCATGAGTGGTGATGGTGTCACAGCTTATGTAAGATCCAACTTGATGACAATATCTTCTTGGATTGGTTCCTCAAGACTTTGCTCCCAACCATTGCAAAGGACGTCGCATCTGAATGTCCCCAATCTGAAGAAGAGGCCATACTGAAGGCCCAACAATTTGACCTCATCTACACCCAGTCGGGTAACTTGTATACTGTCATCCCAGATGCTCCCCGTCCAAGTACCTACTATCGCGATGCACCGGGGGCATCCCACGCAACATATGGCATCATAGGGTTGGTCTCCCAACAACCACAGCCTCGAACAACACCACCTACCATGGCACTACAACCAAGCAACATCGCTAATGTTGCTTACCAAAAAAAATATCGCGACTATGCTAGAATGATGTCTCAGTCCGGAGCAACAACATCTTATGCACAACCTGCACCACTGTAGCAGGCTCAGGCGATGGCTTGGCCAACACAACAATATGTGGGGAAAATGCCCACATTCATGGCACCACCACCCCCACAAATATACTATGCACCACTAGTGCGACAACTTCAAGCCCCTGCCCCCGTTCCACCCACTCCACCCACTCCGTTGGGACAAGTGTTCGCAAAAGAAAACTATCCCAACTAGCCTACCCCCAATAATCAACAAGGGGAAGCCATAAATAATCAGCCCCACAACCAAGGCAATAATCAACCACAGGGAGGTGATCAGCAACTGAATCCTCCCAATAATGCCGCGGCTAACCAGCCAACCCAAAACCCCCCATGGAAAAATGCACCAAGATGCAATGCACCGTTGTGCACAAACAAACCATGTACACTCTGTGATGTCTATGGGCATTACATGTTTGAGTGTCCCCTCATGGCTTGCGCTAAGTAGGCCATTCAAAATGAGGCCCAACAGGCCGCCAATGCCCCCACCCAAGCCCAACCAAACCAGGAACCACAAGGACCTCCTCCCATGGTGCTTCAAAACCCACTACCAGTCCAAGGATTGATGGAAATTGCTCCCCCTCCCCAGGCCAACCCCAACACTCCGGGGGCACCACCCACAACTGAAACACGTGTTCATCACCTGATGACCATGAGCACTGAAGAGGTCAACTTATATACTAGACGAAATTAGTATGGTACCACCATCGAACCTGTTGACTCATCAGCAGCATCCACATCTAAGACAACCAACTTATCTCTCTGGTTACCCCCATTCCCACGCCCCCCATACGTAGAATTGCCAATAATGCCACAACTAGAGCTGCAGTTAGCTATAGCATTGTAGACGATTTGGCCAAAATGCTAACCACCATGTCCGCTCTTGAGGTACTTAAAATGTGCCCAATGTAGCGGAAATCCTTACTAGCCACTCTAGGGGCAGTAGATCCCTCTGATTCCAAGCTAATCACATTTGACACAAAGAACGGAGAGCCGTGCATTCCCTCCACTATCGCCTTCCAAAACCTGGTATCCATTCAGAACTTGGTTGTGCACTGATTCATAGTGGATGAGGGGGAATCCACATGCATCATGTCTACCTTGGTTTAGAGGAAGATTGGATCACTGATTCTACAACCATCTTCCACGACTCTATGGGCTTATGATGGACACCCCACTAAAGCCCAAGGAATCCTTCCCCATGTTCCCATCATGTTAGCTGGGAAGACAGTCCTGATTGACATCGAAGTCGTCAATGCTCAACTAGAATACAACCTCCTCCTTGGAAGGAGTTACATGTATGCCATGCGAGCCATTGTGTCAACTGTCTTCCCCCTCATGATGTTCCCCCACGAAGGGAAGATTGTGATGGTTGACTAGCTCACCTACCACGATCCACAAGGGTTAACATCACCTGCCAACGTTATCCCTACCATCACCACCATTGAGCCGCAAGGGGTGACTGCACACACTAACATCATCCCTATAACAAACACTGTGGTTGAAAACACACCAGCCTCCCCACCATTGAATGTGGGCCCTGGGTTGTTTACCAATCCCACCATGATGACTCCTTTCCCATTAGTGTCACCACCACTGACACTAAAGAAAACTGTGGACTTGTGCATAGTCTCATCAACCACCGCTGCACCCAAATAGCAATCGTAGCCACAACCCCAACCACAACGACAACATCATCCATAGCTGCAACGCCAACAGCAGCAGCAACACCACCCGCAGCTGCAACCACAACCTCACCCCCACATGCAACCAACTGGGAGTTATGTTGGCTCATCTCTGGTCCATACAATTCCCTTCCTCTTGTGGTATCTGGATCCACCAGCTCAACCAGCCATACCTCAGGTTGTGTTAACTCTGGTGCAACCTATTGCAGTTGAGTCTTTCCCCACACCCGGTCCGCATAAGCCAACAGCCACACCCGCACCTGCACCTCCCCAACCCAAAAGGGAGAGGGGGAAGAACACCAAAGCCACCGCAGAACCACAACCAGTCCCACCTTGTGCCATCTGCGAACAATAGGGCCATCCAAATCAGGATTTCCCTGAAATCCCAGTGATCCGTGTGCATCTGGATGCCATGGATACAAATTAAAACATCTCCGTGGTTGAACTCCCTACCGCACCAGTAGTAAAGAATAAAGCACTAAGTACAAACCATGCTTGCACCCTTTGTGGATTGTATGGACATTACTCCCACCATTGCCAAGACTTGCCCAANTCTGAGATCACCTTGATCGAAGAAGTTCACCCACCACCACCTCCTTCGTCCGACACCATGTCCATTTACATGATGTCTAGTTCCCCCGACTAGCTCATTCCCATCTCAAATGACAGTCCATTAGACCTATCACTTCGTTGCTTCAACAATTATGAGGAGATCCTTAAAGCTCTGACCGCCCTGGAATACCCTTGGGATGACATGCACCATTGCTCATTCTTCCTCCCTGAAGAGCTTCTGTCACAGTCTGACCAGTTTTCCATGGAGAACAAAGATTTCATCCATGGGAAGGTTGACTTGTTCAAGAACTCAATCCTAGCACTAGATGCCTTCGAAGAAGGGAACATGGCAAACATTTCACCAATAATAAAAATTGACATCTCAACAAACTTTGAGATCATTGAAGAAATCATGCTAGGGGCATCTTACTCCGCGAAAGAGGTCAATGCCTACACCGCTCTCTTCCAAGAATTCCATGACATCTTCGCCTGGTCATACACTGAAATGCCCGGCTTAGATCCATCCATCGTGGAACACCACATTGACAGATGGCCTGATGTGGCACTCATCTGCCAGAAGCAATGGCCCATCCATCCATCAAAAGTGGTTGCGATGAAAGTTGAGATAGAGAAGCTGTGCACAACTGGCTTCATTTATCCCATTGCATACACAACTTGGGTTTCCAATTTTGTTCCCCTGAATAAAAAATAGGGTACCATTCGCATTTGCACAGACTTCCATGATCTCAATGGGGCATGTCCCAAATACAACTTCCCCACACCTTTCATCGACCAGATCAACTATGCATGCACTGGACATGAGGCCTTCTCCTTCATGGATGGTTTTTCAGGTAACAACCAAATCCAAATCTGGAAAGAAGACCGTTACAAGATGGCATTCACAACCCCATGGGGAACATTCACATACTGAGTCATGCCCTTTGGCCTCAAAAATGCTGGAGCCACCTTCCAGCGTGCCATGATGCACTGCTTCCACAATCTTACTCACATCATGTTGGTGTGTTTCGACAACCTCATCGCACGGTCGCAAAGCCACACACAACACATAGATGACTTGCGACAAGTATTAATGTGATGTCATGAGTACAGTATCCGCTTGAACCCATTCAAGTGTGTTTTCTGTGTCCCCATGGGCCGTCTCCAAGGATTCATTGTGTCACACAAAGAAATGACTGCTGATCCTGGGAAATTCCAAACAACTTTCCCCCTAACGTCACCCCTTTGAGTGACAATGTTCTAAATTGTATTATAGTATTTTCATTTTTTGTTTTGCACATTTTTCCTTGATTGAGTCTTATGTATCATTTCCTCTCATTGCTTCAGATGGAGCACTCCTCAGATCACTATATGGGATTCACAGATGGAGCAAGAAGATGGTACCCGAACCTCGCCTCAGCTGTATGGGTAATCTATTCCCCATCACATGAGTTGATCCACATCAACAGAATATGTATGGGCACCGTGACCAACACCTAGGTGGAATATGATGGTGTCAATGGCCTCTTGGCCACCGCTCTACAATTAGGAATTCACCATCTCGATGTCTTCTTAGATTCTCAGTTGCTTGTTTCTCAACTGAACAATCATTACCGAGTTCGCGATCCATGCCTCTTTAGAAAGTACCTACGCACTAAACACATCGTCAGAACATTTGAATCCATCACATTCACACATGTTCCCAGGGACCTCAATAGTGTCGTAGATCAAATGGCTAATGATATTCTAAATTGGCACATCCACAACAGCATATGGGAAACATACAACCACAACACAATGCATAATCATGTCTAAAAATACACACACAGTGTGATAATACATCACATAGGCATTTGCATTCCACAACATAATAAAAAGACTCACATAATAAAACCATAAAAACACATCCATGTGCATCAAAAATATATATAGATATAAATCCATAAGTTGCATGTCGACAATATGTCCAATACAAAAACAGAGAAGCCACATATGCTTTCTCAGCATGATATAATTAAGCGACACAAAAACCCCTAAGGGCACCTATGCACTAAGGGTTAGCCCCACAAGGCTACTAATCCAATTCAAACTCATCATCTGACTCAGACTCATCATCTTCTGAAGAAGGTGAATCCAATGCAAGAACACCACCTCTCACTGTCCAGTGAAAGTGCTCGCATGCCACTACCATCTTCCTCATCACACTCGTCAGCTCGGGAGGAAGATTATTAACAACAGCAATAAAGTTGGTATTTAGATGTTTCCATCGAACATCTGACACTCTAGTAGCCACCTTCTCCGTGTATGGCACTAGCCCATCCATGTCCCACTGTCACCTACGAGGTTTCTCATCAGGGGCCACTGTAGAAGCTACCACAGGAGGTATGGTAACAACCCACCTCCAATGCCCAGGTGGTGGGTGAGGACCAACATCTGCACACACAAGCAAGGACACCATCAGTCCATATACATCAACATGAAAATAACTAACCAGCTGAACTATACTATGCACAAAGATCAATATAAAAACATCAAGCATACATACCAGCTGGTCCCCAAGCCTGACCAGGAGGTCGCGGCATCTCCCTGGAAGTCCCTGGAAGTCCATACCCATGTACAAGTACTCCTCGATCACCATAGGCAGCTAGAGCCACTGCTCCAACAACTCCTTTGTGAATAAGCGGCCCACTCTACCGCCACCCTCGCGAATCATCATCTAGCACCACCTATACATCCTCGGCTCCCGTGGACCACTGTCGTCCACAGCCCGATGAGGATGAAGTGTAGGTACTTTCTCAAAGAATAAATCACATAGAAAGGAGCCAAAGAAAAAATGAACGCCACTAGTCTTCGACGTGTTCAGCTGATGTTGAACAACCTGTAAGTACATCTGGCCCCATGCATAATATGTGCCACCAATGGCATGCTTGACTAACTACAACTGACCACTAGAATTTTTGTGGCTCCTTGTGGAACCCAATATGCAATGTATTAAAGTCTCCACTTCCCATGTGGACAACTCCTCGATGTCACACATCAGGATGTAAGAACCATGCACATACACCGTAGTGTAACAGTGCCACTCGCATAAATCTTCTAATGTCTCCCCCTGAGATAGTACAGGATCCAAGTCACCAACTACTCCCAATATTGGGAGCCCAGTAATGAAGTACACATCCTCTAGTGTAATCTCAATACGCTATCCCTGGAAGAGGAACACCTCCTCAGTAACATCCCAAAAACTGATCAGAGTTTGTATCAGCAAACTTGAGCTCTGCATGAGCGGAATCCGCATGAACTTTAGTAACCCACAATGGGCTAGTGTATCTCCAACACCCCTGTCTCATAATGATGCATCTCTAACTGGCTTGCAGTCTCTCTCCCTCTATTTGATCTCCACCATCTTGCACAAGGAAAAAACCCTGATGTCAGACCTCCCCACCATAAAAAAACCACCCAAAGAGGGCCAGTGCACACTTAACTGAGCAAAAGGAGCACCTAGGGTGCACATAATGGCCCAATAGGTGCACCCAAGGTGCACCTTTCCCTTTGAAATGAGTGACCTAGTGCATTTGAAACCCCAAACAGCTCATGGGGAGCCTCCAAGTAGTCAAATCCAGTCAAAAATGCATCAAAATGAAGAGGTTCAGTGAGATCTTTTACCTACAAGTCACGGCTCATGAAACCATCGATTGGACTAAGAGAAATCAGCAAATGAAGAATTAGGGCCCACCTCTCCAACTCCACAATGAACAGTGACAATGACACTTCACCATGTGGACCCTCCCCTTTTATAGGCCCCATTGGACCTAATTTCTTTCGATCGACATAACAGGACCATACGTACTCCGTTTGAGAGATCATTCACGCCACTGGTTTCAGAATTCCACCCTCTATCTAGTTAGGAGACCATTGTCTCATGTTTAAATAGTCAATTTTGTGACCATTTCCCACTAGGCACCTTGATTCACAAGCCATGACACAACGATGCGAGTGTCTCCGGACCGGTACTTGTATCACACTGCCCAACCGCTACTTAGACAAGCTGTCAGGCCATCGCCTGTTAAGGATTGTACCATAATTTTACTTTTTGCATTGTTTTTTTAGCCACACCTTTTGCGAATCTTTGGACCATCGTCCACAAAACCCTTTGTTTTTTCTCCATGTATTTGACATAGAAGTGTCCTCGGGCCGCTTCCCATTTATGAATGTAATGTTAGCTTTTATTTTGTATTTTTAACACATAGATTGTCTTTTCTTTTCACCGCACCTTACGCGGACCTCTGGGCCATTGTCCATAAAATGATTTCTTTTTTTTGCACGTATTTGGCATATAAATGCCTACAGACTTTTTCTCACATTGCATGTAGTCAAGTTTGTCCACTACAACACACACACACGCTCTCCTGACCTATGTCCGAGAGCCACCTCGGTTTGAGTGCCTCTACCGCACCGTCTCACAGGCCTCTGCCGCGACATATCCCATGCATGTATTGGTATGTTTGAGAGCCTTCTACTCCATCCATACTATGGAGATGACCTTTGGACCTCTGTCCACCATCCCGACATGGGGGCACCGCTCGTGCCACCACAGTCGGTTGATCACATTGGAGTTTTGTTTAAGCTCTTTTTTTACTCCTTAAAACAATGAAAAGTTCGCAGAGCACATCTGCTTCCTTTCCCACTCACTAAAGTATAGGAAAGGGCATCTACATCATCTTGTTTACCTCCTTTTGAGGACTGTTACCACCTAAGTTGTACTTAGTGGTTTTTTATCAAGTGAGCCTGGTGAACCGAACAAGGATAACTTGTTCAGACTTCAGAAGACCTGTGGAAGTACTTCTGGGAAGTGCTTGTTGTACTATATCACATGTTCATACCCCATGGGGGAGTTGTAATAAATGTTCTAGCATGATAGTGTATGTAAAAGACTCGGTCTCTTAGACTTTATTTGTTAATCCGATCATCCCAGGGTGCTTTTTCCCTTGGTTATTATTGGTTGTTGAATAAACGATTGATAATTTTTGAGTTTTTCACTCCATACCTCCAAATTTTGGGTGGTCGACTTGGCATTTAGGCCTATTGAGGTTATTAGAGTCTATGTGTCAATGTATAAACATGCTAGACATCATGGTCAAATCATATGAACATGTCTAAGTCCCCCTAGGTTTTTTCAATTTTTCAATTTTATTTATTTTTTCCAGTGTTTTTTATTAAAATTTAATTTTTCCAAAACTTAGGCAATTTTTTAATAGTTTAATTGGAAAAATTGATTTTGTAATAAAAGTGGGCCAAATAATCAGTTTTAGTCATGTAGGTGCTCATTTTCAAGCTAAGAGCACCATGTAAACCGATGGACCCACTATTTCCTAGTTTTGAGTGATTTTCCATCACTCAGGCCAGAAAGCCCCAAAAGATCATTTATTGATTATTTTAATTAATAAATTGATGAATAATGGAGCAAATCCAAAATCATAGATCAGTGGATTCTCAGCCGATTTGATTGAAATCAGTCAAATCTAAAGCAGATTGACTGGATATGACAAATCCTTGACTGAAGGAGGTGATCAAATCAGATCCAGAGTTGATCTTCAGCATCATTTATTGGGAATTTCGCCCTCCCTCTCTCCTCCACATCGTTTTGGCTCATCTGGATGAGTTTTGGTGGATGCTTCAGTCAACAACTTGGGGTGTCAGTCAGATCAGCTCTTCGATTGACAATTGCACTTAGTGAGACTCAGATCTAGCTTAGTTAGACACAGATCAGGCATTGATGGACTCTCCTTCAGCTGATTTGATGTGTCTCCTTGCGATTTGCACCCCCCCTGGGATGGATCTCCTAGAAATTGATGGACAAGCACAGCAGCCTCTTCCAAGCTAGTTAGAGTTGGATTGAAGGGCTTTCTATTGTAATATTGTTGTAATCTTTTGATTGTTGGAATAAAGAAGCTTTGGAGGATAAATGGTGTAATGCTCTCGTGTGTGGATTAAGCATTGTCTTACGGCTATTGATGTTGCCGGCTTTTCTCTCAATTTCTGCATCTGAACCCTATCTAGCTTGAACGATTTAGTTCAATCAATAGGAGTATAGTTGGGCAAGTAAGGTTACTTGTTTTTTCTATATCTCATAGCATATATGTTTGAAGATCTAGATTATACATGTTTAATAAGTTTATTTGCATGTAATTCTTGTCTCTTTTTCATATATATATCCAGATCCCGTGAGGTTTCATGCAGGATTGTGTGTTTATATTTTAGGTAGCAAGGATTGGATGAGATGTGGATCTAGTTTGACTCCATTGCACATCCAAAAGCTTCGTGAAGACATTGCCCCTCTATATTCCACTAACAAGTTTCCATTCCAGATCTGCTTCAACAACAAGCACTTCTCTTCTCCTTTTCCTCCTTCAAAATCAAATTCCTTACCTGGTTACTGTGCTCAAAAGATTTTTTATCATTTGGATCTATTATATCAAAGTAAAATTTACATATATCTTCTATTTCAAAGCTCATAGTCTAGATCTTAATTCTGAAAAGTATCATTAAGCCTTCTAGATCTAGCATAAGGAAATCGTCCATTTTGCATGCTAAGTAAAGAAATCAGTAGGTTGCATGCTCTAGATTTCCTTTTCTATTTTAACAATATTAAATACAGAAATCAGTGCATATTTCATTGGCTGCACAAACATAAATCCAATATCCCAAGGAAAACTTGCTTTCCTTGGTTCCTTTTTCACCTATTTAACTAGTTTTTACTTAGCATTTTTTGGTTAAAAGTAAGCTGAACCAAAGGTAATTTCAGAGTGCTTTTGCGCATATTTCAGTCTAATATGCTTGCTAGTTTTTATCAGGTTTGACAGAAAATAAAAGAAGCTATTTTTTGAAAGTGGCCTCAGGAGCATTCAAATCCCCCCAGGGGTCTCCCATTTGACCAAAACTTTTAATTTTCACACTTTGTAAGCTCTTGATTTCACTATGTATAAGGATAAAGAGGAATTATATCATTTCTCTGATATTGTAACCACTATTAATAAAAAATAATTTTTGAATAGGCTCTTTCAAGCCCATTCCCCATCCTCCCTGGGGGGATTTGCGTCGGTGTCTTTTTGTTGCTTTTTGCTCATTTAATTTCAAGCTAGCATTGATCTAATCTGTAGGGTGGTATAATTTATTCAATATCAATTTCATATTCCATATTTTATATTTCAAAGTAATCTTAATACTTACCCCACGACTTCCCGAGTGACCCGAAAGGGGAAAGAGATTCGTGGTAGGACTAGTTAGAAAACTAGAATTGTGTATATGTTTCTTTCCTATCATTTGTTTTTTTTAACTATTATAAAATTAACCCCTCCTCGATTCCCCTATTGAGATCCTCTTGGATCGAAAGAGGTTCCTGGAGGGTTTTCTTTTAAACAAGGACACCCATTGTAAAATTTACTAAAATTGACAAGACTCTGGTGTGTATGCTCTACACTTGGCTGTAGTTCATTTGATCAGTCAAGACGTATCAAAAACACTTGAGTGACTAGTTTAATTAGGACTCACTCTCCCAAATTAACAAACCAACAAGTGAAAATCTGACACCTAGATC
Organism: Pseudotsuga menziesii; assembly: GCA_001517045.1. NCBI lineage: Eukaryota > Viridiplantae > Streptophyta > Pinopsida > Pinales > Pinaceae > Pseudotsuga > Pseudotsuga menziesii. The sequence continues at coordinate 78,428 of LPNX011086280.1, read as the reverse complement.
AAACCATCACGGTGGCAAAATACCCAAAGGAAGCAGGAACTTCTGAAAAGTGACCTCGAGGTGCCAATATTTGTCACACCCTAATGGGTGCATTACGAACAATAGACCCAGAGACTCCATTTCAGCCCACATATTCCTTGCGGGTAGCCGTGAAGGTTTAGCTTTGGACATACTCCAAGTACTCTCGGGTATATTTGGAGTCCCCTCGTCGCCTAATTTTAATTAACTCACCCTTCAAATTTAACTTAAAACGTACCAAGAGGCAATCACAAAACATTCACTCCAAGCACATGCAAGTACATTGTTTCTATTTTTTGACTCCATTCCAAGGCATTGGTTATTTTCTTGCTTTATATATATATATATATATATATATATATATTCTGTCTCAGCATTATGCTTTCGTGTGTTCATCTTTGTATCTTATCATCTTTGATTATTTATAGTTAAATTTCAAACTCCTAAGTAACTCATTCAGTTTAACATCACAACACTAAGTAATTATCCTTAGTAACTTAATAGGGTCTACCCCCCTTGGCTTCATTAGGAGTTGAGCCTAAACGGAGGAGTCAAGAACAAGGTGACAGCCTTGACTCGAGACTTGCCCCCAAGGACACATCGAGTGGCTTGAATATTTCTGCCACGTGACCCAGGTGTGTGAAAGGCAGAAACACTTTTTGGCACCGTTGCCGAGGATAAATATTTTTATTCCCGAGTACGACTTAGCTTAACTTTTTTCTAAACAACTAAAAAGATAAAAACTTTTGATTGATCTAGTCTTTAAAAAACATAAAAATTAAAATTCGATCCATCTGGTGACTCCACTGTCTAACATCCCTTCAAGAATTTATACCCAAAGAAACCACTGAGAATTATTCAATCCTCTCCCTGATCCTGAAGGGTTTATTAGGGAAAGATTGAATAGGCAGACTTCTCATAGAAACCTTGAATATTTAGGAGACCAATCCCTCTTAGATATCCATCACATATTTGTAGGCAGTCATGTTCACTAATCTCAAGAAATGATGGAATTTTTCAAACCCCTTGAATTTTCTCAGATAGTAGGTAGTCCTCATGACATTCCAAATGATGTTGTCAAGAAGCTCCCCATATTTTAGGGCAACAATGCCATCACTGCCAAGTCTCACCTTCGAAAGTTTGAAAAGCACCTGGTCAGTTATTGCAATGATGCTGCCCATGACCATGATGATGTCAAAATGAATCTCTTTGCTTTATCCTTGAAGATGATGCTGAAGAATGGTACTTCGACCTAGATGATGATTCATATAAAACTCTTAGTGAATTCCTAGAGGGTTTTAAGAAGAAATGGGGGGAAAGGAAAGAACCAAGACATCTGCTTGTTGCCCTCCATAACATAAAGAAGATGGAGAATGAAACCATTGATGAATTTAATACTAAGTTCAGGCATGTGGTTGCAGACCTCCCTAGAGAAATCAAGCCAAGGGATGCCCCCATCCTCATATCTTACATCGAATATTTCACTGGTGATTTGAGGTACCAGTTAAGGGACAAAGAGCCGCCCGATCTAAAAACTGCTTAGGAATTGGCCGAGAAAATAGAAAAGAATATGCAACCTTTAGGAAAATCCAACATTCCAAGTTACACTAGGGGAAACACTTCATACAACGAAGAAAAGAGAAAATCCTTTGAATCATAAGAAAAGGGAGCTTCTAAATATCCCATGGAAAAGGTAAAAGACATGATAAAAGACTTGGTTACTAGTCAAAACCAACTTATGGCAGATCGGTTTGCACAATTGAATCTTATGCACAATAGAATAATCACAATGGAAAGAAACAATGGAGCTAGGAACTTTAAGCCTAGGCAGAATCAGATGTATCAAAAGAAGTTTCCTCAATAAGAGCCTAGGATTCCAAACTAGTTAGACTTAGCTAACATGGTAGAAGAAGTAATTCCATGGTGTAGACCCTTTGAACAATTCCAGCAAGAAAGCACTTGTTATGTTGCAAATCAAGTCATGGAACATGAACTTCCCAAGGTCAGTAATCAGGAAACAAATTCAAGTGAGCCTAATCATATATACATGGTAGGCCGGGCCTACCCTTTGTTACCATCTAAACAGTACAAGCCTGAGGATGAAACCATTGCAGCATCTTATAGTGAAACTTATGATGAAAACTGTAATATACATGATGGGACTCCTATGTGTTCTCCATATAATGATGACATTCTGGAAGGTTTACTACCTTGTGACCTTTTCTATAAAGAAGATGAGTATGAAAATGAGGACAAGTATACCTTGGAGCATGATACAAGTGACGAAGAATCCCTTATCCCTGACAAAGACGTTGATGAGGAGTCCTGGACATTCATGGAAAATCCAGTCTGTGACATGAATAAAGAGGAAAATAATGAACCGGAAAATTTTGATGGTTTTGTTGATTTTTCTGTCTATGGCATATCTAAAGGAGAGAGCATGGACCATGTGGCCTTTGGAAACTTTGATATGAAAAAGGAGCATGCAGTTTATCCATATGATCATTCAGAGTCATATCATGTAGAGCCGCACAAAGGTATAAATAATGAAGACATGGAGAAGCAGTGTTGTGAAAAGATAGATGTGATGCAGTTATTAGAATATCAGTCTCAACTATCATCTTCACATATAGAGTTTCCTCATGACTAGGAGCCGCTTCAGGATTATACAGTGAATTATCATCCGGTAAGCCTTGATGATCAGTATGATGGTGTAGTCAATTTGCCTCATCATTCCAATTTGTACATCAACCCTGTCCAGTCATGGATAGAAGTAGCCCGCGCAAGAACTTACTAGTTTGGGAGGAAGTTTGACGACATTATTCATGCCTATGATTTCCCATCCATCCCACCCCTTCTGAATCATCACGCAGGTTTGCATTTTCTGAATAAAGTATCCTTACTTTGGCTGGTAACCAAAGACAAGGAAATTTTTTTTTATGTTAATAAAATTCTTAGGTGGTTACATTGGATTTCTGATTACACTTAACCCATTTTATATCATGCTTAGAGTAGGAAAATAAGCTCCTTGAAAGAGAGCATTTACTTTTTGCATTTCTATTTTATACTTAGCTATAATAAAACTTTGCTTCTTTTAGTTAGTTACATTTATTTCGTTTAAGTAAATCAGCTTAATGGTTCATTTGGTTTTTTATAAAACTTGTGCTACTCAGGTTTTTCTTGTCAAGTTAAGATGTTTTTACAGGGTATATAAACCAGAGATTCTTGTGTTCTCGTATCCTCTCCTTGCCTCAAAGACCAGATCTAGCACACGTCCCACAGTTGGAGCTAGAATGTTACCACCTAAGTTGTACTTAGTGGTTTTTTATCAAGTGAGCTTTGTGAACCAGACAAGGATAGCTTGTTCAGACTTTAGAAGACCTGTGGAAGTACTTCTAGGAAGTGCTTGTTGTACTATATAACATGTTCATACCCCATGGGGGAGTTGTAATAAATGTTCTAGCATGATATTGTCTATAAAAGACTCGGTCTCTTAGACTTTATTTGTTAATCCCATCAGCCCAGGGTGTTTTTTCCCTTGGTTATTATTGGTTGTTGAATAAACGACTGATAATTTCTGAGTTTTTCACTCCATACCTCCAAAGATGGGGTGGTCGGCTTGGCATTTAGGCCTATTGAGGTTATTAGAGTCTATGTGTCAATGTATAAACATGATAGACATCATGGTCGAGTCATATGAACATGTCTATGTCCCCCTAGGTTTTTTCAAATTTTCAAATTTTTTTTTTCAGTGTTTTTTATTAAAATTTAATTTTTCCAAAACTTAGGCTATTTTTTAATAGTTTAATTGGAAAATTTGATTTTGTAATAAAAGTGGGCCAAATAATCAGTTTTAGTCATGCAGGTGCTCATTTTCAAGCTAAGAGCACCATGTAAACCCATGGTCCCACTATTTCCTAGTTTTGAGTGATTTTCCATCACTCAGGTCAGAAAGCCCCAAAAAATCATTTATTGATTATTTTAATTAATAAATTGATGAATAATGGAGCAAATCCAAAATCATAGATCAATGGATTCTCAACCGATTTGATTGAAATCAGTCAGATCTGAAGCAGATTGACTGGATCTGACAAATCCTTGATTGAAGGAGGTGATCAAATCAGATCCAAAGTTGATCTTCAGCATCCTTTATGGAGAATTTCACCCTCCCTCTCTCTTCCAAAATGTTTTGGCTCATTTGGATGAGTTTTGGTGGATGCTTCAGTCAACAAGTTGAGGTGTCAGTCAGATCAGCTCTGCTATTGACAATTGCACTCAGTGAGACTTAGATCTAGCTCAGTAGACATAGATCAGACATTTATGGACTCTCCTTCAGCTGATTTGATGTGTCTCCTTGGGATTTGCACCCCCCCTGGGATGGATCTCCTAGTTTTTGTATATATCCAAGCACGGCAGCCTCTTCCAATCTAGTTAGAGTTGGATTGAAGGGCTTGCTATTGTAATATTGTCATAATCTTTTGATTGTTGGAATAAAGAAGCTTTGGAGGCTAAAGGGTGTAACGCTCTCATGTGTGTGGATTAAGTATTCTCCTACGGCTATTGATGTTGCCGACTTTTCTCTCAATTTCTGCATCTGAACCCTATCTGGCTTGAACGATTCAGTTGAATCAATAGGAGTATAGTTGGGAAAGTAAGGTTACTTGTTTTTTCTATATCTCATAGCATATATGTTTGAATATCTAGATTATACATGTTTAATAAGTTTATTTGCATGTAATTCTTGTCTCTTTTTCATATATATATATATATCCAGATCTCATGAGGTTTCGTGGAGGATTGTGTGTTTAGCTTTTAGGTAGCAAGGATAGGACGAGCTACCAATCTAGTTTGAATCCACTACACATCCAAAATCTTTGTGAATACATTGCCCCTATGTATTCCACTAACAAGTTTCCATTGCAGATCTGCTTCAACAACAAGCACTTCTCTTCTCCTTTTCCTCCTTCAAAATCAAATTTCTTACCTGGTTACTATGTTCGAAAGCTTTGTTATCATTTGGATCTATTATATCAAAGTAAAATTTACATAGATATTCTATTTCAAAGCTCATAGTCTAGATCTTAATTATGAAAAGTATCATTACGCCTTCTAGATCTAGCATAAGGAAATTGTTCATTTTGCATGCTAAGTAAAGAAATCAGTAGGTTGCATGCTCTAGATTTTCTTTTCTGTTTTAAAAATATTAAATCCAGAAATCAGTGCATATTTCATTGGCTGCAAAAATAGAAATCCAAGATCCCAAGGAAAGCTTGCTTTCCTTGGTTCCTTTTTCACCTGTTTAACTAGTTTTTATTTAGCATTTTTTGGTTAAAATTAAGCTGACCCAAAGGTACTTTCAAAGTGATTTTGGGCATATTTAAGTCTGATATTATTGCTGGTTTTTAGCAGTTTTGACATAAAATAAAGGAAGGTGTTGTTCGGAAGTGGCCTCAGGAGCGTTCAAATCCCCCCAGGGGTCTCCCATTTGACCAAAACTTTTAATTTTTGCACTTTGTAAGCTCTTGATTTCACTCCATATAAGGATAAAGAGGAATTATATCAGTTCTCTGATATTGTAACCACTGTTAATAAAAAATAATTTTTGGATAGGCTCTTTCGAGCCCATTCCCCATCCCCCCTGGGGGGATTTGCGTCGGTGTACTTTTGTTTCTTTTTGCTCATTTCATTTCAGGATAGAATTGATCTAATATGTAGGGTAGTATAATTTATTTCAATATCAATTTCATATTATATATTTTATATTTCAAAGTAATCTTAATACTTACCCCACGACTTCCCGAGTGACCCGAAAGGGGAAAGAGATTCGTGGTAGGACTAATTAGAAAACTAGAATTGTGTATCTGTTTCTTTCCTATAATTTTTTTTTTAACTATTATAAAATTAACCCCTCCTCGATTCCCCATTTGAGATCCACTTGGATCGAAAGAGGTTCCTGGAGGGTTTTCTTTTAAACAAGAACACCCATTGTAAAATTTACTAAAATTGACAAGACTCTGGTGTGTATGCTCTACACTTGGCTGTGGTTCATCCGATCAATCAAGATGTATCAAAAACACTTGAGTGAGTAGTGTAATTAGTACTTACTCTCCCAAATTAACAAACCAACAAGTGAAAATCCAACACCTAGATCAAACCATCACGGTGGAAAAATACCCAAGGGAAGCAGGAACTTATGAAAAGTGACCTCGGGGCGCCAATCTCTGTCACACCCTAATGAGTGTGTTATGAACAATAGCCCCAGAGACTCCATTTCAGCCCACATATTCCTTGTGGGTAGCCGTGAATGTTTAGTTTTGGACATACTCCAAGTACTCTCGGGTATATCTGGAGTCCCCCCTTCACCTAATTTTAATCAACTCACACTTCAAATTTAACTTAAAACGTACCAAGAGGCAATCGAAAAACATTCACTCCAAGCACATGCAAGTACATTGTTTCTATTTTTTTGACTCCATTCTAAGGCATTGGTTATTTTCTTGCTTTATATATATATTGTGTCTCAACATTGTGCTTTCGTGTGTTCATCTTTGTATCTTGTCATCTTTGATTATTTATAGTTAAATTTCAAACTCCTAAGTAACTCATTCATTTTAACATCACAACACTAAGTAATTATCCTTAGTAACTTAATAGGGTCTATCCCCTTGGCTTCATTAGGAGTTGAGCCTAAAGGGAGGAGTCAAGAACAAGGTGACAACCTTGACTCGAGACTTTCCCCCAAGGACACATCGAGTGGCTTGAATATTTCTGCCAATGACCCAGGTGTGTGAAAGGAGGCAACACAGACCATGTAGACCATATCATGAAAAGAACCTCCTTGGCACACTCAAGCTAAGACCATTCCCCTCTGCATACTTTTGTGCTTTCTTGGGTAGAGGGTCCACACTATACAAAAAAGATCACCACCGGTTGTCGTTAAGAAACTTGGTTTCATTCATGCTCATAAAAGTATGTGAATGACTGTCTAGTCAGTATAGGTTTAACCTTTTTCGGCCTAATTGGAATACCAACGGTAAAGAAGTCTCTCATCCCCTCCAGAATGGATGAGCTCTCCTATGTATACTTTTATCTGTTTTCAGGCATAGGAGACTACCAATGAAAAAGAGCCCCCATTGGAGTCTTCTTCATGTTTTCAAACTCTCTAAAATTGAAAGCACCATCGAGCATTTACCTTCTCGGGTTCGCCAAAAATCCATGAGATCGTACCACAACAGTGTCCCTAGAAACCACCCCACAGAAAACAGTTTGGCAGCATCCCCACATTGGGTCGCATTTGTTCATAGTACTCTGCAATGTGTCTTCCTTGGGTCCCATCCATATTAAAAGTGTCCACCTCCTCCAAGTATTTCTCATCTGCAGTGACATTCCTGGTATTACAGCTATGATCCCATTTCCAAGAGTTAAGTTTCATTTGCTCCCTGGTCCACCCTGTCGTCATACTCTAAACAAAGGAAGTTTGAGTCTCCCACTCACCCCCCTGCCCCTGTTCAGTTTTTCCCTTCCCTCCCCTCCCTCCCCAATTTAGTGAGTCAGTCTGTAGATTGCTTCACAACTTTCAGTTATCCCTCATGCCCCTGGTCAAGGAAACATCATTTCCTTGGCTAGGGGCAGGTCTCCCTCTGTCGACGCCAACACACATATTCTAGAGGATAGACCCAGAGGTCCCTATACCTTGGTTTCATTAACATCATTGATGAGTTCCTTGGACCACTTGAGAGGATTCCTTAGTGCCTCTTGGGATGGTTGTTTCTCACATGCTCGACTTCAACTCCATCATGGCACCATTGAGATTCGTACAGGGTTTGTTCCACACAGTACCCGCTTGAAGACCCCGGATGTCACCTGATTCTAGCACATTGATGAGTCCACTCGAGGGACCTAAACAGGTTATGTCCTTTGTGATTTTTGGGTTGCATTGGAGACAGTGTTCAGAAGCCCCAGCAGTGCTTCGATATACCTTTATGATTGATACAACATACTTGTACCGCATAGGCTCCGACTCTCAATCAGTAAGTCCACAAAGCTATGTACCAGATCCAGTATACCATTAGTCATGAAGATATAACATTCGATCAGAATCCCATGGGTCCAACGTACCAGATGAATATTGAACTTAGCCTCACAGGAGAGGCAACCATCATTGTAACATTAGTTGTATATGATCAGCTCTGGTATTTTAAAGCATAGATCAAATGATTCTTTTGACATTGTCACGAGCATGGGGATTCCCACCTAGTCCATATACATGTCACACATTTATTGTATCTCACCCATTGATGGGAACCAAATTAATACAAAAAAAAAATCCACCATGTCCCGGCCCTGAAAGCACCACCTCTCGATAGAAAATCCTATGATGTCCATCGACCATACGTTGAGCTCGTACCCTTACACATCAGGCAGCAATCTATTAACCCAAAAATCCCACACACAGCTCTCAATGGCCTACACCACCCAAGGACACCATCCCACAACACTCATTTCACTCCATAAGACCTTCCATGACCTTCGATTTAACCCCCACACCTCCAAAAGAGCCCAAGGATGAAGAAAAGGGCTAAAACCCCCAAAAAGAGCCCAAAATAGACCCCCAGGAGCTAAAGCCCTCAAAAAGGGGATAAAACCCTGAAAGGGGATAAAGTTAGCGAGGAAGGGGCTAAAGGCCCAAAAAAGGGGCTAAATCCTTGACCAAGGTCTTAAAACCATAAAACCCCTTGGAAAAACTATATAAGGAGGGTGGGGGGTCACTCTCAAAACACTCCTCACTTGCCTATTGTTATGTTTCCCGTGGATTCTTTGATACCTCTTACTCTCAAACCACCCACTCTCTCTCTCCTCTCCATTTCTCCAAGCCATTGCTTCCCAACCAGGAGAGAGGTGCTCCCATGAGCTAGGGCATGGTGGCCCATTTCCACCTAAGTGAGGTATAATCTCATTTCTGTTTATGTTTATTTGCTTATTTTCTTCTCTAACTCATATTTTCATTTGCAAGTTTTTCATTAACAACTGTTTGCAGGTTTTCTCCATGGTAGCTTAGGTTTATTTTGCAGGTTTTGGACGTGGAACCCTAACCTACTGTGTGCAGAGGGGTTCAACAATGCTCCATCATTACCTCTCTTTTATTTTTCTGTCATTTTCTCTTAGATGTAGTTTACAATAGCTACCATTTACTTGTTATTGCTCACATTAGTTTCATTTCAATTCACAGCTCTATTTACTGTCATTTTTACTTCTATTTTTTACTATTTTCTAAGGGTAGGAACTTACCCTTGTGCCCTATAGGCACAAGGGATTCATTCTTACCCCTGTAGTGAGGAGAAATTCTCACTACAGTTGTCACTCAAAGGGGTGATGTTAGGGGGAAAGTTGTTTGGACTTTCCCAGGATCAGCGATCATTGCTTTGTGTGACACGATGAATCCTTGGAGACAGCCCATAGGGACACATAAAACACACCTAAATGGGTTCAAGCAAATCCTGTACTGGCGACATCGCATTAGGACTTGTCGCAAGTCATCTATGTGTTGTGTGCGGTTTTGCAACCGCACAATGAGGTTGTCAAGACAAACCAACCTGATGTGCACGAGATCATGGAAGCAATGTGTCATGGCATGTTGGAAGGTGGCTCCAAGATTTTTGAGGCCAAAGGGCATGACTCGGTAGGTGAATGTGCCCCATGGGGTTGTGAATGTTGTTTTGTAATGGTATTCTTTCCGGATTTGGATTTGGTTGTAGCCGGAAAATATGTCTATGAAGGAGAAGGCCTCATGTTCAGTGCATGCATCGATGATCTGGTTGACGAATGGGGTGGGGAAGTTGTCTTTGGGACATGCACCAATAACCCTAATCAGTGACCAAGGTTCACAGTTTATTAACAAAACCATCAAAGCACTGATAGACCAGTTCAAAATTTACCACCGACGTAGTACAGCTTATCACCCTTAGTCGAATGGAGCAATAGAGGCATTGAACCAAACATTAACAAAGGGCTTAACAAAAATATGCAACACCAACAAGGATGATTGGGATGAAAAGGTCCTTGCAGTATTATGCACTTACATAACAGCCTACAAACATTCGACCGACCAAACACCATTCCAACTAGTCTATGGCGAAGAAGCAGTTGTTCCACTACATTTTTGACAGCAAACACCTATCATAGAAGATATTTTACATGTTGATGTCGAAGAAGAGGCAGGAAGGACCGACTAATGCAATTAAACACACTAGAAGAACATTGACTGCTCACCTTACAATACCAAGAAATCCAAAAATAGTAGTAGAAGGCTTGGCATGATCACAATATCAGTCCAACTAAGGAAATTATAAGGCATAATATTTCAAAAACTTGTTAATGGTGCCCGTCTAAAACAGTACAAAAATTAAAACAAGTTTAAAAAAAAAGAAGAGAGAAGAGACATACATATAATGACCATAACTATCAGAAAAAAATATAAAAATATAAAAATCATAAAAACAACAAAACAAAACCAACACCCATAACCCAGAATGACAGGAAACTTTGAAAGATATAATATCCAACACTGTGAAAACTGACACCAACCCCATCGACATATCACCATCGACTGCTCGCATGATCGACATTGACCGACGAACCCGAAGGTCAAATTACACCTTCATGACTATGGACAGAACAAGCACCAAAATCAAATCACAATTAACGTAAACTCCAGAGACCGTGTTGGACCATCGCTTCCACCATTAATACATCCATCGACAGAAACGTCACCTACTCCACCTATAAATATCGGGCCAGAAAAAGATCATTTACTGTATTTTGAAGAGATAGAACAATTGATCAGTGAAGAATTTGAGAGCTGAGACCCTGTAAGAAAATCCTACCAAGAGACTGAAAATATGGCCTCAAAACAAACCAGAGTTGTAGCTGCAAAAAAAAAGCACTGCAGTCCGCCGAAACCCCACTGATGAGAAGATTAAGGAATATCAAGAATGCCAAGGTACATTAAACCTTGTGGACCAAAACCTGCGCAGAAATCAAAGAATGGGCTTACTAGGATAAGAAAATAACACCAGAAGCAGAGAAGATAAGCTACAGCACCATCATGAGCTACATGAACACACCATTCATGGAAAGCTTTGGAGGAATGAAAGAAACCGCAGTGAAATTTATCGTTAGTCGATATCACAATGGTAAATTTTACTTCGACTAATTGATAGAAATTTCTGGGGAAGTAATATACAAACTTACCGATCTATCAAATCAGGGCGACCCTGTCCCTATCGGTGTAAAAGAAGGACTAGAAGAATGATTAACTAGAACACCAAAAGGGAAGAACTCAAAAGGGATAATGATCAGTCAAATACAAGCTCGAACACCGTAAATTGTGGCCAAAATCATAGCAACAGGACTCAGTCCTACAGGTCGATGGAGTGATCTGAAACTAGACATGCTAGAAGCAGTCAAGACAATAGCAACTACAAGAAAAATTTACTGTTGGGTTGGGCATGTTACCGACATGCTCAAGAGTATATGTGAGAAATGTCAAAAGTCGGTTGGGATTATAAGGTTCCCATATCTGATACTATGGATAGCAATGTATCACTTGTGCCCAGTTGGGGACAAGAAGTTCCAGGAACCACACAAATACTACATGTGTAGGTTCAATCCATTTTCATATAATGGAACACTGAAAGAATTGGAAAATGGTAAAGGAATGCTGGAAAACTGGTTCCAAAACCTAAAAATCCATACAACTAGATCGAGGGTGCCTCATAACATCCGAATAAGTCTACCAAAAACAACACATATTCAACTCGAGCTTGACTACACATAAGTGTGGTACATGCAATGGGAAAAAGCAATAATGAAACCTCTCGACTACTACCCAACAGTCAAAGATATTTTTCGAGAGCTACCTTGATAGTCCAATACAAAGTTATCAATAGTAGAAAAAGCCAAATAAATAAATCAACCAATTGAAGAACCATTGACAGACCAAGAAAAAGAGGAGGACTACAAAATTCGATTACATATCAGTACCTTCATGTCGGACAGTATACCGGCAGAGGACACCAACAAACTACAAATAACAACCATACCACCATCGATCCAAAGGGGAAGTACACCAACTAAGAAATAGGTAACTAAACCAATGGAGAAAAGTATCAGTCTGACCAACCAACATGGGAGAGAAGAGGAACTATAAGAAGATATCGAATCAGATAATCTAGAATACGCTATGATAAAAGAAAAATTAAGGAAATATCAAAGGAAGTAGTAGCCCCAAGGAAGAGGAAAGAAATTCAGGAAAAAGGGAAAGGGAAGCGAAATATTATCCTTTCAGAGTCAAAAGATGAAGAAGAACTATCGGCAACTGCTGTGGACATCATAGAAGATGTAACAGCAAACAAAGTTTCGCTTGAAACACAATTCAGATGGTTTGTTGACACAGGGGAAAAGCAAGGATGAATGAAAAAGGTAAAAAATGTAACCACTTTAGTTGATGAGAACATTGTTGATTTAGTTTTTACACCTCCAACCCCATCTCCAACCCAGACTACACAGGAAGACACTCCATAGATATCCACCATAAGCCCAATCGACATTTGTAAAAATGTTATGCCGAAGACACTGAAAGAACAGTTCAACCAACATAGTGAATTATAGGCATACATTGAAAAATTACCTGAACTAACCTCTATCCAGAATATTACCACCAAATGTCCACTGATTGAAGCTAGTGCACAACGGTAGATCCTCTCTCAACAAATTGGCCAAATACCTCAAAAGCCAATATCTATGGGAATTATCAAGTCCACATTCTTGAGGAACCTTGACAAGACATCTCAAATTGTCGCAAATCACACCTCATCCATTATCCCTTTCAAAATATCACTCCACCCACCAGCCAACACTAGTGGAAAATGAGAGATTAGTGACCAAACAAATGACCAAAATCGGCATATCAATGACCATTTTTGGTTTGGTGATCACTGGTGGCTAATTTACAGTCTTTTATTACACGACCAAAATTGGTCATTTTTATTTTTGTCATTTATAGCTTGTCAGTTGGTTATTAATTTGGTCATATTTTTGGTCATTAATTTGGTCATATATTTGAATCAATGACCAAATCTATGACCACATTTATAACCAAATTAATGACCACATGGCAAACTAGAATATGACCAAATTTGGTCACATAATAAAAGACCGTAAATTAGCCACCAAAATTGTCTTTTGGTCATTGATATGCGAATTTTGGTCGTTTTTTGGGTCATTTATATCTTATTGTTTGATCAAGTATATTTCAATTTTTTGTCATTTAATATGCAAATTTTTCTCACTAATCTCAATTATTGGTCACGAATTTAGTCATTTTTAGTCATTTTGTGTAGTTATAATATTTTAGTAGTTTTAATGGTGTCTATTGTTATCAATATAAATTTTTAATATGATATGATGTTTAAATTAAAAAAAGAATCATACATTATTTATCATCATCTAATACACACATGAATTATGTAATGTCACATTAATTAGTTAATTACAAAACTTATAAATAATATAAAGTACAACCGTATGAGTTTTAAAACCACACAAATTATATTAAATGAAATTTCAAGTATTACAATAAATATGAGTTTTCTCAAAACCTATCTTCATATAACTTTACATAAAAATCATCTAGTACATTGCTGAATTTTCAAAATATTACAATGGCTAAACCATCCCACTTGTACTTGGTTGTTAGGCCATAATTAGATCCTACGACAGCTTCCAAACCATACTTAACAGCTTGAAACCCTCAGCAATAGGCTCTTCATACTCAATGGAAAAGCCTCAGCAGTAGGCCCTTCATACTCAATGGACCACTTAGTTAAGCTCACCCCTGCAAAATCCAATAAAAAATTCTCACTTGTAAGTAGAAAAACAATGAACTGTAAAGTAGAAAAACAATGAAGAAAATTATTTATAATGTTCAACAGTTAACAACAGTAACCAAGATCATGTGCAAAATAGGAAAATCTAATCTAACAAATTCAATTTAAGAATTGGTTAATTAAACTTGAAAGGATAAATCTACACTATTTAGTACCTAAGCAAAATGAAGAATATACTTTAAATCTAGTATATATTAAAAAGTGTAGCGAATAGAGAAATAACACCATCTGTAATTAGGATGACTCTCAACATAAATAAGTTTTCCTGAATTAAAAGGAAAAGCACTCCAATAAGCATGAAAAGTAATTGACAATCATGGTAAGTTTTTTCCTCACCTTTTCAGCCACAACACTTCCATTCACTCCAGCATTCCTTGCAACTAATTTCAATGGGTTTCTTAAAGCCCATTTAACAATGCCTGCATCAATCTGTGAGCACCTAAAAGGCCAACACAATTTAAAGCCCATGTAATAACAAGTTGCAAAAGATTAAAAAAAATGGAATTTTGTGTACACATAATATTTCTACATTCAACAAATAATATCGACTATAAAACATGGCTCTGGAATCTTTTCCACCCCCATTGAACTTGATCCTGAATGACAGAGACAAATATCACACCTTTTGCTCATTTTTTTCAAGTGTATCTTTGATAGCATCAACCTTTGAAGCAAACCTCAATAGACAACACCCGCCACCAACAACGATGCCTTCCTCAACAACTGTCTGTATACAGTCATGGTTGTAAATTAACTTAAACTTTCTCCACCATTTAAGCACATAACAACTCTGAATCTATATTAGGTCTTTATATAGAAGTTTAACTCCTTGATTACAAACAATAGATTATTTTGAAGTGGCCTGTCAAATATATACAATTCAATGTAGAATTAATTGTCTGTTCATGGAATATGAAGAAAACACAATATATGTATAGTTGAGAACTTGTGTGTGTGTGTGTTCTCTTCTCTTATGCCCTTGCATACACTACCAATTTATGATCCTGTATAAACTGACCACCTTTATCAAGAAAGTTGTAGGATTTACTAGTAGCATGATCAGTTGCAGATTGTTGAAGGGAAACCTCAAGCATCCTGAATGCTTCAGCCACATCACAACTTTCATCCTACACAAACCACCTATGTTAATAATGACTTGTATTATTTCAAGCTTCAGGCTATCATCTATTGAATTATCTTGAGAATCTGTTTTGCATGTAACAAATAAAATATAATTTAATAATTTATGTTCTACTATATCTTGAGACACCAACAAATGATTTATAGCAATAGATTGGTAAATAATAAATATAATTTACAAAGAGATCATATGACCTTTTTTTTTCTCCACCTCCATTCTTTTGGGACTTGGTCTGGCCCAAAGCTAGCCATTCTTTTATCTCAGGATCATCAATAGCCTTGGTTGGATTCAATTCTTGCAATGGATGCCTTGTGATTTTGTCTGATCAATTTGGCATTATATGGGCAACCAACTCACCTTCAAGGAACAAATACATTATCAATTAATAATTACATGCATTTACTAAGAAATCTTCAAATATAGTGGTCAAATGAGCATAGCAATGAATTTGACACAAACCACCAAGTGAAATTGCAATGTGCAAAACAAATCCATGTTTTCAATTTTGAAAGGATATGTTTTGATTGTATCTCAAATAAAGATGCAATAATAGATCAAAATTTGACATCAATTATGAATTTTAAGCAATGATACAATCTTGACTTCTTATGTCCCTCGAGAAATACTAAATTCAGATCTCACAAAGGGAGTTTTGGCATACAAAGTTTTATTGGCATATTTCAAGTAAATTTCAACTTCAGAAACTCACAAACAACTCAAATAACTTTTCCTAATCATTAAAAGCATAGATATATATATGGAAACCCAATAGTTATTAGTAATTACAGGTATAAAATTATAAACTATAAACCCTAAGAGCTAACCTTTGATTACTTGACCACTGCCAATTTCAAATTTTATTGGATCACACCTCTCAAAGCTTGAGTCGAAATCTATCCCATCTGTAAGAGATCCCTGCAATAAATGGAGGAAACCATGACAATCGAGCTGAAATTTTATACTAAATTCAGATCTCACAAAGTGAGTTTTGGCATACAAAGTTTTCTTGGCATATTTCAAGTAAATGTCAACTTCAGAAACTCACAAACAACTCAAAGAACTTTTTCTAATCATTAAAATCATATATATATATATATATATATATATATATATATATGGAAACCTGATAGTTATTAGTAATTACACGTATAAAATTATAAACTATAAACCGCAAGAGCTAACCTTTGATTACTTGACCAATGCCAATTTCAAATTCTATTGGATCACCCCTCTCAAAGATTGAGTCGAAAACTGTCCCATCTGTAAGAGATCATTGTAATAAATGGAGGAAACCATCAAAGTCTAGCTGAAATTTTATACTAAATTC
>LPNX011086280.1:3015-61870 GCA_001517045.1 Pseudotsuga menziesii | reverse complement strand
GAGTTTTGGCATACAAAGTTTTATTGGCATATTTCAAGTAAATGTCAACTTCAGAAACTAACAAACAACTCAAAGAACTTTTCCTAATTATTAAAAGCATATATATATGTGGAAACTCAATAGCTATTACTGGTCAGTAATTCAAGATACTCTCAAGTAGTGTGCTTATCCCAGTATTTCAAGTATTTCATAGGAATTGCAATGACCCAAAGAAAAATGTAATTTTACTAATAATGCATTCAAGGCTGCCACTCTCCTATAACGAAAAGTTAAAAACCAAAGGACAGTCAAACAAACAAGTAGAAAACCATTGAATCCATATCGGAGCTATCCAATTTTCATGTTGAAGATGGCCTATCTGCAACACGCAGCCAACTAGACAAGCTCAATTACCGAACTTAAGGAAGCTTCTAGAAGAACTAGTACCTTCTCTACAGAACAAGAATAAGAAAGAAAGGTCTAGTTGATCTATATTATATCTAAAGTATGTACATAATGTATCTAATCTCAAGCTACTAGTAAACCATTATCAAAGATTAAAAAAAAAGTCTCAAGGGACCTTGACAAGCAATGAAGACAGCATGCTTGCAATGACAAGGCAAATGTTTAAATCTATGGGGATACCTTATGTTAAACGATCAAACATTTTTAATGTTTTCTGATTTTGTATACTCTGTATGTTGGAAGCTGGCTGGCTGGGAAGGAGTGAAATACATACCTGGTCACCACAGGTATAAAGGCCATAAAAATTAAACACATATTAGAGTAAAAATTGCAAACAATAGTGTAACTGTCAGATAAAAATTGAAGGTACTTCTAATATATTTTTTTTTGCAATTTAAAGCTTGCAGGATAGACAAATATTGATTTTGAGATGAAGAAACTCATGCACATTTCAGATGAGGTGGAATATGTAGCTGGTCACTATGGATAAAAAGGCCATAAGATTTTGAAATAAATCAGAGTAACTTGCAAATGGCAGTGTAGCTAACAAAGAAATGGTGAAGGTACTTCTAATATCTATTTTTTTTTGCACTTTGAAGCTTGCAGGCCTAAGAAATATTAATTTCCAAATGGACAGGCTTGTGCAAACTTCAGATATTTTAAGGTTTCTCAAGAGGATATATTTCTATTTCTGGACGTTCAATTTCCCCTCTCCATTCAATTTTCACTTAACAAGCACTCAACTTTCAAAAGCATTAGCATATATTTATTAAGTTGGTAGAAAATGATGGAACTTTTCAGCCTCTACCAGAATGCCGAAAGAGCTTTTAGACATGTTCCTCTCTATCAAAAGAATAGATGCAACGGCACAGAACATTTTTGTGTTTTCAGACAATAATTGTGTAGCCTCACCAAAAATCAAGTGACCACTTTTGTAAGGTTGACTTCCGCAACCAAGATAATCCCAGTTCCATAGAGAAGATAAAGAGCTAGTATAGTAAAAGTATTTTTGCATATTGTAAATCAATAATTATAGAAGTAAAACCAAGAGGTTAATATGTCAAATTATGGATGTGTATTCATCAAATTTTGGATGTGTATTCTGGTAAAGTCAATTGGAGATTATATACAAATTCAAAATTAAAGGTAGGAGGTGCAAATGATGAGAGGTACGTATTAATGATCATTGGGAAGTGGCATTATTCTGATCATTAGAAGTACTAGCATTATTCAGCTTTGGAAAAATAAAAAATCATAGATAAACATAGTCATGCTTACAAACATGTGAAATTCAGATCATATTTACAACACTCCTAAGAGAGAACACTCCTCGCTACTGAGTCCTAAGAGAGACCCCAATATTATGTTGCAGATGCACACACACTGGAGTTAGGATTTCCATGGGTTGAAGGTGATCTACAGTGTTCACTTGTATCTATATTTGAGGCCATTGCAAACAAGATAGAATTTAAATTCTAAATATCATTGTCATTTATAAGTTAAGGAAAAGGAAATTGGGTTAGTAGTTAACAAGGATTTTGAATATGAAAGAGACGAAACAAAAGTAAACAAATTAAATGGCAAAGGAAGAAAACCGAAAGAATAAATACTCAGAAAGAAGTCATACTTGGTGGAAGATAAATGTCAAGTACAAATACTCCATTTTGGTATGGAGTTCCTTTGGGACCCACAATTAAATATTCAACAAATCCATGCTACTAGAATCTACTTGCACATGTATGCTGGAATCCCACTCTAGAGGAAGACTTGTCGACAAGGAAGCTATTTCTTTTGTATTGATACCCAGGTGCTTAGGGTATCTCTGATATTCTCTGCTTGTTCTGTTTTTGTTTATGAAGTATGTGTATGCTTTGTATTGAGATTGTCACTTGTTTCTTGCTGACCCTTGGAGTATTATAGTGCTGACTGAAGATGTAAAAGGTTATTTTGATTCAATTGAATACCAAGGAACTGTTTTTTTCGACTGCAAAAAAGAAAAAGAAAAAAGGAAGCTATTTCTTTTGTAATATATATATCATCCTTTTTTATTGTGCTCACCTGTATTGTCAATGCTCTGACGATTTGCTCCTGACCCAGTGAAGTTGTTACTATAAGTGTGACATGGAAAACCCGCCACAGTCAAGGAACAGTCCAGGAATTGGAGTGGATTCAAATTGTTTTTATACATCAAATCCTTCTTATGTTGATTTGAACAAGTTTCATCATTGGGGATTTCCTCCACTGAAATAGATGTTGACTAATCTGAATTAGCTTCACTGCACTCTGTCATTTTAGTATCTTCCCCATCTGAAACAGATATTATTTATGGTATGGTAGATGTTTGGTTCTGAGCTGCTTCTGCCAATCCCTCGTAGCATTCCAAGAGACATTTTGCAATGCCAACATCGGCTTCTACATTTTTGTCATCAATTCCTCCTGGGAATTTTCTCATGATAATTTTGGATTGATCATATATGTTCTTCATTTTACCAATTAAATAACCATCACTTCCAATGTTATGATTGGAACTGTCACTTCTGTCACTTTCCAGGTAGGATCCCATCAATATTGAAAGGAGATCTAGATACTGTTTCATAGCTGTCAACAGGGATACCAGCTGATGATAGAGCTTGTTCCTTGCACATATGTCTAACATGGAATCACTGATCATAAAGTATTCTAAAACTCGGTTAAGAATATTTTCCTGACTCAGAAGAACATAGGCTGATAAAACTAAGAAAGGATGAGAGCCATGAGACTGTTCCATAGCTTTGTTGTTAAGAATATCTGTTAATGATGTCAACAGAGCTTTTGCCCGAAAGTCAAGTTCCTTTTCAACATTTCTCATTTTATCGTCAGGGTTAGTTTCACTTCTGCAACCACCAAATCCAGTACCAACACTCCAGACAGTTTTCTTCCCATGATTTGTTCTATCAAAAGGGGACCAATAGCCACCCATTGATACTGTAGTTGTCCAGTCATGATCAAAATCATGAGGTGCAATGCTAATGTTGCTGTTAGAGTTAATAGTTACTGGGGTATACTCAATAGAGCTAACAGCTATTGTGGTGTATCCAGAGTTAACAATTTCTGTGGGATAGTCATCAGAGTTACCAGTTTCTGTAGCATACTCATGAAAGTTGACATTTCCAATTGTGTACTCATTAGAGTTGGAATTTACTATTCTATACTAATTAGAGTCGACATTTACTGTTGCATACTCTTTAGAGTCGACATTTCATGTTGCATACTCGTTAGAGTTAACAGTTTCTTTGGTGTACTCAGTATGAATTGATTCAAGATCTACCATTATCCCATAGATTCTGTAGTTTTATGCTTCCCTGCAAACACGACTACCTCTCCTTCCTTTTATTTTAGACTGGGAATTGGATAACACACATGCAGCACACCAAGAAAAGTCACATTTTGTACATACACAAAAGACTAGAGAATGCACATTTCCATCCTTTAGTAGACTCTCCAATTGATTTACAGCATCATCTGTCTTTTCCTTCCCTGTAAAACCTCTATTCATTATGGAAACTGATGAAAGAAAAAAAATAGAGGACAAGAATTCAATTATCTATGTACATCTGTGGTAGTTTTGGATGAAGAGGACCATAAAATAACAACTGATTCGTCTTCCCTCGCTATCTATATTCATCAAGAAAGAGATAATCCTCTAGATTTAAATTTCTAGTTTGCAAGCTTGAAATCATGATTTATTTCCCCACTCTGTTAAAACATAAAAGCAGCATACCTTTTCCTTTGCTGGAAGACATCCTCATAGATAATATTGCCTTCTTCTGCTGACACCTGATACAATTGATCATATCCGACCTCGTCATTGAACCGTAAATATTTTTGTAAGCAATCCACATTGAATTCTCATAGTTTTGCACAGTATCAACATCAAGCAGCTCAACTAAATTTGTTTTACTGAGCTCCAGTCCACACCTACCACATAGTAAGAAATATAAATATATTTTCTCAATTATAAAAGTTAAGAAATTTTCTCCCTTTTTGTCACGTCCCCATGCCTCCGACCGGCAAAGAGGGCGCGACTACACACTTTATCAGACCGGGCTAAGAGCCCATGGACATGTACAGGCTTAAAAATTTCCTAAAACAGAATGCTGAAAGAGAATTTAAACTAAAACGTGCACACAGGGATGTTTATCATACACAGATGCATTTTAATCATCATACACAGCGGAAACCAACAGCATTCAAACAAACATTCATTCAACATGTTCATTCCATTTTAATTAACAGTAAATATAGAACTACAGAGGTAAAATACACAAGATTACTTATCTTATAAAGAACTTCTTCCGCAACCAGCTACGTCGCTGCAATGTTCCACCCAACCATAGGCCAGCGTGCTCCTTAATCTATCAGTAGCGCTGCCACCCCCGAGCTGGGCATGATCCTCCAAGGAATAAGGGAACTAGCAGGCTTACACATAGCCAGTATACACAAAAACACATAGCCAAGCCAACCAAGTTGGGTTTATCAGGCCATTAAGGAGCTGATGAAGGCAATTTGCTAAGCTAGTGAGCTCATTACAGAGCCAAGAACACCTACACTAGAACTAGCCTGACCTCTAAGACACCCATCCACACCCAACACAAGGAATCAGTCCCTTCTTTGCTACACAGTCCCTCGGGCCCTGCATTCCCTTCCAGTGCTATTCAGGGATGATGGAGAAGAAGGCCAGCCCTCTAGCTCTGTCTGTGTGGTTTCCATCCACCAGGGTTATCAAGCAAATCTAAGCCAACATCTCTACTCCTCTCATAGTCCGAAGACCAACCATTGCACTCAGGCAACTAATTAACTATCACAGCTTAAGATAGGGAAAAAACGGCTCCCAAGCAATCATACAACAAATCCCCAAACGTAATAGCAAAAATGGCTCACAAAATGGGGGAAAACACACAGTCCTGAAGCTTATCAGTGAGCACAACTCACAGCAGGGGAAAACACCCCAAATAGCCTGTGCGTGAGACCAACAGTCAGTGAGACAGCCAAAAAACGTGAATGGCTCTTCACAGCCATGGTAAAAACACATGAAACTTCCAAAAACATGAATGGAAAATGCACCAGCAACTCCAAGAACGTGAGGAAGACAACCCAATCCCTAGCACTACAAAAACGACCTCCCATCCATGGGAAAAATGAAGCCAGCAACCAAAAACGTGGAAAATGAAAGACCCAGGAAAAACTCCAGCTGCTCCCCAAAAGCCCCAACGTGAAGGAGAATGGTGAGGAAAATGAAAAACGTGGATGCATGGCAGAATGGCATACGTTTTTGGGCATTTTCCTTGCCAAGGAAGTCAGAACATGTTTTTCAAAAATGGGTCTCTGCCCAGTTCGAATTTTTTTGCCCATACTCTTCCCATTCCATGCAATAACTAACTCAACCACATTCTGGAAGAAATAAATGATTGGGG
Organism: Pseudotsuga menziesii; assembly: GCA_001517045.1. Lineage (NCBI taxonomy): Eukaryota > Viridiplantae > Streptophyta > Pinopsida > Pinales > Pinaceae > Pseudotsuga > Pseudotsuga menziesii. The sequence goes on along the minus strand of LPNX011086280.1, from coordinate 55,973 downwards.
AAAAAGACAAGAAAGGTAGTTGACAGTTTGATGGGTTTTCTCATAGACATTTGAATTTTCCCCATTGGCCCATAGGTTAAATATTTCACCCCCTTATCCTTAGGAAATCATGCCCCATTCGATTTAGTTGCCGTGACCGTAGCTGGTTGTGTCCATTAATTAATTACGATGTATATTTACATGATGGCCAAGATAATATATGCCACATGCCCCGATATACCATCGGTGACAAATTTAAATCCAAAACATAGCATTACTGATCAATGGTGGGGCTTTGGCCTTTAGCTCCGCACCAAGATTATTACAGTATATATAAATCATATACATCTAGTGCAATGGGGTCAAAACCGGGCATTACACTTTTCCTGAGAAAAAACAGAGTTAACAAGTACAAAATATATGGGGAATACAAGAGCTTAACATATCCAAGAAAATCACTGTCATATCAAAGAAATACACGAGAGAATAATTAACTAGTAAGAAAAGAGAAGATGCTTAAGATTTGTTGAAGAGGACAACCAAGCACTTTTCAGTAGCATTTGTCATGTTAGTAGTAGTTGAATCTACTTCACGTATTTTGGCAATATCATTGTCTAATGGAAGTCTTTCAGAACATTCCTTAGGCACCTCGATGCCCACTCAAATCTTCTAGAATCATTTTCCCTAAGACAATTGTGAGACAGTTGATTTTTTTCCTCCAAAAAGTGTGAGATAGAAGACAATTGTGGCAAAATATTGTTCTCATATAACTGATGTAAGACAAATTTGTGACAGAAATTAATCATGTAGTTTTGAAGGTAAATTTGTAGTGAAAATTCCTTTTTTGAGGAGTATTAATTAGTTAGTTTACTTGGCATGAAAAATACACATATCAATACAACAAGGTCCAAGAAATATGATAACATAAGTGGATCTTTTTCAAAATTTGGTGTGAAAAAACTTAAATGTGTAATCCTGTCTAGATGCATTTTGATTTCCTAAACTCCAACTGCCATGTTTAAGGTCAAAATAGCACAACCAGTCAAAAGTTTCCACAAATGCCTTGTAAGATGCTTATACATTACCTTGGGCATTGCAATTGTACTCTGAGATAAACATATGAGGGTTCCGACATCTCCATTGAGTTCTCAATTATAGATGCCACATTAGACTTTAAGCAGACCCTACATATATGATGCTAGCAGCTGGTGACAAAAGTATCATCAGGATTATGATGTTCACATCTGCTGGATGGACCTGATTAAATTAAAATAAGAGGTTCAAATAAATAATATGATTCTGATTTTAATCATCTTTCAAATAAATAAACATAAGAGCTTCATTATGTTTAAGTCCTGTAAGCAATTGGAAATGTATTATGCATACCTCACCTTTGGAATCAACAAAATAAATGTACTTTCAAAAACAAGATGCTAGCTAATGTAAAGTGAATCTAAGATATTTATGGTTTGATATTTGTTTTGAAACATGATTAGGGGATACCAAAGGCACGGTTCCATACATGCATACAGGCTTAGTACCAGTGCCTTCCTACTTGTAAAATTCCCCTTGATTAAAAAACAATATTCAGCATACATCTTTCAGTTAAAATAATCAATACCTGATCCTAGTGAGGATCTCAAACCCTGCAGAATTTGTCTTCATATAGCTGAAATTGTCATCAATGTTCTTTCTACCCAGCTATGTATTTGGTTTCCTTGTATGCAGTTTAGGTCAAAGAGAACCTTTAACTAATTAGAAAAAAAAAATTTAGTTCTCTTCATATAGCTGGAATTATTAACAATGTAGGAGATGCACTCTCTTATTCCACTTTATAGCAAAGTATGGGCATAATTCCCAATCAAATATAGTGCATTTCTCTCCATAATATGTTTACACCAACTCTAATTTATTATGGTTACTTGAATGAGGCAAGAGATGGTCTAAGCAATCTACAAAACTATAGATAGAACACATATTCTCAACACATACGACGGGATATCCAATGAACAAAAAAAATCATTTTCTAGGCCTCACTCTTAAGAAGAAGCAAGAAAATCAATCGAAACATCATAACAATGGCGTAATTTTATTAATGTTTATAAAAAAGGACAATTAGACTACAGGAACTTTCTAGGTTTAACACACATCCAAAGTAACTTATTTTGAGAATACCAACTTACGAAATATATAAATCAGGTAAGGTATTTTTCGTAGTCAAAAGGCAACAATCTGATAGTACCTTGAAATTAAACCAAGTAGATCCCTTGTGCCAAATTCAATATTCAAAGAAGGATTCAAAATCCAACCCCATAAAAATGATTTGAAGGAACTCAAATCCAGGGACAATCTAACTTCCTCGCACACAGATCATGCAAAAATTCACAAGAAATGCCATCCGATAAAAGTCCTTACACACCACTGACTATTTCAAAATTCACAATACATACTAGCAATGCAGTTCATGCTTTCTATCAGGATCTCCAAAATCCAATCCACTTATGTGGTGGCTATTAGAGCCCGTACCATACATCAGCACAGGAAAATATTTATTGGTTGTGTCATATACATTTACATTGATGGCCAAGTTGCTTACAAGTTGATGTAAAAAATTCTATACCAATGACTCTACATCAAAGGCTCCACCCAAGTACCTCGAAATATTAGAGGAAATACTTTGATAAGTCATTTTAAGGAAATAAGACATCAAACAGAAAAAATAAAGACTTAAAATTGAACAAAAATGGCCAGTATCCATTTCACCAACAAAAATTTCTGAAAAACATCAGGCCACTGTACAGGAACCAAATCACACTAACTTGGGACATTTGCACTAAAATATGAGCCCAGAAATAAATATTGTTATGATTATAAGGCAGAGGGATTTGCAGTTACATTTCTTCTGTGTTACAAAATAGAATATCTTCTGTAGTTACATTTCTTTAACAGACAGCACTTTCACCCAGGGCTAGAAAAGGTATCCAACAGTTTGCTGCTTTAGGATACTGTGGCTGTGAGGTAAGGGGTGGATCTACCTTTTCTATACCATATAATTTATGAAGGTTGGGCACTTGTTTTCTCTCCAGTGCACCATATTTCCCACATTATTCACCCAGTTTTGTTGATAAACAGGTCTTCAATTATGCCAACCTATTACAAGTTGTCAGGAGGATATCCAGCATTACATCACAGGTTAGTTACTGTTGTTTCCACCATAGGATTTGCTCAGATTGTTCCTTCATTATTGTTTGGATGCTGTTGTTTACACTCAGAATTGAGTTTCATGGTTATTTAAAGCCCTTTTACTAATGATCTCCCTCAAAAGACTTCTGAGACTTGTTTCCTCACCACTGTACTTGTCTACAATGTTCCCAGAATTTATAATCACCATGATTTGCTGCTGGTTTCACCCATATGCATACCCAGAACCTACTCAAAACTGCCCAAATTTGAAAAAAACAAGGTTTTATGACTGTTGACTGCTATTGGAATGCACAGGGATAGGTCTAGCATGCCCAGGCTGTCAAAGAATGTTCCCAGACTTGAGATTGAAGAAAATTTACTACTCCTTAAAGATCAGAATATGTCTACAATATGCTAAGATCAGCCCAGAATGAGCCCAACATGCCTCATCTTGCTCTTTGGAGGCTACATTATACATCAAATATGCACAGAAGCTGAGATTAAGGGCTGTGTTGTTTCCCATAACTGCTTAATACATGCCCAGATATGAGAAATGGTTTGATCACTGTTGTTCTAAGGGTGAAAATGTTCTCAAAACTGCTGAAAAACAACCATAATGCTGTTGCTCGCCCATGCTATACCAAATCATCAGCGACCGGGGTATCATCATCAATGTTGTCAAACTTGAAATTGGCAAATACAGAGTCGGTGACTCGGGAAAGACTCATTTAAGACTCGGCAAAAAGAAAAAAAACTCAAAATTTAGAAAAACATTCCTCCAAAGAAAGAGCTAAATTTAGAAATTAAAAGAAGAAATACCAAGTTTGCATGCTTCCTCAACTTGGCACATTCACCAAAAGCCTTGACTAGAGTGGCCATGTTCTTCTTGGGATCAGGTCGAGCAAGAGCCAAAATAATGGGTTTTGAAGGATTGTTGAAAGATTGTGGGATCTAAAAAACAAAAAAATGCTATTATGTAGTATGACGACTATAAATTTTCAAGTATATGAAATCTTAAATGGTATTAAACCTTTCCCTAACGCTTACCTCACCCCATAAAGGAGACTCATGCAATTGGGTAGAATCATTATCTGTGTTTTCATCTTGCACTATAACATTGTTGAAGTCCATTCTAGGAGGTATAACCTGTAGGCTACAACAAAGTATATTTATGATGAGAATTTTCCTACGATTATGACACCATGTACACCTTTCACCCAAGAATCCCTGGAATAATTATCAATGCAGAATAGGATTTCCACATTCATGAATGAAACATACTTCCTACAAATTTATATAAGTAGATGTGAGAATGAAAGAATCACATTGAGCCATTACTGCCCGCCTTTTGGAAATTGTTTTTCTAATGAAAGAATCAAACTTTTGCAATAAAAATAGAGAGAAGTAAAACTATCACTACAATTATGCATCTTTTCCTGCTGTAATCAAACATGGAACGAAAAAATACACATCGTACATCTTAGGGCTATGTCCTGTAGCTTTTATAAAGAGGAAGATTTCAATAATACTAGCCAAACGATTATTAAGATGAATACCAGAACATAGAAATTCAAAGAATTTTCTGTTTTGGGGAATTCCAGAGTATTTTCATAAAATTTCAGGAAATGGAAATCCTGAGGCATGCTTAAGTGTGGAACTTAGATGAGTTGTCAATACTTATTTTCTTTATTGAGCTATATCTTTAAATGATGATTTGTAACACGTTCTTCCTTTATTTTTTCTTTCTGATATGAGAAAGAAAATGCAAATTTCAATTTCTGCTATGTTCTACAATTTCGCTTGAAGCTTAGCTAAAATATAGTAGCTTCACTAGGAGAAACAATTCCTGGGCACTAGAACAAACAATTCTAGTCCTAAGCAGCAAAGTAGCTCTTTAGTATGGATTGTAGTTTTTTCAAAGGCCTTGCATACCCATGATTTTATGGTATCCCTGTCAAAGGAGGAATGTTCACTTACTTTACAAACTACTAGTAAAATCCAATGGTGAAAGGAGGTAAAGATAACAACAGGTGGGAACCTGGGAGGAAAGATTGCAGTGGTTTGTTGTAATTCCAATTTTTCTATGGATGGGTGATTCAAAGGATAAAATTTTGTGAAACATCCAAATGATGGACACAAGTAAAATTGTTCTGTATAAAGTTTCTTTGACACATAGACCATGGAAACTCAGTATGTATTAAGCAGCAAATAAGCAAGTACAATGTGAGTCTGTTTTGACTTTAGTACAACACAATTGCTTGGGACAATATTAGTACCCTTTAAATGGTATATTGTGAGGCCTACACTCATTGCAATTGACATGATGGCATGGAGTTGAACCAACATGACATGGAGAGATTTATATTTCCCTACAATGATATATACTATAAGAATATAGTATCCTAACAACTAAAACCCAGTGACCCCACAGTTTATGTTTCACTTTGGATTTGATTATCCCACTTATTTATAGGGTACATCCATGAAAGATTTTTGTCTTTCCCTTTGCTGCATGGCTAGGGTGACATACCTCCATCACAGTGGCAGTTGCACAGGTGGACACTAACTTGGTTATTCCATTACAGTCTTTTTTGAAGATTAATTTAACCCTCTACAAGCTAGGTACTGTTAGAGTTAGGGTGAAGTAATTGTCACCACTGTAACTATTTATAAGTATCAATGTGATTATGGCTTCTACCTAGCTCTTGCCAAGACTCAAAAACTCTACATATTCCACTTTAACAAGCCATTAGAACTAATAAATGTAACTCCATAGTCTACAGAAAATGGTCTGGCAGTAAAGTAGAGTGCTTGTCATAGTCATGGCCCAGGTTCAAACCTCACCAAGCTTACTTCCCCTCTTTTTTTGTCTAGACCAAGCAAACAAAGGCAGTTGTAGGAAATGGATGTTTTTTGATGATATATGTGTTCGACCCTATAAAATGGTATTTCCCTTTGTCAAACACTATACAATAGGATTTTTCTGTGTCAATGTGTGTGTGTGTTTTGCTGTATTTTCCTACAAACAAAATAAACCAAGACTACACAATTACCTAGTGCATGAATTAGGATAGATTTATCCTTATGGAAGTAATGCTGATGCATTACCAATTATGACATTAAGCATAATATTTATAAATTTGCAAAACTCATAGATCCGATTGTCTATATGACTTTGATTATCCTTATATATACTGGTCATTTGGAGGAATCAACTCTCATGATTGTTCTGAGTTGTCATTAAAAGACAACCCTACAATATTCTCCCCTCCTGAAAACTGATTTAGTAGTATAACTAAGAGATGGGACACAAATGCAAATAACCATCCCAATATCTGTTAGCTAACTTGTGCATTGGTGCTTTGGTTTTAGATTTATACCATTCATCATACTAGTAATGCAAGTTATGGCCATAATGGTGGCATGGATCAATATGCATACATACCGAATAAACATTTCAAATTAGACAAGGACTGAAGAACTGTTCCTCAAAGACAACATACACTCGAATTAACTGTCAATGATGTTTCTGGGAATGATGATAAGATTACAACTTCAAGCCAATGCCAAGAGGCTGTTCACTTTCCTTTCTCATCCTTGGATAATCCCTTTCTAGGCTGCAAACAGTCCCCTAATATTTACTCCAAAAGCATAAATGGAGGCATATTTTTTCAGGCAAAGTCCACCATGAGGTGAAAATAGGTGTCCTATCTTAATGCACAAACTCACAAATGCCCATATGTAATATATTATTAGACAATTCCAAAATAACTTGTTAAACCAATTTAGAATGTTTGCAGCCAAAAGAAATAAGAACACAAATGACAAAGTAAGCATAAGACTTTTGCAGCCTTTACTCTTCCACGTGACCAGCGTGAAACAACAATGTTGCAAATTCTATTGCTTGCCACCTGTATGCACATTTTAATAGACTTTCAATAATAACTTAGTAGATAGTATATTTAAAATATGTACCACGAGAAGCACAAAAAGTCAAAATTCACCATCCATGAGTCTTGACTAGTTCCACAGACAAACTTTAAAAGCACCATGATGGCACTAGTTTCAGATCAGATAATCTGTAGTGTATTATTTAAATGAATGAACTAAAATATCTGTGGTGAAACACCAAGGAAAAAATAACAATTAAATTAATTAATTCATATTGATCAATTATGGCTACAATGGAAGTCAAGTGATTTGGCTCAAGGAAATGGTCAAGAGCTTTTGGCAATTGATAATGTCTTTGGGAATACTACCTGAAAAGCTATTTCCCTAAAGTTCAAGGTTGTATACAGAATTCCAATGTTCAAAGGATGGAAGCATGCCTGATAAATTTGAGAAAGATGTTAAAAATATTTGCAGACTCGGAGAAGACCAGATATTTGAATTTTGGAGGAAGGTTGCCTTGGAGAGAATTATGAGAAACATTAAGCAATTGCAAACTAGGTGAATTTAAGAGATCATAAGGAATAGGGCCACTAAAATTGTTACAAGGGAACTCCCTATAATTTAAGTTTGGAGCTTTCCAAGGCCTAAAGGAATGTGACCACTAAGATTATTATGGGCCATCCGGACCCTATACAAAGGGGCACAATTTGTAAGATTGTGAGGGATTTCTCCAGTTAATTGGTTAGAGAAGAGGATAATCCTTTTTTATTTGTTTCCTACACATAGGTTAGAGGGGATGGGTCCTGTTAATTGATTAGTATATGCATCAAATTCTACTAGCCTATAATTTTTACCCAACTATTCAGGAATGCTTCATGACAGAGAATTTTCCAGATATACAAAATTTGCAGACTAGGAAGATCAACAATTCCCTTAGGGATGCCTCCCCTGATTTTATTGCAATTCAGGTTCAATAATGTGCGTTTTCTAAGCATCAAAATATATTTAGGAATCTTTCCAATGAGCATGTTAAGAGATAAATCCAATCACTCCATGTTTGCAATATTGCTCAACTTCCATGGGATGAATCCAGTAAGCTTGTTATTGTACAGTATCATTGTCTCTAGCCTCTTTAACTTTCCCAGTTCCAAAGGCAAAGGACCGGTTAAATTAGAATTTGAAATATGCATAAACTCCATCTTTGACATGTTACCCAATTTCCATAGAATCCCACCCTTGTAAATATTGGACCCAAGCTCCAAATGCTTGAGTTGCTGCAACTTCCCAAGTTCTGGAGGGATTAAACCACTGATCACATTTCCTGCCAAACTCAAGTACTCCAATCTAGACAATTCACCATATTGGCTGGTAATTCTCCCATTGAAGTAACTCCCAACAAAGTTCAGCATCTGAAAACTAGTGAGCTCGGCAAAATCCCATGGAAGGGCCCAATAAAATCATTTCTCTAAGCAGTGAAGTTCACAAGGTTCTTCAACCCTGAAACTCCCCCAAGGAAGGATCCATTGAAGTAATTATAGCTGATGTCAAGGCTTGTCAGACTGTAAATCCTGAAAATGGATTCTAGCAATGGCCCATGAAACTGGTTGTCTCTAATGTTGAAGCTCAAAATGCGGGTAAGCAACTGGACTTCTTGTGATACTGAGAATGTGCCAGTGAGGTTTTTGCTTGACAGATCCAGTGCCACCACCCTAGACTCATTGTTACATGTAATTCCAATCCATGAACAAGGAGACACATACATACCATTGATTCTATATTTCCAGTCTGAGAGTTTTCCTAAGCTATCCACAAGGACTGATTTGAGTGCCAATAGGGAACTGACCTCCTCAGGCACTAAGTATCATAACATGGTCCTAAAAGGATGTGCCAAGTATGAAAACCAACAATGAAGACTTCAATGAGGTCTAATTAGCTCTAATTAGCTCAACCCTAAATCTATTAAGTGCCAAGAGGGATAAAAAACTATGAGGTCCAAACCTCTAAAATTAAAAGAGTCTAGATTAATATGGATCTGTGCTTAGTGTGCTTGGCTAGTCAGACATTTTTATGTCAGTAGGAGAAATGCACACAATAAGAAAAACAAAAAAACATATTCACCCCTCCAGTTGTATATCACCTCACTTATCTCATCACAAAGATCCCACTTTGCTGGGAAGCATTGGTATTGTGTGCGAGTATTTATAACACAACTAGATGTGTGCATTCCTTAAGAGACAAAGTTTGTGTGTGTTCAATTATCGAGATTTGAATTAGTTTTTATGCATCCACCACAATGTTTTTACTATTTAGGTGTCATTATGCTTTGGAATAAGGGAAGAAGAGAAGGTATATATGCTTTCTAAAATAGATACATGCATTTTTCTCCCATTGATACTAGACAATAATCTGTATTGCTCCATTTTTATTTCTTTAAATTATATGTGAAACTCACATTGAGTTTAATCATGTGAGTCAAAATGGTGTATCCAAAAATAAAATGGTTGTTTCCATGATGAAAAGGATAATATCTCATGGAGGGCATAACTACTATAAAATGGATTTCAGTAACAAACTAAGTAATTAAGATGAAATAAAACATGGTAAATCATAGGAATGAATGTTTTGTTTTCCAACTTTTCCTTAATATAATTTTTTCCAGGATTTTATCGATCCCTTCAAAACTTTGTCCAAGGGTTCAAATTTGGCATGTCTTTTAAAACCAATGAGTCTAGTGTCACACTTTCCTATCATATTACATGAAAGAAAGACTCTACTCAATCACTATGGTTTTTCTGCATAAAAAGTTAGAACTAGTTGAGACGTTTTGACTCTCATACCAATCGCTAGATCCCTCGACCCAAAAGCTAAAGGAGGATTTCTAACTCTCTAACCTTGACAAGATAGTTTTGGATTGGATTAAAGAGATTATTCCATACTCGTTAAAGTTGGAGATTCAATTCTCCCCTAACTGATGGGAGGACTTGAAAATTCAATCAATGGGCATTGGTGGTAGTGACACAAACATGTACTAGACACCCAACTTAATAAAATTCAAAGACTCAAGCCTAAACATTATACCTATATCTTCAAAATTTGTATAGTGTTGAAAGTTGGAAACCTTTGGTGGACCTGAAAATGCTACCTTTGTTTGGTCCTTTATCTTGGGTTGGGTTGTTGTTTGCCATTGACTATATTTTAGAAACCCTGCATCCTTTGCGTTCGTTCTGTCAATAGATTGAAATCCTTAAGAAAACTTTTTGGTTTTTTTTTTTAAGTGAATTTGGAAGTCTCAAAATCATGCATCCATCTCCTCTCCACTCCCTTTTCATAAAAGACTACCATGTTAAGAGATCAATTACACTGAACTGTCAAGTTTCAAGTTGCCTCATAGAGTCACAACTCATTACAATTGAAATTTTGTTTTTAATCTAGAAATACACTGAATGAAATTTTATTTAAAGCCCAGGCCCCAAACAAATAAAGTTTTTTCATGGGTCAGCAACATGTTTATTTGAGCTAATGTCTCACTATAAATCACAATAAGTGGAACTGGAAGTGGTACAATTTTTCCAACTCTTAAATTATTGGGATGGAAATCCATGCACCATAAGTAGGGAACCCCCTACCAAGTCTCTCACCCCTCTTCCTCAATTCATGCAATATTAATGGAGAGATGGAGGCCATGACATAGATCTACCCAAGCCATGAAGGAGAGGCAAGAGTGTCACCAAAATTAGCCACACAACTCTCCTACAACCCTCATTAAATTATAAATTCCTGACTCTTGTGCTAGTTGGGATGATGTTGTAACTCGTACATCACATGGAACCAAAAAATGATGGGTAGAGGCCATCCAATAATGATAAAAATGATCCTGGCATCCCCATGTAGACCTAATCACAACAACAACTTTAATGAATCTTCTCAATGTTTGTTGTCATTCCATTTTATGCCTTAAAAACAATCTTTTGCTTGAAATTCAATTTTTCTGTTGTATGGCTAAGTGGATTTTTTGGGGACACTCAATTTGAATGTCATGTTAACCATACTACATCAATATGAGCTTCCGGCATACGATTATGGATATATTTAGGGTGAACTCGACATTGAAAATTTTTCCATTGTGGATCAATGGTTCATGTATATTATATGACATGGACTCTACATTAAGGAGTCCATCATTCAGCATCCATATTTCACAAGTATCATATCCATATGGGTGCCTTGTTGTAGGGATTTGTTCCAACCCTACCATCTTTTCCTAGCACTACTTCTAGGCAAACTCAAAAAATGTAGACACTGCAAAGGATCCAAGCATAGATCATTTTAGAAACCCTTATGGAAAGATCTATCTCAATACACAAATATAAATACTGCTTCAATTACAACAAAAACATAACAACAATAAATTTGATATGAAATTTTCTTTAAACATGCTAAAACAACATAGCTTTCAACCCCAATGTCCTAATAAATCATTGTAATAAAACAACCATAAAAATTGCTCAATGCATGAGAAAAATCAGTTCTGCAACACAAATTCATGAAAACAATGGTAGTACACTTCATATTAACATAGTAATGAAGATAAAGTACAAAACCTTAGCTCATCCCAAGATGGTACAACAGATCCTTCCAACTCATCTCAAGCAGGGACTCTTCAATGCATTCCGAAATCTACAATGTCCATTTGTGACTGCCACAAACTGTGGCCCACAATACAAAGGCCAAGTAAGGAATCCCACCAAGATCTACAATCCAATCCATGGAGTTTCAAAACAAGCCAGCATCACACCAAAATTCAAACCCAATCTCTCCCATGTGCATCACACAAGCCATCAAGGATATTCTCACATGCATCCCATAGGCTTCAATACTCAACACTTGTTTTCACTTCTCTCATTCATCATTTTTTATCATTTGGAGGCTTGAGCTTTTAGAATAGAGTCATAGACTTAAATTTTAGACTGAACTTGGCAATTCTTGTGGGTTGTTGGAATCTGAATTAGGACTTAGGAGGCAAGATTAGGAGGGTATACTATAGCCTACTTCCAACTTCAAATTGAAATTTCAAGGGCCCTCAATACTATAGAGGCTATTTAGAGCCTCCTTGATATTGTATTTTGTTTTAGATTATTATATGTAGTGCACTTGGTGCCATTTTGATATATTAAGTTCTGATCCATACACACACACAAGTAGACTTTGCATATTTTTATCTAATGGTTTGGGATCATAGTTTGGAATCTTTATTATTTTTTTTCATTAAATTTATAATATCTTATGTATTTTTTAGTAAACTGAGTCATTAATTTCAAATTGATCTAACTCAATGTTGATTCTGGTTTGAGTGGGGCTGACCCTTGACCAGTTCCAAGCCCGAGTTCAAGCTTTAAAACATTGGTTATCATCACACCAAATATCAATCTAAGTTACAACGTAGTTATAACAAAGACACTATATTCCCTTTATATATAATTAGGTGAGGGAGTCCAACAATAATACATGGATTAAGTCCACAAGTAAAAACTAGGCTAGTTAAGCCAACAAAAAAAAACCCAAGTGGAGTGCTACACTAAGCATATAAGCAACAAGACACATCCTTTAGGGGTTCCATATCCATATTCCATCTTTGGCATGGCTGCGTTATGAAAAATGTTTGACACATGTTTAATACATGTCTTGAAACAAGACTTGTACTAAACACATGTCAAAGACATGTCCTAGACGTGTCTCACATGTCCAACACATGCGGGTAGAAAAGTGACATAAGATTCTCAAAAAAAAATCTCATTAATTTTTCTCACTTTCTAAAGAGGGGGAAAGATATCTCAAAATTTTCCATTGTGCAGATGAATAGTAAAACTAAGATTTGATGGGATTCCATGTATTTTGAAGGAATATTCGCAAACCATATTTTCCATTTCTTCAACAATGGTGATTTTCTTCATTCATTCCACAGAAATCATGGCACAATCAACAATGGTAGTCGGTAATGGTCAAAAGAAAGATGGGAATGTCAGTGTTGGTGTCCCCCCCCTCCAAGCCCATATATCTCTACTAACGTTAGTACTCCATCTGCTGCAAGGGTAGTAGCCAATGTTGAAAATAACCCTTTTGTAGCAACTTGCAAGATAACAAGCTCGAGAAAATAATAAATAAAGGGAATTGCTTCTCTATCAAATTAGTTTGAAGTTGTCATATGTAGAACTAATGTAGGACTTGATTCTTCAAATTCAAGTATGCAGTTAAACCACCAATGCAAGAAACTTTTGTTGTCCCTTAACAAAGATTAAAGCTAGAATATATGGTATGTGTAGCAAATGATAGTTGGTTAAAAAAAAATATTTTATCTGGCTATCTTACAAGTTTGCAGGCTTACAGAAAGGATATTATCCTATTCCTTGAATCGTTTTCAAATGATTATTTTTAGATCAATAAATTTTATGACCCTTGATATGTGCCATAGTTGATCATTAAATATTCTTGGGAAATGAGAAATGACAAGCATGCTTCTAACATTGTCTCAAGAATCAAAAAAATCATGAGCATTGGAGGCTTTTTTCTCTCTACAATATGTATTATGCCAACCATTTGGAGCATGGTCCTAGAAAGTACTGTAGTATTTTATGGTTTGTAAGAAATTTTGAAAGTCAACTTATTTAATTGCACCTAAGCTCTAGGAACAATTGAGCACATTTTTGTTGAAATAGAAAGGAAAACAAGCATATTGAAAAGAACGATGACAGTAGGAACCAGATGGAGATGGCACTGGACAACGATATCATATTTCAACTTATAGTCATGGAAAAGAACTTAATTCTTGCAGTTTAATCCCAAGCCATGAAGAATTCTCAATGAAAATGAGATCTTTTGTGTCTTGAGTTTTTAGTCAATACACAACCTATATTAAGGATATTGTCTCTCTCTTTTGCACAGAGGCCATTTGGCTAATCCCAAAGTATTTTTCATTTTCTTTAAGCACAAAAAATAGTAGACCACTCTTCAACATGGTTATGTTTATCGTAGTATGTTCAATTCATGTTAGATCATTATATTGCCAATATATCATAGGCTCCATGTCCACTCCATTTTATGGGTATAGAAAAAAATCATGCTAAATCAATCTATTTCCTCCTCACATTGACAAAGAATACTTTCAAGGCACATAAAAAACAAGGCAGAGGAAACAGGGCATTTACTAACCTAAGAAGGAGAAGTAGATTTGAATTTTGTGCCTGCAAATCCCTCATCAGCCTCTTTAGGAGCCTCCAAGTTCTTTCATGTGTTTTTGTGTCTTTTTCAATTACAAGAAGATATATAGAGAATTTCCCAAACCCCAAACACATTCCATAATAGGCTTGAGTTATTGAATCGTCCCACAAACCCAAACGCCCTATCCTGCTACCAAAGCCAAAAAAATGGCACCATTCAAGCCAAATCGTTTCATACAGGAGTAGATCAAGCCATATTATTATGGATTTCACTGCCATTATAAAACCCTCACCGAAAATTTGGCACCAATCAAGCCATGGCCAAAAATTGACACAATGGATTTCACTGCCATCATAAATCCCTCGCCGAAAATTTGGTGCCAATCGAGCCATGGCAAAAAATTTGACACAATGGATTTGACTGCCATCATAAAACCCTCGCCAAAAATTTGGTTCCAATTGATTCATAGCGCCAATCGATTCATGGCCAAAATTTTGACACCAATGGATTTCACTGCCATCATAAAACCCTCGCTGAAAATTTTGTGCCAATCGAGCCATGGCCAAAATGTTGACACCAATGGAGTCAAATCTCTATGTAGTGGAGCAGATGGAGACTTTTCACGACCATCATAAAAAATAAAAAAAAGCAGTGCCAATGGAGCCAAACATCTATGTAGTGAAGTAGATAGAGACGTATTGTTATGGGTTTCGTGGCCATCATCAAACCATCGCAATATAGTTCCACACTCTAGAACTATGGCGGGCGACCAAATTATGGGATTTCCCCTGGAGTGTTCCCCAAAAGCTGGGCATACCAATTGTTCCACCTCGCTTGTGGGAAGAGCATTTTAGGTTTGGTGAACCACCTAGAATGGGATAATCATTGGGGTCTTTCATATCCAACATTTGTCAAAGGGATCTTTATCATGGCTAGGGTGTGTATTAACATTTTTTAAATGATTTTGTTTTTTATTTACGATATTATATCATAAATATGTTATTAAACTTTGGTTTTAATTTATATATGTGAATATGTTAATGTTTTGTTTATATATGAAATTTATATTTATATATTAATGTTTTTTTAATAATATTATATTTTAAATGTGTTTTAGTAACATAGACTTTGATTTTAGTTTATAATTGTGAATTTAAATATTAATGTTTGTTTATATATGAAGTTTTATATTTAAATATTAATGTTTTATATGTTAATGATGATAGTTTTTTTTTTAAGAAAACAAAATCATTAGTACTCTTTTTCAAGCCCAGAGAAACCAACTGCATGTTGTCTAGTATTTTGGGAAGGAATTATAACGCTAAATTGTTGATGTTTTTATGAGGGGAGTGATATTATGATAGTACATTATTTATTTACTAAATTCTAACACTGTAGATGGATTCAGATACCCTGCTCTAAATCCATATACAGTGTATGGGCCTCTGAATCCATCTGTAGTGTTAGAATTTAATAAAATGTACAAATTCATTGTCAAATTTGTAATTTTTTCCATTGCCAGAGTAACACAACTAAAAATGACCAAATAAATGACCAATTGTATCTGGTCATTTGTAGTCTAGATATCCCGTGATCAAATTCGGTCATTTATCTTGGTCTTTTTTAGTTAGTTTTTATCCCGTGACCAAAAGTGGTCATTTATCTTGGTTGATTTCAGTTAGCTAACTTAAAATTATCAATTTTGGTCTCGTGGTCACTAATCTCTCATTTTCCACTAGTGCAATGAACCAACAAGAGATGTGGAGGAAGATAACCTAGAAGATATCAACCGGGTGATCGACAACCTATTCTCTGTTGACCGAGACAATTCACCACCAGAAGTCAAAGAACCGACATCGACTGATAATAGCCCCACTACACCAATTACACCATACCATTCACCATCTCCACCACCACTTCCCAATCCAAAACCTTTACTAAACCCTAAACCTTCTATGTCAAATCCTCCAGACACACATCGAGCTACAGGTTCCACCCAAGAAAGTCAACCAGAAATTCCATCGACCACTGAATATTAGCAGCCAGAAAATCATCCACATGAGAATATACCAGTTGCAAATGCATAGGAACAACAACAGATAGAATAGCATAAACATAAAAGAAAAAGAGACAAAAAGAAGAAAGAACACCACAAAAAATCAAATTCGACAATAGTCCACATTATCTAACTTGGGTCGATTATCGACGCAATAGATCTAAGAGATGGAGAGTTGGGACACCTCTTAGAAACTCTGGCCATCGAGGAAAAAACAAGAATCCAGACCAGACAACAACAGCTTGATGATAGTAAGAATGGACATGTCGAGTTTTTATCAAAATGTAGAAAATTAGTTCAAACAGTCATACCAGGTCCTCTAGAGGATGACACTCACAAGCCGCTTGAAAAGGCATACCAGCTATTTGAAAACATGTTGTCGACTATACAATCAAATCTACTAAATACAAAGGAAATCCAAAAAGAGGAGACATCCATACTGTTAAGGAAACAATACACAACATTCTTAGAAGCTCACAAAGTGCTACAAGACCACCTGGAAGAATCTGTCATCACAGAAGAACTACTCCGTGATTGGCCAACTTATTACAGACAAGTATTTCAACAAACCCTACAGACTCGAGAACAAATTCAATCCTTGGAAAGAAGAAAAGGCACTAAAGAAGCACTGAGAAACACCATACAAGATCAAATTGTATTGGAAACAGCCAAACTATAGAAACTAGAAAAACAAGCACACCAGTGTGTTAGAATAATCAATCCATAGTTAGCTACCTTAGACATTAATTAATCCATTTTGTCTTATTTTCCTAGTTTCCAATATTCCACTCTATTCAAGTTGTCTTCGACATGCCCTAGAAGTCAAACTTGCTAAAAATGAGTCATGGAGCGCTTGGGAAACCTCCTGGAATTCATATTTAGCATATCTACTTTATTCTAGATCCTCCCTAGTGCATATCTTCTTTTTATGCTAAGTTGCCTGCTTTATTGAGATTTATGGAAAAAGGGAAAGTAAGACTAGGTGTATTTGACTTGTTTTTTCCCTCATCATCCTCCATTCTTTTCTCCTAATAAAATCATGTATGAGTTTTATTTCCATCACTTATTAGCTTGCCTACTTGAATTTTCCAATTCGTGAGCCTCTAGGTATATTTGGAAACTGCTTTATGCACCTATGAGGGATTTGAATAGATTTAGTAAGCATGCTTTCGACTATTTCGAATGGCATCCTTATGCATTCGAATATCTCATGTAATTATATATTTCAGAAGCCTATGACTTCAATGGTTGGCTATTGTACACTTATTGAATACAGATTAGTGTTATGCTCCAATTTCAGTCTCCTTTCTGTGTAAATTTGGAGGTTTTATTAGCAATTTTGTGAGTGCAATTGTTCTATCACTTGGGTTCAATTTACACATGGTATAAGATCCTTTGTAGATTGATTTCTCTCCTTCCATATTTCTATTGCAGGTTTTACCTCTTGACTGGGAGCATTCTACTGGTTGAAGGGCACAGTTCAAAGCTATGGATCAATCTCAGAAGATCATCTTGACTCCATTTAATTTATTTGAATGGAAATTAGATATGGGTCTCTATAGGGTGACTATGGAAACTAAGGAAGATCCCAATCCAGCTGTAGAGAAAATTAAATGGCACAACAGGAGGGATGAGGCCTATGGTCTCTCGTGTTTGAGCATATCTAGAGACCTCCTTTTCCATCTTGATGGATTGACATCACCTAATGAAGTATGGGAGAAGATTGTAGATATTTTTGGTAAGACATATGAGATGAGAGGACATAAAATTGAGAATGAATTGATCTCTTTGAG
Source organism: Pseudotsuga menziesii (assembly GCA_001517045.1). Taxonomy (NCBI): domain Eukaryota; kingdom Viridiplantae; phylum Streptophyta; class Pinopsida; order Pinales; family Pinaceae; genus Pseudotsuga; species Pseudotsuga menziesii. The sequence continues at coordinate 37,856 of LPNX011086280.1, read as the reverse complement.
TCCTAGTAGCTTCAAATCCATGCAACTCTACTTTTCCAAGTTTAAAGCCCTTGTTTTGCAGCTAAAATAGTGTGGAATTGAAAAGAAGGAAGAGCAACTAGTTTTGGCCATAATCTCGAAGCTTGGACCCCAATATTCTATGTTTGTTTCGACCTTCCATGCCACCAATTTGATATCTCGAGCCTAGAATATGCTTAAGCTTGCAAAGTTCATGGAATCCCTCACACAAGAACGAGATAAATTGGTGATGACGGGCACCATCAAACCTTCCAAATACCAAGATTTGGTTGTTGGAGATTCAAGGGTGGTTTCAAAAGGCAAGAATAAATCTAAGAAGCCACCTCAGCAAAAGAGGGACAAGAACAAGTCTCAAGAGGAGCCCCAAGGCTCCAAGAATAACTTCTAGAAGAAGAAGAACAAAGGAGAAATGAGCAAGTGCACATACTGCAGTAAGGGCCATCATCCTGAAAGCTCCTACATGAAGAAGCAAATTGACATGTTGACCCAATTCCTGGAGAAAAATAACATCTCCCTTCATGATTTCTCAAAGAAGAGGCAAGGAGGATAAAATTCAGAGGACAGAGAGAGAGTACATGCATTGGTTGCTGGCACATCAAGCTCACTTAGCTTCATTATAGACTCTGGAGCTTCAATACATATCATTTTGACCAAGGAGGAATTCTCGTCTCTTGACACGTCGAAAGGTCCACCAATAGTGCTGGGAGATGACTCTCTCACTAACAGTTTGGGGAAAGGAAGGATCGATCTTGACCATGGTAAGTTCAGTAATGTATTGTATGTTCTAGGTCTTGCCTCTAACCTCTTTTCAGTGTATCATATGACCCAGACAGGGTCTCCAAAGAAGGTCATATTCTCCCTTGATGATGTTGAGATCATAGAGATCTCGAATGGTAAAGTCATTGCAAAAGGAGTTGTAGATCACACTTCAAAGGTATACATGTTTTCACATTTTATACCCTACTCAAACCCCTCTGCTCTTCTGATTCATACTAATGAGGAAAGAAAGATTTGGCATGAAATATTTGGCCATCTGAACTATAAGTATGCTTCTGATCTAAGTGAAAAATAAATTGTCATAGGGTTACCAAAGATTAAGTTTTCCAAGGGAGTCTGTCAAGGTTGTATCCTAGGAAAACATCCAGAGCATAAATTTGAGAGAGCTAGTCATGAGAGAACCTCTGCGCCTCTTGAGTTGATCCATAGTGATGTTTCTAGTCCATTTCCTCATATGTCATTGAGTCAAGCCAAATATCCATTGACCTTTATAGATGACTTTTCCAGGTATTGTTGGGTTTACTTCATGAAGCATAAGTATGAAGTTTTTGTCCTCTTCAAAGTATTTAAGGATTTGGTTGAAAAATAGTCTAGGAGGAGACTCAAGATCCTCAGATATGACAATGGTGGTGAGAATTTCAAGTCTAAGTTCAATCAATTTTGTGAATAAGCAGGTATTCAGATGCAGCATTCAATCCCTTAAACACCACAACAAAATGGTGTTGCTGAGAGAAAGAATAGATCACTGAAATAGATGGCAACCTGTATGATGGAGGATAAGACTTTTCCACCAAAGTTTTGGGCCAAGGCTATAAAATATGCATCCTATATCCAGAATAGGGTGCCTCATAAAAATATTGATGGTATGACTCCTTTTGAAGATTGGAGTGGGCACAAGCCAGATGTGACCCATTTCAAAAAATTTGGCTCAAAGGCTTGGTCTAGAATTCCAACAGAAAAGAGGAAGGCTTTGCAACCCCAAATCCAAGAGTGTCTATTTGTTGGGTACTCTAAATATTCAAAAGGGTACAAGCCGATCAATTTGATCACATACAAAGCCTTCATTGAAATAAGAGTTCAATTCCAAGAAGAGCCTTTAGAAGTAGTTAAAGTTGGAGAGCCTTCTTCACCACTAGAACCATTGAATGTAAGTGAAGAGATAAATGAGTTTGCTGATTCTGATATGTATAATAATTATGATTTAATTTCATATCTTGAAATTCCTGCAAGACAAAAATGGGCAGCATAGACCATTCATGCAGCTGGGGAACTAGCTGGAAATGCTAGTGATCCTACGAGGACTAGATCTCAGTTTGAGAGTGCCCTATGTATGAAAGACCCTTTGTTTGCAAAGAAGTGATATTTGATGGTTGAATCAGACCTAGAGACATATGAATATGCAACACATTATCCAAGATGGCAAACATCCATGAAAGAAGAATTCATCTCAGTCCAGAAGAACAACACTTGGGAACTGGTTGATCTTCCCCCAGGGAGGAAGCTAGTTCAATGTAAGTGGGTTTTCAAAACTAAGTTTGATGATGATGGTTCACGTTTGAAATATAAGGCCAGATTGGTAGCCAAGGGCTACTCACAGGTACATGGTATTGACTACAATGAAACCTTTGCACCAGTGGCAAAGATGGACTCCATCAGGGTAGCCTTAGCCATTGCAGCTTTGAAGCAGTGGGAGGTACATCACATGGATGTAAAGTGTGCTTTCCTGAATGGATATCTCACTGATAATATTTACATGTAGAAACCTCTAGGGTTTTTAACTAATCCATCTTTTGTGTGCAGGCTAAAGAAATCATTGTATGGGCTTGGTATGCCAAGATTGATGGATTTCTGCTGTAATTGATTTTTGTTCAATGCAAGTCTAATCCTAATGTTTATTTGAAGCTGATTCATGTTTCTTTGATGATTATTCTCTTTTATGTGGATGACCTTTTGATTACAGGAAGTTCAAAGAAAGAGATTTCCTCCTTGAAGGATGCAATGAACCATGCATTTTCTACGACTGATTTGGGGTTGTTGAGCCAATTCTTGGGTCTCGAAATTGATCAGTCCCAACATGGAATAAAAGTACATCACTACAAGTATGATTCATATTTGTTGAACAAGTTCAACATGAAATATTTCAAGCCAAGCAAGACTCCCTTCCTTTCAGGAGTTGAGCTTGAAGAAGCAGGTTCTTCTCCTATGGTAAATAATACACCGTATAGGCAGTTGATTGGGTGTTTTATGTACCTTACACACACTCGAACTGATATTTATTATGTAGTAAGTGTGACTTCAAGATACATGGATTAGAATCATGAGGTCCATATACACTACATCAGACAGCTTGTGCGTGATGGCACCATTCACCTACTCTTTTGTGCATCTTTAGAACAAGTAGCAGACATCTTCACCAAAGTTTTTTGTGAGAAGACATTTAGCAATCTCAAATCACTTCTAGGGATTGCTGATCATGCTATGAAGCATGATTGATGATGATATTTTCAAATTTGTTTTACTATCCATGTTTAAGGGAGGATTTTCCCACTGGGTTTTTGCCTCTTTCCTTGGTAAAATAGACATGCAGTATGTAAAGGGTGACTAATCCTTGTTGCTATGCCCTATATTTTTTTGATATTTACTCATAAATTCAGGCTTAAGGGGTGGTTTTAGAATAATCAACCAATAGTTAGCTACCTTAGACATTAATTAATCCATTTTTGTCTTATTTTTCTAGTTTCCAATATTCCACTCTATGCAAGTTGTGTTCCACAGGTCCTAGAAGTCAAAATTGATAAAATTTGAGTCATGGAGTGCTTGGGAAACCTCCTGGAATCCATATTTAGCATATATAATTTATTCTAGATCCTCTCTAGCGCATATCTGCTTTTCTGCTAAGTTGCCTGCTTTATTGAGATTTATGGCAAAAGGGGAAGTAAGTCTAGGTGCAGTTGACTTGTTTTTTTCCTTCATCATCCTCCATTATTTTCTCCTAATAAAAGCTTGTATAAGTTGTCTTTCCATCACTTATTATCTTGCCTACTTGACTTTGCCAATTCGTGAGCCTCTAGGTAGATTTGGAAACTGCTTTATGCACCTATGGGGGATTTGACTAGATTTAGTAAGCCTGCTTTTGACTATTTCAAAAGGCATCCTTATGCATTCAAATATCTCATGTAATTATATATCGCAGAAGCCTATGACTTCAAAGGTTGGCTATTGTACACTTATTCAATACAGATTAGTGTTATGCTCCAATTTCAGTTTCCTTTGTGTGTAAATTTGTAGGCTTGATAAGCAATTTTCTGAGTGCAATTGTTCTATCCCTTGGGTTGAATTTCCACATAGTGGGCACAAAAATAACTCCCAAGCCTTGATAAAATTGATACAATATACCCATAGATGAAAATACTATTGAAGGTAGCAGAGGAAAAACATCAATTTATGGGACATGATATAGAAAGCATAGCAGACCTTTCCATCTGGGAGAAGATGTCGACCTTATCAAGAATCAAAACATTGATTATCGACATCCAAAAAGTATTACAGATATGGGAATAATTTCAACACCAACTGGCCGTTATAGCATAAGTGATTCTAGAAATATACATGCAGAAACAACCAACCATCCGACTACACAGTCCATGAAGACAAATGATACCAGAAAAAACTACCTAAGACAGCAGACCATTGAAGTACCTCCCCTATTTCTTTAGGACGAAGAAATATTTTGTTCCTATGGGAGATATTGGAGGAGCTATTCGGTGAGCCAACTAGTCGAATAGGCGACTAATTGGAGATTAGTTCGGCCGCGTAAGGTTGTGTCGATTGAGCGAACCAACAGGTGGTTATATGTAAATGTTTCTAAATTATATATATTAGGTTGTTGAACCAGATGAGAACTCGGTTCAGTTCTGTGTATGTATATACCCTCATGTTATAATATAATATGTTATTCCCCATATCTATGTTCTTATCTCTTATGTCTATTATGTCTATATGATTCAATGTGTATTATTGGTAACCCTCTGTAATTTGTGACATTACAACAAATACATAGAGAGAGGAAAAGAACTAGGTCCTGCTCCGGTTATGTATCCCTGTTATGTGACATCATTGATAAAGACCCTTTCAACCATGAAGAAGCGACAGAAAAGAAAGAATTGAAGGATGCTATGATCGAGGAGTACCAGCCAATCATGAAGAATGATGTCTGGGATGTGGTCCCTAGACTAGAGGGGAAGTCTGTCGTGAATTCCGAGTGGATTTACAAGATCAACCATGCTTCCGATGGCAGCATAGAGAAATATAAAGCAAGATTTGTGGCTCGTTGCTTCTCCCAGAAAGAAGGAATAGATTATGAAGAAACTTTTGAACCTATAGCAAGATACACCTCCATCAGTTCAATACTTTCTCTAGCTGCAATGATGAAATGGAAGATACACCAGATGGATGTCAATACTAATTTCTTGAATGGTGTAGTGGAAGGGGAAGTTTATGTGGAGCAACCACTCTTTTTTGAGACACATGATAGGGAGCCTCATGTGTCTAAATTGAAGAAATCCCTGTACAGTTTGAAACATGCACCCAGGACATGGTAGGAAAGAATTGATAGCTTCGTATTGAGTGTGGGATTTACCAAGAGTAAAGTATATTCCAACCTTTACTACAAGGTTGAAGAGGGGAACCCAGTGATACTCCTACTATATGTATATGGTCTGTTTGTAATAGGTATGGATGGGTTGATTGCTGATGCAAAGAGGAAGATTGCTGCTGAGTTCGAAATGAAGGACTTGGGTATGATGCAATACTTTCTAGGCATGGAGGTGTGGCAAAATGCAGATGGAATTTCCCTCAGATAAGGGAAGTATGTATTAGATATCATAAAGAGGTTCGGGATGATGTACTACAAGGCCATGACCACACCTATGGCATCGAACATGAATCTATTAAGTGATGCTTCATCAGAAGTGGTTGATGCTACGATCTATCGTCAGATGATTGGGTCCTTGATGTACCTGATGAATATGAGACCAGATATTTGCTTTGCTAAGAACACATTGAGCCAGTTCCTCACAGATCCTAGACATGTTCACTTGATTGCTACAAAGCATATTCTGAGGTACCTGAAGGGTACATTTGATTATGGGCTCAAGTATGAGGCGAATCAAAATATTAACCTAGAAGGTTATGTTGATTCCGATTGGGCAGGAAGTTCCATCGATAGGGGAGCACTTCAGGGTGTTGCTTCAGTATGGGATTAGGTGTGATATCTTGGTTTAGCAGGAAGTAGTCCTATGTGGCAGTGAGTACATCCAAATCAAGGTATATCTCATCTTGTTCGGCTAGTTGTGACATAGTGTGGCTTAGAAAGATACTATCTAATTTGTTTGATCTCCAGTTGGATGCTACTTGTATATATTGCGACAACTAGAGTTGTGTGAAGTTGTCTGAGAACCTAGTGTTCCATGACAAGTCGAAGCATATTGAGATCAAATATCACTATATCAGGGATACGGTGTAGAGAGGACCAGTGAAGCTCCAGTATGTTGCGACGGACGAGTAGATAGCTGATGTGTTGACCAAGCCTTTGGCCAGAGTGAAGTTTGAGTACTTCAGGGAGAAGATTTTTGTTCTCTAGATCGAGGCCTTCAAAGGGGAAGTGATCAGTTTGTGAGCCCTTCTGACATGGTGAGAGGATTGGTTCCTTCCATGGTCAGATGTGAGTGTAGAGATGCTCTGATATGATTGTGGGTTATGTTACCACATGATCAGTGCAGAGCCATTCTAATGTGATTGAGGGATGTGTTCCCACATGACCAGATATAGGTGCTGAAGGCCATTCTCTAGGAGAATGGAGGAACCTAGTCAGTTACCAGAAATACTCAGCCTAGAGCTGAGAGCCATTCTGATATGACTGTGGGACTGGCCCCCACATGATCAGATGTAAGTGTAGAGCCATTCTGATATGAATGTGGGATTGGCTCCCACATGATCAGAGATAAGTGCAGAGCCTTTTCCTCGATGATAGATGGTGTGTTATATCATGCTGATGGATGTAAGTGTAGAGCCTTTCCCCAGATGATAGATGGTGTGTCCTATCATGCCGATAGATGTAAGTGCAGAGCCTTTCCTCGGATGATAGATTGTGTGTCCTATCATGATGATGAATGTAAGTGCATAGCCTTTCTTTGGATGGTAGATGGTGTGTCCTACCATGCCAGTAGATATAAGTGCTGATCCCTTCCTTGAATAGTAGATGGTGTGTATTGCTATGCTAGAGGATATAAGTGTTTTTCCTTTCTTTGGATAGTAGATGGTGTGTCCTGCTATGATAGTAGATGTAAGTGTTGAGCCTTTCCCTGGATGATAGATGATGTGTCCTATCATGCCAGTGGATGCGAGTGCTGGGCCTTTCTGACATGGTTGTTGGATTTGTTCCTCCCATGGTCAGATGTAAGTGTTGTGTAGGCCACTCTGACTTAGTGTCAGATATAAGCGCTGAAGAAGACCTACATGGAGGCTAGGCCTACAACCAGCATGAAAAATTGCTTGCTCTGTAGAACTTCCTATGACGAGAAGAATCAAGAGATAGCACCTCTGATGATGATCCAATAGAGATGTTCCAGATCCAGAGATGATCCAGATCTAGTGATGATCCAGATCCAGTGATGATGACCCAGTGATGATCCAGTGATGATCTAGATCCAGTAATGAAGATGAATTGAAGATGAAGATGACTTGAAGAGGAATATAACTTGATGATGATATAGATGATAGAGAGAATAAGACCCATGCTAATAAACTATGTCGAGAGAATACCTTCCTAGTTAAGAGGGAGTGTTGATGTATTTGTAACTTCGTAATGTATTCACTTGTATATTTTACGTATTATACCCCGATGTTTATTCTGGGAAGTATCTGTAATTTAATTGAGTAATTTCATGCCCCGATGTTCCTATCGAGAGATTAAATAATGTAAACAAGTCGTTTAAATTCAAACAAGGTAACCCTCCTTATTGATCTAGGTTTAAAGTCCCCATAGTTGTGGGGCTCTAGGGTTATTAGAATCTCCTAGAGAAGTCGACCCTAGTGAGTAATTGTCAAGTCAGGAATTAGTATAAATAGAGAGTGAGCCTCTCTATTTATCACACATTCACTCACACTCAGTTGTAGCACATAACTAAGAGAGAAGAAGAAGCTGGGACAAGAGAGAGAGAGACTACTCCTGTCAGGATATCATCTTACTATTTTTTGGTTTTACTTTTGGTGTTGATTCTATCTCTAAGGAATTTCTGAGGTTTTCTCCGTTATGGTTTCCCCGAGGAAAATATTTGTGTATATTGTCTATTTTGTTTGATTGTTGTGCTTGTTATTCTCTTAGTTAAAGATAATAAGATAATTCTACTTGAATGATAAAAATATAACACTTCTATTCTAGAATAAGTCATGAGTATGTCAATCGGATCATATTTTATCCCCCGGTGCCAGCGGAAGGCTCGGAAGCCAAGATCAACACCACCGTAGTAGAGGAAGACGTGGACTTCCATTAGGGCGCATGGGGAGGGAACTGCATAGACAGGGTGATCTAGTTCGGTAGATGTGGAGTCTGTGGAACCCAAGGGTGTTTCCATCAATGATATCCCTGGATATCTATCTCTCATGCAACATGTTGCAAAGCCCTGGTGGTTAACCAAAAATGAGAAGTATCAACCAAAAACACCATCACTGCTGGAAGGGATGATGTACACTATGGATATTATCCCCGCCTTGATAAAGATGAAGCATGAGGACAGTGACTTGTTGTTATTGAAGAATGAAGTGGATGATACCTACGTGTCCTTGCCTGTGGTTCCAGGTGCACCCATCGAGCATATTTTGCAGCCATGGGAGGAAGTACTAAACAACTCTGGGTTGTTGGGGCTTATGAATATGCTCCACTTTGCATGGTTTAATGAAGCAAATGCATGCATCAAATAGTTGTTGGCGTGTTTTCATGGTGGAATATTGTGGTTGGATACCCAAATCATGGTTACAGTGGACATGATTTTAGGGATCACGGGGCTGCCAAAGGTTGGGGTAGACCCTACTCAATATCTGAAAGGAAGATACAACGACAATAATCTTTCTGAACAATTGAAGGAGAGACATTGATTGTAGCAGGATGACCACACATACCACATCGATAGAATCTACGATAGGGTGGTATGTATTGGAGCATGCATTTTCACCAGTAAAATTATCAGGCGGAAGCGCCTGGTTCGGTGCAATTCGAGAGTGGTTACTTGTGCGTATCAGTGTGATGAGGGAGTCCAAATGAATTGGTCCCTCTTCTTGTTGAAACAACTAATAGAGGATGCGGTCCTAGCTCAAGAAGGGGAGAGTTCTTTCTCTTATAGTTGGTTGTTGATCCTAATTGTTTTGGTGGCTTGGATGGAGCTAGAGGACCATCATCGGATGGTTGTTGAAGTGGTCGAGGTGTACAAAGGCACAAAATATCAAATTTTATGGTGGGTATAAGAGCCTAGTTGGAAAACTAATTGTGTGATCCACTTTTGGATCTAGTGGGAAATTCTACAACCTGTAGCAGTTAAAATTTTGTGCCTATCAGATAAAGCAGCAGTAAAATATGAGAGGATTATATAGTTTTCCATTGGGCCCCATTCAATTCATATCCATGCAAGACGAGACCTTGATAGGAAATGGATGCCAATGCATTATAAATTAACCAATGATGAAGTCGAAGCAGTTGTTCAGGGCTGGCCTGCTGACTGGCATGAACCAGTCAATGCTGAAGAGATATTGACAAAACCACGAGTCAAATTTTCCCTTGAAGAGCCTGTGCGAGAAGGCTAGAGTACTCATGACTTAGATGGAGAATCATCGACCGATACTGATTTAGAAGCTGAATGCATCCTAGAAGAGGGCCAAACCAAATGGTGCATGGATTTTGATGCAGGAAGCAGCACCAGAGTAACGTTGGAGGTCCAATTACAATGGCTCATTAAGGCTGTTATGAATTCCTGTGACACTGCTCCGTAAGCAATGCACCAGTCCATCTAGGAAGGGTTTTCTGCAGTAAGAGATAAGTTAGATTCTATTTATGATGCTATTATGAAGACCACACCAAAAAGTGTCACTGTGTTGGAAATCTCATCGATTAGCATTGAGCAATGGGCCAGGAATGTTCAGGTTTCCCTCACTACAATCGACGCAAGAAATGAGGATGTGAACTCCTCCTTTTAGCAATTGTAGGGTGTTGTGGTGGATATCAACTAGCTATCGATCAAGACCATCATACACATAAAGTGGGTCCCCAACTAGGAGTCATCCAATAGACAAAAGGAACTAAGTGAAGGGTATTTTCAATCACATGGGGAAGCGACACAGCTGAAAATAGAGGCTGAGAAGATGCACGAGGTAAATGAATAGTTAGCAGTAGAAAAAGCATAGGAGGTCGTAGCGTTGTAGACAGTGCAAGAATAGTTAAAGAGGAAAACTGCTAAAGAGATTATTGACCTAAAGAAGTAGACTAACCGCTTGATCATTGAGAATGCGCAGCGGGTTGCGAGTAGAGGAGAGGTAGAGGCAACTTTTGATGAGGAACGTCAACACATATATGAAAGCGCAGTGAAAATTGATGTATCTGCCAAATCCAAGTGACTAGGATAGGTGATCGCCTAGCTCCAATTGTCTAAAAGTATACTAAATTCTATGGTCTACCTAGAAACGCCACCAGAGTAGGTTATGGAGTAGAAGAATACCATTGAAGTGATGGAACAGGAAGCCAACAAGATCTTGGAGGCCACAACACAATTTTGGGGAAGTGTCATCAAAGATGAGCAATTAGACCAACTGTCCAAACAAGCATGGGAAGCTGACGCACAATTGACAACATTGAAGGCGACATTAAGGAAAATGCCACCCATGAATTAGCTGACGTAGTCCACTGAGCTGAGAGAGCTGCATCAATGAGCCACAAAGGAACAAGAATGGCAGCGCAAGCACAATTCCAAGCTAGATGAGTTCCAAGATATTGGAGCGCAGTTGGCTATCAAAGCAGTTGTTGCGCTGCAGGTTGTGTAAGAAGGTAAGAAGATGGTGAATACCAAGTTGGTGGAGCACCTTGTGAAGAAGGACCTGCTTAGTTTTTAGGATGAAGCTAAAAAAGTTCAAGCATGGGTTGAGGAGATCTCACAAAAGTATGAGGACTTCAAGACAAAGATGATGGAGTACACCTTATCCATCTGGCGTGGCTTGAGGATGAACCACAAAATTGTTTTGGGGGCCTGTTGCCAGGGGTTTTTCGGTAAGTGAGTTGTGCAACACTACAGATGCTGCACAATCTCGTGCAACACCGCGCAAGGAAAAGACAACGCGATGGCCAGAAAACAAACCATTTTTGAATATTTTATGCATCTTTTTGTATCGCTTGACCACATTTTTCATTTGTGGTCAAATCCGTTAGGAGTAGGTTAGAAGTGGAATTTAAAGGTAAAGGCATAAACCTATAGATAGAATTAGAATTACATAAGTTGACATAGGGAATATTGAGGGGAGAAGTGATAGTAGAGAGAAATTGAGAGATTGAATCTTTTGCTATCGGTATGCAACCTTGTGGGTCCATCTTTCTCTCGTTGTGGAGAAAGACAGCTATTGTTTTGGATCTGTTGCGCATAAAGTAATATGATGTCATGGATGTTGAACTGAACTACTGTTGTGTTTTATATTTACTTGTCTTTATGTATTGTGATGCAATGTTTGATGATTTCATTTTATGAATGGAGAATGTAATACTACTGCAATGAATGAATGAATAACACAATCTATTATATTTGTGGTTGAAATTGTGGATCTATGATAAATGATGCGATATCTAATAAATGGATTTGCTAGATCTGATAGTAATGATGATAATTTGTTTATGCCCCGATCCTCCTCCTTACTATTGAAAACTTGGTTCCAACATTTCCCCCTCAAAAATCTCGGGTGAGACTTCATCCGCTCTATGGGTGTTTCCAGGCAGGGTAAAACCAGTCTGGGTCAGTGCTTAGGGAGGTCGCGCTGGTTGGGTGTCGAAAAAATGGGGACCCCTGTCGATGAGGATTTGTTGGTTGGTTTTGGACAATAGTCCTTCTCCTCCACATTATTACCTCGACACCATGATGTATACCTTTCATTTAAATTCCCAATTTAGTCATTCGAATGGAACAAGTGAGAATAGGTCTAGTTTCCATATCCTCGGTCCCAAATTAACCTTGCCATACCACTCTCAACAAAGTAGTATTCCTTGGGAATCATTATATCGATGGGAATATGGGGCACTTAGCCAAAAATCAAAGTGTTGGTCGACCTTGTTGAATCGCGTGAAAAAGTGAAGTCACTCGTGACATAGAAAGATGGGGTGCATCACCTTTAGTGAGGATTTCTCCTCACTGCAGGAGCAAGAATCGCTCCCTTGTGCCTATAGGGAACAAGGGTAGGTTCCTACTCTTTGAAAATAGGAAAAAACGAAATGGAAATAGTATAAACAGAACAACAAATTACACTAAGCTAATCTAAACAAGAATAAGCAAATGGCAACAACTATCAACTAGATCTAATAGCACGAGCAGAAAGAAGAAGTGGGGATGAAGCTTTGTGAAACCCTTTGCAGAAAATGGGTTAGGCTTCCGCCTCCTTAACCCTGCAAAACAAACCTAAGATACCATGGAGCAACCTGTAAACAATGTCAATAATAAAACCTGCAAGTAGAAAACAAGGTTAGAAAGCAAAAAAAATAACTAAACAAACATGTAAAGAAACATTATACCTCTATTGGGTGGAAATGGGCCACCATGCCCTAGCTCCTGGAAGCCTCTCTCTCTCTTGGTTCGGGGAGCAATGGCTCAAGTGGGAATGGATGTCAAGGAGAGGGAATGTGGGTGGTTTGAGAGGCAAAGGTCTCAAAGCATCCACGTGAAGCATAACAATAGGCAAGGGAGGAGTCTTTTGAGAGTGACCCCACGCCCTCGTTTTATAGTTTTTCCAAGGGATTTTAGGGTTTTAAGCCCTTGGTTAGGGCTTTAGCCCCATTTTTGGGCCTTTAGCCCCTTCTGCCCTAAATTTAGCCCCTTTTAGGGTTTTAGCCCCTTTTTGAGGGATTTAGCTTGTAGGGGGCTATTTTGGGCTCTTTTTTTGGGTTTTTATCCCTTTTCTTCATCCTTGGGATCTTTTGGAGGTGTGGGGGTCAAATGAAGGGCCTTATGGAGTGAAATGAGTGTTGTGAGATGGTGTCCTTGGGTGGTGTAGGCCATTGAGAGCTACGTGGGGGATTTTTGGGTTAACAGATTGCCCCCTGATGTGTGAGGTCAGGAGCTCAACGTATGGCCGACGGACATCATAGGATTTGCTATGTAGAGGTGGTGATTCCAAGGTTGGGGCATGGTGGATTTTGGTTTTTGTATTAATTTGGTTCCCATCGATGGGTGAGATACAATAAATGTGTGACATGTATATGGATGAGGCAGGCATTCCCATGCTCGTGACAATGTCAAAAGAATCATTTGATCTATGCTCTAAAACATAAGAGCCGATTATATACAACTGATGTTACAATGCTGGTTGCCCCTATGTGAGGATGAATACAACACTGATCTAGTAAATTGGACCCATGGAATTCTCATGGAATGCTATATCTTCATGACTGATGGTCTGCTGGATCTAGAATGGTACATAGCTGTATGGACTCACTGATTGAGAGTCAGAGTCTCTGTGGTACAAGTATGTTGTATCAATCATAAAGGTATATTGAAGCGCTGTTGGAGCTTCTGATCACTATCTTGAACGCAACCCAGAAATCACAAGGGACATAACTTGTTTAGTTCCCTCAAGTGGGCTCTCCAATGAGCTAGAGTCAAGTGACATCTGGGGTCTTCGACCAAGTATTGTGCGGAACAAACCCTGTACGAATCTCAACGGTGCGATGATGGAGTTGAAGTCGATCACGTGAGAAACAACCACCCCGAGAGGCACTAAGTACTCCTTTCAAGTGGTCCAAGGAAATCATTAATGATGTAAATGAAACCAAGGTACAGGGACCTCTAGGTCTATCCTCTGGAATATGTGTGCTGGCGTCGACAGAGGGAGACCTATCCCTAGTTAAGGAAATGATGTTTCCTTGACCAGGAGTGCAAGGGAGAAAACCAAAAGGTGTGAATCAATCTGCGGACTGACTCACTGAATTGGAGGGGGGAGGGGAGGGAAGGGAAATAACTGAACAGGGGCAGGGGGGGAGTGGGAGACTCAAACTTCCTTTGTTCAGAGTATGACAGTAGGGAATATTAGGCAGCAAATGAAACTGACTCAAGGGAATGGGATCATAGCAGTAATACTGGGAATATCGCTGCAGATGGGAAATGCTTGGAGGAGGTGGACACTTTTGATACTGATGGGATCTAAGGAAGACACATTGCAGAGTACTCTGAACAACAATGACCCAATGTGGGAATTCTACCAAACTGTTTTCTATGGGGTGGTGTCTAGGGACACCATTGTAGTACGATCTCATGTATTTTTGGCGAGCATGAGAAGGTAAATGCTTGATGGTGCTTTCAATTTTAGAGAGTCTGAAAGCATGAAGAAGACTCCAGTAGGGGATCTTTTTTGTTGGTAGTCTCCTGTGCCCGAAAAAGGATAAAATTATACATAGGAGAGCTCGCCAATCCTGGAGGGGATGAGAGACTTATTTATTGTTAGTAGTCTAATAAGGACGAAAAGGTTAAACCTATACTAACTGGATGGTCATTCAAACACTTTTATGAGCATGAATGAAACCAAGTTTTCTTGACAATCTTTTCTTGTTGAGATGGCTAGAAAAGAGATTAATGACAACCGATGGTGAGCTTTTTCATAAAGTACGGCCCCTCTACCTGAGAAAGTATAAAAGTATGCAAAGGGGAACAGTCTTGGCTTGAGTGTGCCAAGGAGGTCCTTTTCATGAAATGGTCTACATGGTCCATAAAAGGAGGTAAATGAGATGATGTAGATGCTCTTTCCTATACTTTAGTGAGTGGGAAAGGAAGAAGATGCGCTTGGTGATCTTTTCATTGTTTTAAGGAGTCAGAAAAGAGCTTAAATGAAACTCCAATGTGGTCAACCAACTGCGGTGGCATGAGCAGTGCCCCATTTCAGGACGGTGGACAGAGGTCCAAAGGTCATCTGCGTAGTATGGATGGAGAAAAAGGCTCTCAAACATACCAATACATGCATGGAATAGATCACAGTAGAGGCCTGCGAGCCAATGCGGTAGAGGCACACAAACTGAGGTGGCTCTCGGACAGAGGTCAAAAGATACTGTGTGTGGGTTTCGGTGGACGAACGTGACTACATGCGATGTGAGTGCAAGTCTGGGGGAACTTATATGCCAATTGCGTGCAAGAAAAGAAATCATTTTGTGGACAATGGTTTAGAGGTCCATGTAAGGTGTGATAAAAAGAAAAGACAATCTATGTGTTAAAAATACAAAATAAAAGATAAAATTACATTCCTCAACGGGTGGTGGCCCGAGGACACTTATATGCCAAATACATGGAAGAAAAACGAAGGGTTCTATGGATGATGGTATAGATGTCCATGTAAGGTGCGGTGAAAAAAGACAATTATAAATACAAAAAATAAAAGTAAAATTATAGTCCTTAACGGGTGGCAGCTTGACAGCTTGCATGAGTAGCAGTCAGGAAGTGTGATACGAGTACCGGCCCGTAAACACTCGTATCGTCATGTCATGGCTAGTGAATCGAGGTGACTTGTGGGAAATGGTCCCAAATTTGACTAAGTAAACATGATACAATGCTCTCATAAATAAATAAAGGGTATAATTCTTAAACCAATGGTGCAAACGGTGTCTCAAAAGGAGTCTGTATGGTGTTGTTGTGTCAATCGAAAGAAATTAGGTGAAACGGGGCCTATAAAAGGGAGGGTCCACATGGTGAAGTGTCATTGTCACTATTCATTGTGGAGTTGGAGAGGTGGGCCCTAATTATTCATTTGCGGATTTCTCTTGATCCGACCGATGGTTTCGCAAGCTGCAACTTGCAGGTAAAAGCTCTCACTAAACCTCTTCATTTTGATGGCTTATTTACCGAATTTGACCACCTGGAGGCCCCCTATGAGCTGTTTGGGGTTTCTTGTGGGCCAGGTCACTCATTTTTAATGGAAAAGTGTGCCTTGGGCACACCTGTTGGGAAATTATGAGCACCCTGGGTGCTCCTTTTTCCAAAATAGGCGTGCCCTAGCCTCTTTTGGGTGGTTTTTTGATGGTGGGGATGTCGAACATCAGGGTTTTTGCTTTATGTAGGATGGTGGAGATCAAATGGAGGGAGAGAGACTGCAAACCTGTCAGAGATGATTCATTGCATGATGGGGGTGCTAGAGATGCATTGGCACAATGTGGGTTATTGAAATTTATGAAGATACCACTTATGCGGAGTTTGTTTTTGTTGATGCAAACACTCATAGGTTTCTGGGATGTTGCTGAGGAGGTGTTCCTCTTCTAGGGCCAGCGCATTGAGATTACGTTGGACGATGTGTATTTCATTATTGGGCTCCCAATATTGGGAGTATTTGGTGACCTGGCACCTGTACTATCTTAGGGGGGGACACTGGAGGATCTATGCGATAGACATTGTTACGCTACGGCGTATGTGCATGGCTCCTACATCCTGATGTGTGACATTGAGGAGTTGTCTACATGGGTGGTGGGGACTCTATTGCGGCATATCTTGGGTTCCATGGTGTTGTACAGGATTATGCACCTAATAATCGTAGGTCGAGGGTTACCAACATACTCAAACACTTGCAGACAATTGACTTCTAAAGTGCAGAATAGGAAATAGGAGGGTTAGAAGAACTTACTTGTTAAACGAAGTTCGATCCTTGCTAGTCCTCTTCCAATCTGCTCCACTTCCAAAGTCTTCAAGGCTCACTCCTCTTTCACCTGTTCAGAGACAATCTTCTAGATACAGAGTGTTTCATATATATATATAAGCAGGTTAGATAAATCAGATATGAAATACAGAAGCATAAACAATTATCAAACCAAGATATATGAGACACATATGGAAGAAGTAATCTCTTTATTATCAATAATGAGAAAGTTCAGAGTACAACCAAACGTCTGAGACAAGGAATCCTCTGTCACCAAAGGATTCTGAGTTTCACTGCTCCAAAGACTTCTGTAAACAATCCACCAGCATAACTTTGCTCTCCAAGTATATCTCCCAACACCCTCCCCAAGGCCTGTATTTATATGGGTGAAATAAGGTAGTTATCAAAGGTTGGGGAAGTTGTATTAGTTAGGAGAATTAAGTAAAATACCTTAACTAATCTCCCATTAGTGCGTGTTTTTATGTTTTCATGCTAAGAGGCACATTCGTGGGTATGTAGTAGAGCAACCCGTGAATGACTCGCAACTCTGTATAAGCGCAACCCGCGAATACATGGATTCACGACTTGTTATAAGGGAGACTCATGAATGATGCATGAGTTGTCTATAAAGAGAGTCGCGAATACATCCTAACATGGCAAAATGGCAAAGTAACTAGATGGATGAAGGTAGAATGTATTTCATGACAAGCCAAGCTATAGTGTTATGGGAAAACCTCTATCCATAAGTGTCCTTTTGTGTGCCGATATGAGGGATATCAGCACTCGGATGAAGAGGTGCCACTCAGGTGTATAACAGATGCCCCCTAATGTGTGAGGTTAGAGGGGAATGATGACCGAAATAAATTATAATATTTAACTTCGGAAAACTTAGAAATCCAATGGCGTAGAGAGACTACCTGAAACAAATACATAATAATGTCAAATAAAAAGTTACATCTGAGGATGCTATGTTCAATTTACTGGAACACTAGCTCCTTTACAATATTTGATTACATCATATGATACGGGTAGAAACCACGTATATTACAAAGGTGGATCGAAGCCACAATACAATAATGATGAGTCTTCAAATATTTGGAAGCTCGATATTAGAATAGAACATGGTCTTGCACAACTTAGCCCAAAGTGAGGGACTAAGGTCTTCATAAATGATCCCAAAGAACCAGTACAATCCAAGCCATGTGAATAAGGGTAAGCTGAAGTCGAACATGGAGAGGATTCAACAGTTTGTCAACCAATAAGTGATAATTGACAACTGAAGCAAAGGAGTTCACCAATGATGAAAGTGAATCCAGGGGTACTATTGTCAAAACTCTAGGTCATCATCATCAAGAGGTGCTGAAACAGAACCATACTGTGATAAGGAAGGCAATAGATCCTCCAACAGATCACAAGAGTGACTAGGAACTAGGCAAAAGAAGGGAGACACAAGTAAATGGAGAACATATATAACAGTGATGGGATCAGGCTATAGATCAGACATGAGGAAGAATCCTTGAACGGTGAGCACAACACAGAGATGACCCAAGGAAGCGTATAATGGATAGATAGAACAACCAGACCTATTTGTCATGTAGGAGACATGATTAGATTCCCCAGGTATAATGAACAAGAGGAGGAGTCAGAAACTGAAGGTGATAGTTGGACAAAGGTGTACACTGAAACATGGATATTGGAAAACAAAGAGTGCTATGTTCAAGGATGACATGCTGCCATTACTAAAAACAAGAGAAAACTTCTTCCTTACCTTCCCTATTAAGTTTTAACGAGTCCAGGAAAGTCAACTTGGTTCCCTCTTCATTTTTTAACAAGCTTGAAGAGATGGGAAAATAATGCTTGATAGTGCCACTGATCTGTGGATTTAATGAGCCCAAACTAGTACATGCTCATGCGGAATTTTCACATTTAGAGAGTCTGAAAATGCCAAAGAAGACTCTAGGGGGGGTCCTTTTTCATCCAATTTAGTCTCCTGAGGCCGAAAAAGTATAAAACAAACCACAAAAGAACTCTCTTAACTGCCGAAGAATAAAAGGTGAACCTTTTTTGTACTTAGTCGGGAAGGTCCGAAAAAGGTTAAATTACCACCTACCCAACGCTCCTTCCAAAATAGCATAAAATAGCTTGAGTTTTACGAGTGTGAAGGAAAGCAAGATCACTCGAAAAGATCCATTTGGTTACGATAAATTGGGCTTACAACAATAAACTCGTTGCTTTGTTCTTGAGTGTTTAACGAGCATGACAAAGACACAAAGTACACTCAGAATATTTTTCATGTTTGGGTCCAGAGCATGAAAAAGAGAAAACTAAGCTCAAACTGGGTGTTCCTTTTCCGTAAATTTAGTCCCTCAGGTCCGGAAAAGTGATAAACCTATACCTAAGAATACTCTTCTCAATTCCGAAGAAAAGAGAGTGATCCTTTCTCGTATTATTCCGCATGGTCCAAGAAAGAGATAACCTACCACCAATGCAGATGCCCGTTCACATATTCTTAATGAGCTTGAATGGACGAGATAACTCGGTAGTCAAGTCTGTTTTGAGGGAGTCGGACTTGGGCCTAAAGAAACTCCATAAGGGTGGGGATTCCTATAAAGGGATAGCTTGTAAAAAGAGATTCATAAGAAGCTCTATTTGGCGTGAAAAATAGCTATGAGGAAACTCCTGGGCCTGAAACAGTGATGGTATGAGTACCAAAGGATGACAAGGACATATAAAGATGATACTCATGAAATAAGGACCCTAGCCATGGAAGAACAATGGTAGAGACAAGGGACTAAGGCTTACACTACTACATTTCGATCCAAAATCCGACGGTTACTTCTGACGGCACGTGGATTTTTTCTTTTAAACCTACCAAAAATCACATAGTTAATTTTTTTTTTTAAATTGTGGTCACAAGTGTCGCTTAAGCGACGGCGGATACCACTCTACATAAGCCTAAGATTAAGTGTTTCCCTTGTTGGAAAGAAAAACCATGTAATTCAATTATGTTAGCATGTGTATAGGTGAATACCCCTTCTATCCCACTACCTAAGATAGACTACATATCAATAGTTTCAACATATTTAATTGTACTCTTACTAACAACATATATGGAAGACTACAAAACCAGTAAATGTTGATCCTCTTCCAAAGTTATGTTCAAATGAAAAGGGAAATTAACTTGTCATTCCCCTTGTCGCATATTACAACTTAGTGCAAAAATTCTTATGTTTGGGTAAGTTCACTGCATTAGAACTAATGTATCTCCTTGGGGATGACCACTCACACGTGCACATATGTTTAAGCACGATATTGATATATTATGTGAATTTGTCTTCTATCAAGGTCCAGAATCATGGGGTCAATCCTTTTGTCATGTATATGGAGCCATGATTTGAGCGTGGGTTAATGTATGATATTGGATCCCCATGTACTATGGCATGACTTTTATTGGCACAGATGGTGGCGTAGGAATGTTTCATGTGAGTTGTTTGCTCCAATCCATGGGCCTCCCCTTGATCTATACAATGAAGAAAATCAAGGAGGGGTAATCCATTTGACTTGGCTATGTTGGCTTTGTTATTTTAATTATGCTATGGATATGAATTGGATCATGATATGCACATTTTGTTTCTTGTTTACTTCGTTCCATTGGGCATCTTTTGCTCTTAAGTTATTGGGACAACCCACTTTATGAGGGAAATTTTCACATGTATTCACGCATAAGGAGATCGATGCCTCCATGGTGAGATATATGTTTTTTGGGGCCATATTTCATGATTACACATGGACCTATAGGTCAACACATCACCCTTAAGAGGATTTTAACGTATACATTGGAGTTTCAATTGCCTACTTTGCCCTCCTATAGAATAACTACTATAGAGCAAATTAAGCATATTATGATATATTCGTATGTAACATGTATTTGCATATCGTTATTGGTGTAATGGCTTGTAATGGCTTATTGGTGTAGAGGCCCTTTGTTAAAGGCTCTGTTGAAAGATCAAAGACCGGGGGTTCACTTCGCTCCACAGAATGCCCTCCTCGACTCTAGCGCTCTGCCCTATGCACAGTTTGCTCAAATTAACCACAGTACTGGATTTCGAGCGAATTGCAATTTCTAGGATAGAATGTGTTTTGCTGATTTGGGTGTACCACTGCCTGTGATAAATTTCTGTTCACCCGCTCATGATTTTGTGGGCATTAAACCTCCAGATCTGATGGTGTAGGCAAGGAGGGCTATTTAATTCGGGGACTTTGGAACTTAATTCTAAGGAAATTCGTTCAAGCCTTTCGGATCCATTCACATCTTTAAGCTCGACTTCTTCTCCGCGACTTGTTGATCTTCATTTTGCTGGATTTGGCCACAATTTCACCTTTAGACCCTCGGTGATAGGGTTTGTACAAGGTAATTTTTTTTCAATACCGAGGTTTTACCAAGCTTTCAAAGCTGGAGAGGGTACGCGGAGACCAGCAAATTAGTAGGTTCAGTAATAAGCCACAGTTACCAACGGCGAAACTGGACGTCTTGTCTAGTTCGAGGTATTCTATGATGCGTGGTCCCATCGGAGGAGGAGGGCACCAACAGCAAGGATCTAATAATAATAATAATACTCATAACATTAATAATAATAATAGTAATGCATAGATGCATTCTTTCGGGGGATTTCATGGACCTGGAAATCGGTCCATGGGGCAGAGGCTTTTAAGTATGGGGAGTGCATCGCCTACCATAGGGCATAAACGGGACAGTAGTGGGTTCTCTATAATGGGAGGCAGTTGTGAAGGCCCTAGTTTTCATCACGGAAGCCCTTGTCAAGTAGCAGCTTCTCCAGGTTATAAAATTTTTGAGCCCTATGCACATTTGTTAGGGTTTAATATAGGGAGCATGCATCTTTTAATTTATGTAGTTGTGTATTTTGAGTTGTTGCCGTGATTGAAATTTGTTGCCGCGTTGTTAAGATTTTAGTTTTTTATGGTTTTTTTTTGTCTAGTAAAATAAAGGTTTCTATTTATATATAATCAGCCTTCCATAACTAGGTACCCTATTTCATAACTGAAAATACATTAGACTGAAGACCAAAACATAGGGCTTAGCACCGTGTGTATCTGGTCATCCTACAATTAGAAATCTACAAGAACCCTTTTGACCTGTTCAAAGAGTTTTCTACTATTTGACTGGGATTCAAACCTTCAACTATAACAGACAGAAAAACGAGGCTGACAACATATGAAATTAAAACTATTTAATGTGGTTATTTTGAGCTACTGTGCAGCTACATGAAATTTCTCTCTTTTATGTTGAACACAATAATTTAACTAATCTTCAATTCTTAGCATACCCAGCAAATTTTATAACTGGGTGCCTTAATACTTTGAGGCTTGAGCCCTTCACCAGTGTACACATTTCCATTTCCAAGAAAAGCAGTGTCTGAAGTTTGAACATTATATATATCCCCAAGAAGAGCTTGGCAGCGCAACTTTCTCAATCTATAATGGGATCTGACTCTAGCGGTTTTGATATTTTATTATAACAGTTTTAGTGAATAAGGAATGCTGATCCTGTGGTTTCAAGAACTATCAGGCCATGGGTTTGATGTATAGATTCTTTGGTTGTTTCTGTACATATTAGTTCTGAGGCATTATTTGGAAATTGGGTTGTCATAGGGTGGTGATGTACAACTTTGGCTCTGATGGAGTCATGTTGATTTGATAGACATCATTATGTAGTTCTGGAATCCAACTCCAAGGAGATTAACTATTATTGGCTGAGGCTTGTGGTCTTCCATCGTTATCATAAGAGTTGATTTGTTGCATGCCTTTGAGATGACTTGGCTTCCACAATTTTTCAGGATCTCATTTATTACTGTTGTCATATGGTGCACACCTGGTCTTTGTTATTTTTGGCATTTTTGCAAGAAAATCATATATTTATTTTCAATTTGACAGATTCGACAGATGGTGGGAATTTCGCTAAAGTATTTGTGCGATCTGTACCCAGAACAGTTACAGAGGATGATGTAAGTCTGCCAACAAATATTATTTACGTGCCTAACAAGTCACTCAGATATTCTTTCTTTTGAAGCTTTTGCATTTTCCATTACTATTTTTTCTGGATTAAAATGCCTCATTCTTATTTGAATCTCTAGCATTTATGTTTTTCTGTACCCAAAACAGTTACAGAGGATCATGTAAGTCTGATAACAAATATTATTTATAGTGCCTAACAAGTCTCTCAGATATTCTTTCTGTTGAAACTATTGCATTTGCCACCATTGCTAATTTTTCTGGATTAAAACACCTCATTTCTATTTGAATTTTCAATAATTATGTTTTTTCTGTTTTCAGTGCACAGTATTAATGCTCCCATGGGATGAATGAAACCATAGATTCAATCAATTCATCCCCTACATTTTTGTGTATTATTATTGTATTTGTTTAGGAATTTGTATTGCTTGGAACTTCAAAATTGGCCTGATTACTAACAAAATTTGCATTGTTTCAAACTTCACTGAATAATTCTAACATTTTTTTGTCACATATGATCGGTATTTGCTTAACATGGAATGTCCTTGAAGTCGTTTGATTAATGTTGTACTACTGTAACTTGTCTGTTTGTTCAGTTATTCAGTGAAATAACACTGACCTTTTAGTTATTCAGTGAAATAACACATGACCTATTCTTGTCAGATACGACCTCTGTTTGACGAACATGGAAATGTCCTTGAAGTTGCTTTGATCAAGGATAAATGAAAAGGCCAACAACAAGGTGCGCACCTGGTCTTTGTTACATAAATACGCTCTAGTTTTGTTTTTGGCTCTTGTGAGATTTCATGTGGTTATTGTTCTGTGTACAAAATCTCAACTACCATTGGTCCTGTTTGTATATTTGTTTCATTATTTAAATTGCAATCTTTCAGTTAATATGATTAATTTACTTCAAAATCGTTAGCTCTTTGTAATTAATTTTTGAAGTTTTCTAAATGTTTGGAACTCATCTTTGCAAATATTAAATGAGGATTAAAATGATAATGTAATTGGTAGAATTGCCATATTTTCTCTGTAGAACTGATAAATTTATGTTTGGATAAGCCACATACGTTTAGAAGATTTAGGAGTGTGGTAAGGTTGTACATCATGTACAATCTATAGGAGGTTGTCACTATTGTCGATTGTAGGTGTCAATGGAGGAGGATTGACACATAAATTTGGAAGGCAGAACTGTTTTTGGTGTGCTCTCTACACACCTGCAAAAACCAATGAATCTAGAGACTCTGATGTGTGCAACAAATCCAGTGTCTATGATGTGCATACAATTACACGGGTAGGATAGGAAAATTACATATGAGTCGAAGTAGAAGGATGATTGTGTAGATACAATGTACATGCTAGAGTAGGAGGAGAATTGACACGATGTGTGTTATAACATATATACCCCCCTAGGTAATACTTCGCCTCATGTTGAGTATGGTGCCCAAGGTAAACTGTAGATTCTTCAAAGCACAAGGCCATGGCAACAACTGATGAATTCACTCACTAAGAGCAAATATGTCACAAAGTGGGATTTCAAGCTTGATGGGGAGGGTAACAACTTTTCCTCACAATCATTGGAGATACACCCAATTGACAAAAATTTTGAATATTTATCTCAAGAAACCCTTTTGCACTTCCCCTCATTATAAGGATGATATTTTGGATAAAATAGTCTTTAAGGTTGATGGTGTTTCTGCCTAAAACACACTCGGACACGGGTAAGTCTCCCAACAATTGTGTGTGTTCCTAAGGGCACAACTTATGAGTTGAGAACCCACTATCACCTTGGTTATAAACTCCTACGTTTAGACCACAACTCCATATATACACTTCAATTTCTGATACATACACAGATGAGCAGAAACACACCCACCACTGTGACTTGTCTTTAGGGTAGACAGTCTTACAGATAATAGGATTTTCTCATCGGTGGAGACATAAAAATAGGTGGATTTCAACAGCCACCCTAATAATAGATGGATTAGGCTAAATTGTTCTTCATCATCTAGATAATGAATGGATTGTCAATAAAATAAATGGTCAATCATTTAATTCAGTGATTTCGAGGTGCTCTGTTGTACAGCAATGTCCAAACATTGCTTTTATTTACTATTATACACCAAAATGCACACTAATAGAGAGAAGAGGTAAGATTCTCAAGGAAAAGACATATTACATATTTTAAATGGTTACAAGTTACAACTTTTGGTCATCAGCATTCAAGCTTCTCAAAGCTTGGTCTTCAGGAGATCTGCCTCCTAAATCTTATACATATAAACTGGGATAGCATATCAGTAAAAGTACAGGCTCTGTACATATCTGTTTTATTACAATTTTTATCAAGTCACTGTGTAACCGTGTCTTAACTATAAAATATTAAGAAAAAGCTAAATCGTCTTGATCAGCCATCCATCATTCATCAAATGGCAATAAGGCATAAATTATGTTGTATTCAAGGAGATGATATTTGTTTCCAGTAATGTATCATCTTTGAATTCAGACTGCCCCAAATACCACCCGTGTGCAACCTCCTGGTCCTCTTTGGATAGTGTGTCTGTTGTGGTGTTCAATTCTTTATACACGTTGGTTAGAGCTTGTGGCCTAATAACAATCCTTCAACCCCCAACTAAAAAAAAATAAGCTAACAACCATTTACAGTCATCTTCTTGCTGCTTAAATAGGACATTGCTATTAGATGAGATTGTTTTCGGATTTTGGACATTGCAACTATGTTAAAGATCTTTTTATTTTGCTCGGAAAAACTCACAATTTCTAACTGAGGGAGAGAAAATTACATATTTAAAATGGATATAACTGTTGGCCATCTTCATTCAAGCTTCTCAATAAGACATATAAACCAGGATAGCATATCAGAAAAAGTATGGGCTCTATGCTAAATATTCTTGATCAGCTGTCCATCATTCATCAAGTGGCAATAAGACATAACTTATGTTATATTTAAGGATATGGCATTTGTTTCCACTAATGTATTTCTAATCATAAGCCAATGTGTACCATAATGACTCTATTCACAAGTATAATGTGAAATTTTGAAAATGTGTAATATAGTTTCTTTTCCAAATTTCTGCTTGTTTTTCATGCTTCCTGGCAGAAATGCTACAAGGCAGTGGATCATTGTTGAACTCCTACGATTTTGTTTATTGTGATTTGATGTTGCCCCTATCGCTATCCATGCAAAATAGCAATAGTTGTTTATAGAGAAATGATTTGTGAGGTTACATGATGAATGGGGATAGGCTATAAAATGCATACACATATTGTTGGCAAGTTCCTGTTGGAATCCAATTCTTGTGACAATATTTTTATGTTGAATGCTGCTCCTTTTTTCAATTTTTGGTTTTCTATGTCTTAAGCTCTCTTGTTCAGCTAAAACAAGACGACACAACCACTGAATTAATGGATAATTGTTGAAAAGTTGTGTATTTTCCTAATGATTATTCCACTTTTTTCTAGGTTACTGCAAGTTTTTTCCCAGTTTTAAAATTTGCATCTTGAAAACCAAGTATGTTGTAACTCTGAATATCACTGAGTGCAAGCTACACTGATTTTGTGTTTAAGTGGTCAATTGGTAGAAAATCTGACATTTATTAAAGTGAGCTTTGATTGTAAACTATAAAATTATCTTATGTATCTTATAGATCTCTTAATTGTGGTCCATTTTGTCTTCTTTTACACTAGGGACTATCCTTGAATGTCGCTTTGAAAGATTACTATCTTCAAGAGCTCAAGAGGGTAGCAGACACCGCTTCTCAATGGGTGATCCATGCAAGACAGGTATCAGGAGTATTGAGTTACAGGCTTAAAATGCACATGCTATTTATGTTTTGTCCATGTTCTCATGTTGGAGTTCATTAGTCATTCCCAGTGTTCTATTGCAGGTCGTCGTAGATCATGGAGCACTTGAGTTGGATGGTGTCTTCCAATTGATTGCAGAAGGTGAAAGATTGCCTGTGGATTTCAACAAGGAGCTAGAGGTAATCTGGCCATTTTTTATCTGAAGAATCATCTATGATATATGCTATACAGCCATTTATCTCCAGATCTGTTGCAGACATATGCAAGCATCAAATTAACGTACTTAATCTTATAATTTCTCAGGCTTTGAAGCGCCGCAGTGTTCTTTACTGCATTTGTCGAAAGCGTTACGACAAGGAAAGAGCAATGATTGCTTATGATAGATGCAGTGAATGGTATCACTTTGATTGTGTTAACCTTCCAGAGCCATACAGTAGTGATGAAGGTTATGAGCTTCTTTTAGAAAAGGAATATGGTCCAACAGGAGAGTTTATTTGTCCAGCCTGCAAACCATCAGAGACGCACGAGAGATCAAGTTTTCACGTCAAGGTGGACAATGAAGACAGGTAGTGTAATAAAGGACTTTACGTTTCTCTTGTTAACAATATAGTAGATTAGGTCATTGGCTATATTGTTGAGATGGTTGTCTATAACTTGGCCAATCCATGGTATATACACTAGATATCAGAACAATTCTAAATATTGAACAGTGTGACCCCCTTTGCACTGGGAAAAATACCAATACATTAACTCGCTGCTCATTGTTCTCTCTTCATATGGTAAGAACTTTGATCTGTTCACATAAACCAGAGAAAGCTATCTTATGGCTTGGTTTTTTGGTTAACTGTTCATCCATTGCCCACAATTTAGTTTCTTTAAGGTAAGGATTAAACCTTGCACTCATTTACTCTTGAAGAATGAACTTGTAGTATGAGAAGATTTTTAATTATTATTTAATGGTCCTGCATCTTTGACGCCTTGAGAGCCAATCTGGGTATCTCTTTTTTATACAGTCTTCGCAGTATTTGAGATGTTTTGAGGCCATATCCTTGGCAACTTATGGCTTTCGATGAGCCATTTCATTGGCCTCTCGGTAAGTTTACTTGATTCAGAGTTGGTCTGAATGTGAATATTGGTTTATAGCCAAATTCTTTTGGGCATACTAAATAATACTACTTTTCTATCATGCAAATAAGGAAACCCTTCCTGGGCATTAATGAACAACAAATCCATGGAGTTACTTCAGGTATGCCCATCCCAGCATCTAATGGGTTTAATGGGTTTGTTAAGATTAGGGATATTCACCCTTTTTATTCGATTTCAAAATTGACTTATTAAGTATATTTTATTTAAGATGTGAGGATGTGATTTCTTCTTTTACAGCTGCATTGTTATTAGTCATGGCCTCTAATGAGATCTATACTGTAATTTCATGCTTTGGTGTTTCCCCTTTCATGTGCACTATTTTGTTTTATGCTAACGTTGTGAATGTAAGTATTTATAATTAATGAGAAAGTCCCTCTTTTCTTTGGGTACATAGCTACAAGATATCATTTTTGATCTACTGAAATGGTTGTAGATTATTAACTGTGTTTGATATTGGTTTCATTTGCAGATTAAAAACTAATGTTCATTAAAACCCTGTGCGGTAATTACTTCTTTTTCTTTTTCAGATTTTCACTTGATTTTCTGGGAACCAGAGTGCAGCTTTGAAACACTAGGACGACATTCCCAAATATGAAATCTACATTCCCAAATATGTTGCATACCAAGACATAGTGTACGCCCATTATCTCTATCAATTATAAAGGGAGTGTACCTCTTGGCCCCCAATATTGAAAAACGCCATGCATTGTGCCATAAATCCCTTCTCCACAGCAACTGCCTTCAAGCATTTAAAGGAGATCAACTTTGAAATATGGAACAAATTTAAGGTAAATGGATTTCATTTTTGTTTCAAAAGAAAAGAAATTTCCCATTAATAATGCTTGAACAACCTTACCAATACTGCACTGCACATGCTTTTGTATTTTTTTTTAAAACAGTCACAAGCATCGCTTAAGCAACGGCTCCAGATGTCGCTTTTTTTATGCTTATTTGGGATATCCATCGCTTAAACGACGGTTTTGTCTGTCGCTCTTTCGACGTTTTTTTTTAACCTCCATTGCTTATTTGACCCTTATAGATGTCTCTTTTCTGACGCTTCTTCTTAATACCATCGCTTATCCGACAGCCGCGTTGTCGCTTAACCGACGGCATGAAGTTTATTTTCTAAAAAACTTTCACTACCATCGAAGACAAGCTGTCGCTTAACCGACACTTTCAATTTAACCAACGATTACTTAGGTGTCGCTTAACCGACGGTTAATCAGGTGTTGGATAATCGACGACAAGTTTCCGACGCTTAAAAAAAAATCAAAGTGTCGTACATGCGACAGGAAAGTGTCGAAAATCTGACATGACGGCCGTCATATTTTTGGTCAAAATGTAGTAGTGTTAGGATACCATAGTCCATGGAAAAATGTTGCATACTAAGGTTAATGTGGAGTGATAAGATTCCAACATGTGTTGGAAAGAGCAAAAACCACCCTATAGAAGCATCAACACTTTGTAAAAGTTGGTAAACCTGTTCCAAGGCACAAAGAGGGTGATATTAGTCAATTGACATTTCAAACTATATAAAAAGACCCACTTTACAAAATATTATTTCTATAAATAGCTTGAAAGTTAAAACATTTCTCACCATTTGAACTTTTTGAACCAAAAAAGAAAGTTTACCCTCTATCTTTGATCGATCGCCGTGGACAATTGGACGGTTGGAATTCGAATCCGTTAGCTTCAGGTAATACTACACCCTAAGCTCGTCAATTTGATCCAAACAAATATCAATTTTTATGGTTAATTCATCATTTTTCATCATCCCAAATAATGGCACTGCGCATTCGCAGGTTGCTAAGCATAAGAGTTGCAAATGCATGTTTCATTCGTGGGTTGTTGAACAGGAGAGTCGCGAATGACTCGCGACTTGTATAAGTGGATAGTCACGAATGCTGCGCTATGGGTAAAAACTCAAAAACTATGCAAACTTTTTAATTTTATATGATGAAATATTGAATCAAATTATGTGTATTTGTCAGGAAAAATATGGTGCTGGAGTGGAGAGAGAGGGAACATGAAATAATCGATCACGCGGCGCTCCAAAGCCCACCCACCATCCAAGCATTGAGAACATGTGGGTTGTTGAAATTCTTTTGCACATCGCCCATGCGGGAAAATGTCTGCTTACTGAAATTCATGGTCAATTACTAGGATCATGACATGGGGATGTTCAATCTTCAAGGTGAGACCTTAGAGCTTACCGTGGAAGATATATACTTCATTACTGGGTTGTCACAATGGGGGGCACCAGTGAATTTGGAGGGAACTGGCAGGGCTAGGGACCCCTTGAGTGTCTAGAACTATGTTGACATATTCTGTATACCGTGTACACCAAAGAAGGGAAACAGTGTTATTATTGCAGACATCTAGGACTTCACACTCTAGGTACTAGCTAGTACTATTGTGAGACTTGCGGGCTCCACAGGGTTACATATGGCCACCAGGAATCAAATGAGGGTGGCGGTTGATTTCTTTAGAGGTACTCTTTATGATTGGTGCTCGGGAGTGCTCCCCATCATGAAGAGGCAACTCTCCGACTGCAGGAGAGGAAGACACAAGAACTTTGGGTATGCCATCATCCTAGTAGCGTTCTTCTTTGAGAGAGTGCCAGCTATGAGCCCTGCTATACCACTGTAGGTCAAACATCCACGTCAGTCGAGGCTGAGCCGGTGGGGATATATCTTCCTCCATCAAGGAGGAGGAGACATAGTACATAGCGTTTACGATCATGACTTTTATGTATGGTGGGAACGACAGCTACCGGCGTTGGATCAGTTTCCATACACTGGGATGGATTTCTGAGGTGATCCCGACCTTTTCCTCCCTCCAAGAGGAATATGGGGCGAGATGGGTAAGTGATTTTTTAATTTTTTATCATTATCAAATTTTTATGAATTTTCAAATGATAGGATATACACATATGTACAAGTCTTAATCTGATTTATATGTCAAAATGCAGATATTGGACCAGTTCGCCCTGAAGGGAACCCCCGTATGTATGTCCGTCCGGTTGTAGGAGGAGACCCAGGATTAGTTTGATTACTAGAGGGGAATCTGGCCAGGCTGACCCAGCGAGTACCGATGATACGGATTGAGCACATACCTACAGCCATCCAGGAGTTTGTAGTAGGGGTTCCACCGGTTTGGCTCTGACTGTTCAGGCGAGTAGCTAGAGCAGTACTGGTATATAGAGATGCGGTGGATGCTGCCGAAGATGAGGAGGTTGAGGAATCCAGGGGGCATAGGGATCATGGGGACCAAGGAGGTCCTAGTGGCCAAGCGGTCAGGCCAAGATCTAGGGCATTTTGATGGATTATGATCCACTTTTGTATATTTTGTATATGACGGGATCTATAGATTAGACTCGACCTATCTATGACAGATATTTACATATATATATATATATTTGTGTTTGGTTGTCAGTTTATTTACAAATGTTTCTTATATGCTTGTTGTATAATTTATAAAATGTGTGTGAGATGCCAGTCCAAAATATAATTAGCATATGCATCAGTTAATGAATTTTGGTTTCATGGAATGTGATTGAAAGTAATAACTTCAAAATGTCTTTCCAATAAACGAATTTGCATGAACTAACGTAATAAGGTAGGATTACGCACCTGATAAGCTCGATTGAGATGGGAAACAACCAACTGAGAATCCAAATAGACCTCAAGCTAGGTGATGCCTCATGACAAAGCATCCCATAGGAGCTCAATTACAGCCCTATACTCAGCAACATTATTAGAAGCAGGACCTAGACAAGCGCCTCGCATGGCAACAAGATGTCCTGAGGGGGAATAGATAACCCATGCTGCCGAAGCCAGCTTACAAGTGTGATGGCTGGCGCCATCAGTGAAACCTACATACATATCGGAAGACATCTGCAACAGCCAGCAGATAGTATAAAAAATGAAACTGACAACCTAATGTACATAAAAATACATACACTAATATACAAGAGAAAGTGCTAAGCCTAAGCGTAGTACTTCTTCAGGTAGAGCCCATTTCTAGGCTCAGGCAGCTTATTCCCATCATAATCCACTAATTCATATGTGCCTTTACTCAAAACTTTAGACATGACATAGGGTCCTAACCATATGGCCTTGAATTTTCCTGCCCCCAGAGGCTCTTTATCTTGGTCCTAGAGCAAGACAAGTTCCCCTTCAGAGAAAACCCTAGGTTTGACCATTTTATCATATTGAGATTTAACCCTATTTTTATGAGCCTGATTTGTAGTCAACGCATCTCTACGTTGTTCATCAAGGTGTTCTAAATGGAGCAACCATTCCTCAAGCTCAGTTGTATCAGGTAGCACATGAATAGATATCTGCAAGGATGGGATTTCACATTCAATCAGCGTAATAGCTTCCACCCTGTGAATGAGTTGGAAGGGGGAAAAACTCATAGCAGTCTTTACATTGGTTTGATAAGCCCAAAGAGCAGGATATAACATGATGTGCCAATTCGAGTGGGCTGCATCAATAGTACGTTTAAGGATAGTTTTTAAAGTCTTGTTTACAGCCTCAACCTGACCATTTGCTTGCGGATAATATGAGGAAATGTTCTTGTCGGAATCCGAGCATGGTGGTAAGTTCTGTCATCATGTTATTTTGAAAATGAGTGCCATGGTCAGTGAAAATCACTTTGGGAATACCAAACCTAGCAATAATATGATTAAACACGAAGAAAGCTGTTGTTTCCCTGTTGTCTTTGAAAGTAGGCATTGCCTCTGCCCATTTTGTGAAATAGTCAACAGCGACAATGATGTATTTATGCCCCCCAGCCGAGGCTGGGTTGCATGTCATATAATCGATCCCTTATTTCATAAAGGGGCCTACCGAGACAATGGGAAACAAGGGAGCAGGATGTGACCGTATTTTCTTGGTATAAAGATGACATGGATGACAGCATTTCACTGCTTCCACACAATCTTTAAAGATGGTGGGCCAGAAATACCCGGCACGTAATATCTTCTAGGCTGTTGCTAACCCAGATAAATGACCCCCACACGATCCTCTATGGGAATCATTTAGGACAATCTCCACTTCCTCATGAGTAAGGAAACGACGCAAGACGGAATCTACCCCTCGTCGATATAATGTATCTCCTATAATGAGGTAGTTTTTAGCATGAAGGCGTAACTTACGTCGGTCTTCCCTAGAGTAAGCGGCAGGATACTTCAAAGTCTGGAGATATATAGGAATATCTCCATACCAAGGATCAGAGGTGGATGTCAGGAAGATGTGCTCATCTGGGAATGAGTCATCTTCAATCGCTACATCTTCTTCCGTAGGAAATTCTGCTATAAGCTCAGAAAAAACCAAGGACTTTTTGGATTTAGCGGATTGGAAAACCAAGTCAAACTCTTGGAGAATGACTATCCACTTGTTGAATTTTCCCCCAAAAATCCGTCGGGATAAAACATATTGGAAAGGGTTTACATCTGCCACTACAGTAGTGGTCCTCAGTAAGATGTAGTGCCGTAACCTCTGTACAGCATAAACAACTGCTAAGGATAACTTCTCGACGTGGGAGTACTTAAGCTCAGGTCCAACCAGAGCATGGATAAGATAATAAACAACATTCTCAACGATCTTGTCGTCCTCCTGAACTAGCACTACCCCAATGGTAGACTCTGACGCGGCCAGATATAATATAAAATCCCTAGAATAATCTGGTGGGCGTAATAAAGGAGCCGACAACAAGGTTTTTTTCAATGCCTCGAACGCGAGATGTGCAGTTTCATCCCATACAAATGGGGTGTCCTATTTAAGCAGGCACATGAAACCTTTAGTGATCTTGGCATAATTAACGATAAAACGTCGAAGGAAGTTAGAATTTCCTTGTAGACTCTGAAGTTGCCTAAGAGAATGAGGAGGAGGCACATTTACAATGGCCTCAACTTTTAAAGGATCCACCTGAATGCCTCTACTAGAGATAATGAATCCAAGCAATCTTCCTGACTCGATGCAGAAAACAGACTTGTGGGGATTCAAGCGAATTTTATAGTATCTGCATCTCTCAAAAATCAACCGTAAATGATCTAGATGTTGGATCCTCTTGCGAGAATGAGCGGGCAGATCATCAAGGTAAGGCTCGACAATGGCTTTTATGTCGTGAAAAGCAAAGTTCATGGCTCGTTGAAAGGTTTCCCCCACATTTTTCAATCCGAAGGGAAATTTCCTATATGCGAATGTACCCCAAGGGCAGATAAAAGAATTTTTATGCTGGTCTTCCAGTTTGATTTGGATTTGATTGTAGCCAGAAAAACCATCCATAAATGAGAATACCTCACTTCCCGCACATGCATCTATGATTTGATCAATACATGGTGTGGGGTAGTTATCCTTAGGACAGGCTTTGTTAAGGTCTCTAAAGTCCGTACAAATGCGAATAGACCTTGCTTTTTATCAACAGGAACTGGGTTGGACACCCATTCAGTCAAAGCTATGGGATATATAAAACCTGCTTTCAACAGCTTTTCAACCTCTGCCTTCACAGCTGCCGCTTTACGCGGGTTCACGGGGCGTAGTTTTTGTCGAACTGGCTTGGCATTAGGATAGGTTGGGATCTCATGTTGAACAATAGATGGATCAATGCTTGGCATCTCCTCATATGACCAGGCAAAGATATCGCGGAATTCCTTGAAAAGGGTAGTATAAATGGAAATCTCCTCCGGAGAGCAGTTTCCACCTATATAGATATTTTCCACGACATCTGGTTTTACAGAGATGTTGATCGGTATAGTGGCGGAAATGTTTTCCATATTCCCCTCGGCAAACACTCCTTCCCTAGGTAAAGGGTTGACAAGTGTATCAACATCATCCGATAGTCTCACATGAAACTCTTGGTTTTCTATCTTGCTTAGCTCTGGAAGGAAATAAGATCGGTGATGAAGATCCTCACATATCTTATAACGTGCACACATAGCTTCCAGAATAGCTTCATCGAAAGGTAAAACGGTGTCTAAGAAATCTATGGAATGTAAAGAGTTTTCCACCCATGCGGGCAAGTAGACTTCTTCCAGATCATCCAAGACTGTAAGAGGATCTGCAATGGGATCAATAGTGGTTTGGGTAATATCTTGATACGCCACTTCCACTACAGATAAGGGCACTTTTGGTTCC
>LPNX011086278.1:406037-421809 GCA_001517045.1 Pseudotsuga menziesii | reverse complement strand
TGCATACTAATGCATACTAAAGAAACACACTTTTACCTAACGGATATATTACACAAGTTGATCTTAACTAACTCCTAAGTGTCTAAATATCCTAACACAGATTACAAGGTCTACAGAGCTGAAGGATTTGCAATAGCACGTTGAGAAAGTAAGGGAAATACAGCAGAGGCATAGTGAGCAGTTATATGAGTTCCAAGATATTGGAGTGAAGCTATGTATTAAGGAAATTGTTGTGTTGTAGGTCACGCAGGAGGGAAAAAAGGAGGTTGTTGAGAAAATGGTGGAGCACCCATTGGTGCATGACTTGACAGGAAGTCAGGAGATTTCTAAGAAGGTTAAAGAACAAGTAAAGTAGATTACTTAGAAGTACGAATACTTCAAGTTGAATATCAATGAGTACTCCATGTCCAACTGACGTGGCTCGAGGGAAAGACAGAAGATTGTGTTAGGGGAACGCTGGTAGGCATTTTTGGGATAAGTTAGTTGCGTAACATCACGGATGCTATGCAAGGTCAAAGACACTACACAAGTGGAAAATGGAAGGCCAGTTGGAGATTAGAATATTTTATGTATTTTGGGTCATATTTTTTAGTTTTGACCACATTGGAGATTGGTCAGTATTTTGTAGAATCGCTTAAGAAGTAGTTATGCAGTTGTCTAAGTGGACAATGAATGTAAAGGTGCAAGCCTGTAAGTAGATATAGAATTGTAAGTGTCAATCACTATTTAGAGATCATATTTCGATCACTCTTGATATATTGAACTTGAGTCTGTCTGATTTTTTGGTTGTTGAGATCTGCACATAATTTGATATCTGTGGATCTGATGTGAAGAATTGTGTTTTTTTGTAAAAGTTAATATGACATGACGGAAGTTGAGCAAAACTATTGTGTCCTTTTCTATATTCATGTTTTACTATCTTCTACAACTCAGTTATGAATGCAATGTGTATATGCAAAATGGATCTGTAAATGATGCAATGTTTCCCTATGACAAATGATGTTATTTGTTCAATCTATTTTGGCATAAATGTTTTATTGCAATTATGGTATAATAATGTGATTGTTGAATGATAATGAGGTTATGTTAATTCCTGAGTTGAATGATTAGATGAATTGAATGAGTTGCACTAAGTTTATAATTAGATGCACATTTCCCTCCTTTCTACGGAAACTTGGTTATGTTAGCTCTCCCTCAAACATATCGAGTGAGACTTCATTTTCTCTGCAAGTGTTGTCGAATGAGGTAAAGCATGTTTGGGTCGGTGCTCAGGGAGATCGCGGTGGTTTGGGTGTAGAGAGAGTGGGAACCTCTGTTGACTGGTTTTATTGACTGAGTTTGTGTCAATAGCTCCGATAGTGATTTAGACACTTCTAGTTAGCTTTGTGGTCGGGTTGAGTTAGTCAATTCGAATTACCTCTCATAGATTCAAATTTTCAAACTATTAATGCCATTGTATTGCATTGTAACAATTATCCAAATTACTTTTGATTAATGAAAGCAATTATACAGCTGAAACTCCTTATTGCACTATTTCATATCATTTTCTGAGTAAAATTGTTTTGTGAGATATATTATGAGTTTTTTCTTGATTCATAGATTGTTGTGCCTCCAATTTTGATATGATATCAAAGACATGTAAAGACAAGTCAATTATTCTACAAGTTTCTTGCTGGATCTATCAATAAATTAGAGAAAAAATGGTCAAAAACATTCCATCTCTACACCAGAAACAGAGAGTTTACCACATAATTCCTTGAAGCTAACCTTGTTGATCAATTTTGCTTGATTGACTAAGACGGGTGTGTTGAAAACTCCAAAAGTGTAGGATCTTTGACCTTATTTTGTTTTTTTTTGTAATTACAGGTACAACTTCATATGGATTCAAAATTATCAGCTCCTCTTCTTACTCCATCCACAAGATATTCCAAATGGAAATTGAAGATGATTTCATCTCTAAAGGGACAAGGTATCTATGATGTATCTATTAGACTTGGTAAAGAGTATTATAAAGATGAGAATGAATGGATAGATGATGGTGATAGATATTTTGGAACAATATGCCTGGCCCTTTCTCCAAGCTTGCACTACCTTATCGCTTTTGTTGAATATGCGAAGGATCTCTGGAAAAAGTTGGATAGAACCTTTGGCAAGAACAATGAGGATCATAATAGCAATTTGGAGATCACACCCAAAACCATAAGAGTTATTTATTCACAATTCTTGGCCTCTATTCTCTCTGATGAAAATTTTCAAGATGAATAAGAAGCATAATCTTCCACACAACCAATTCAAATTGAACAAAGTCTCCTTGCAATAACTCCTTCTCTTACTACAAAGGAAGTTTATGAGATATATGATATCTCATATTCTCACATGTATGATATAGAATAATACATTCTAATCTCTGATATTGAATAAAAACTCTCCTTCCATTCTATGCAAACATTCTATAGTGATTCTCCTTTAAATTATGTGCAACATTTGCCAATGATTCCTTCAAAAAGTGAAGAGGAATTTGATTTCTCTCTCTCTAATGTTGTTGCTGGTGTGTAGATAAGTAATACCTTGGATATTTTGGAAATAATATAATATTGTAGGAGTGATCCATTCAATCTTATTTATCTAGAGCTTCCAGCAAATTTCTACATGATTGCATGCACCAATACTCATAATTTTGAAGAAGGAGAAAACTATCCATATACCATCTCGGTGGACCACACTTTTCAATATGATATGAAGTTATTTGAATCTGATATGATATTATTTGGATATGATCTGATATTATTTTGTTCAAATTTTAAGTTCCAAGAGCCTAAATTCATGCTTGTAGCTGGTCTCATCAATTTTGGTGTGACAAATCAAGTACCGCAAGTCTATTTCAAACTTGATGTTCGGGATTTGATGTTAGTTTCCTATTAAGAGTTTGATGATATGATATTTTGTGAATCACTGGTTATTTTTGAATATATATGATATTATGGAGCTCAAGAATTGACTCTCCATGGTCCCATGGCTTCTCTACCTTTGTATTTTATCACATGCTCATCTCCTCACAGAAGTAGAAAAGATGGAAACATTCTTCATTTTCCTAGACACTTGCTCCTAACAATTGGGGATGATTTTACCTCACATAGTTTGATGTCCAAGGATTCAATATATCAATTTATAGGGTGTTCCTCACATGGTATGAATTCTCAAGCACTTTTTCTCTCTTATCAGTTGATTTCAGTTGCTCTACATGGGTCAAGTTTTCATGTTGCAGTTGTCTATTTCTTGATTCAGTTGAGCACATTATTCTTCTTCCAAAGAGCAAGACTACTCTAGAAATAATAATTTAGTTTGGATTCATAGGTTCAAATGCACAGTCTTAGGAAGCTGCTGCATAGAAGAACCAAGATACTACATTTGTTGTTGCATAGTGCTGCAAATTGCAACAAAATTTTCACAAAGTTTTTTTTTAAAACTTGTTTTCCTTATTCACTGCATAGTTTGAGGGGATTATTTTTTCCATGAGGTTTTTCCCTGTTTCCTTGGTTGAAATAAGTAGTTAATTTTTTAATTTTAGTTGTAATAGGTGACCTTTGGTCTTAGTTACCAGGGCCCGCAATTGTCTAAGTTAGGATTCAGGTGGGGTGTTAGGATTATAATCCTCCCTTCTCCAAAATGGTCAATTTTTCCTAACTTAGGGGTCATTTGGTCATTATTGGGTCCACTAGTACCATTGGGTACACTTGGACTAATGGTGCCACATCTACCAGTCACTAGAGTGTGGGGAACACAAATTGAGGCTAACTGCAACTGAGTGCACCTTCATGCATTAGTTTAGGCCCCTCCTAGACCAATCCCTACAATTTAGGAGCCACTAGAAGTGCCGGCACCATATTCCTTCAGTTGTTGGAAATTGGTGAGTAGTAAAGCCTAGTTATACTTCAATTACATTTAGTTAGATGTCCTGCAGTTCAATTAGCACTAGTATTTGCATGGATGCATGTGGGAAAGCACCCTTTCTCACCTACCACATCGGTTAGACTAGTTTAACTTATTATAATTGATTATGAGACTGAATTAGACAACTGGATATAGCTATTTAAACTCCGATAGTGATTAGAGACTTCTAGTTAGCCATGCAGTTAGATTGAGTTAATCAATTCGAATTACCTCTCATGGATTCGAATTGTCAGGATATTAATGTTATTGTATTGGATTGTAACAATTATCCATATTTACTTTTGATTAATGAAGGAAATTATATAGTTACAAGTCCTTATTGCACTATTTCATATCATTTTCTGAGTAAATATTTTTTGTGAGATCTATTATGAGTTTTGTCTTGATTCATAGATTGTTTTGCCTCCAATTTTAATGCATTCTTGATAGTGAATCATCGTTGTTGAGTTCGATTCTATTTCACCTTTCACATTTGGAGGACCTTTGGACTCTCCCTTCTCCGAGCACTTCGGATGAAAATCCTAGGACTACTAATATGGACATGCCATTATCTATAGTGGTGATTTCCTATCAAGCTAGCCTTGGTCCCGTTGTAGATCCTAGTTCTTTCTCTTAGCAAACAAATGAGGAGGATCAGTTTGCACTTCCTGGTTGGGAGGTTTCGTCGTGACACTGTCATGATTTTTGATGATGTTTTTCCTCAGGATAAAGCTATTGTCGAAGCCATGAATGGTTTATAATGAACTTGGGAGGAGTTACACCATTGATCTTACTTTCTCCTCAAGCTTGAATGAATTGAGTGTGATGACTATAGGGTGATCCCTAGCGAGAAGGTTGGTAGTCCCATGATCCCACTAGGAACTCGTGGTAAATATGTCAAAGAGAACATGGAGAATTTGTCGTCGACTATCCCTATCAACATTTCTCGAACTCCTGGTAAAGTTGAGAACGTGTACATTAGAGAAAATTGTTCTCCTGATGAGATTGAGGAATTCACTAATCTCCTCAAATAATTTTTGAGATGTCTTTGCTTGGTCGTATGATGAGATTCCAGGAATTGACCCTTGCATTGTCGAACATAAAATTAAGATGTATCCTGATGCTAGGCATGTTCGATAGGGTTTATGTGCGATGAATCCCTGTAAGGTGCCTGCCATTAAAGTAGAGATAGAGAGTATGCTTAAGGATGGCTTTATCTATCTAGTTCCCTTAACTAATTGGGTATCCAACCGCATTCCTGTTGATAAGAAGAAAGGAACCATCTGAGTATGTACTCACTTTAGAGACCTGAACAAAGCCTTTCCTAAAGGTAACTTTCCCAAACCATTCATTTATCATATTTTCGATTATTGTGCTATAAGAGAGGTGTTTTTTTCATGGACGGATTTTCTAGATACAATCACATTCGAATAAATCCCAAGGACTAACATAAGACAACTTTGATATGTCCTTGGGGTAATTTTTCATACCAAAAAATTCCCTTCGGCTTTAAAAACATCGAAGCTACATTTCAATGGGAGATGACCTTTTCCTTTAATAACCTTAAGCGAATTATTGAAGTTTATTTGGACGATCTAGTTGCTCACTCTCGTCTGAGAGTGGATCATATAGACCATTTACACTTGGTTTTCGAGAGATTTAATCGTTATCGGATCAGGTTGAATCCTTAGAAATGCATCTTTTGTGTGGAATAGGTCACATGTTGGGATTCATCATTTCTAAGGAGGGGGTTAGGTTCGATCCTCTTAATGTTGAGGAAATACTTCGATTATCTCCCTCGTGCACTATTAGACACCTTCATAGTTTGCAAGGGATGTCTAAACTCATGCGAATGTTTGTGGTTAAATTTGACAATTTGACCAAGGGTTTCATTTACATTTTGAAGAAATACACTCCTTTTATCTGGGATGAGTGAGCCCATGATTCTTTCAATGCATTGATTAAATCCTTGGCATCATTCCATGTGCTTAGTTCTCCTGACTACAACCGTGATTTCTTGTTATACGTGGCCACAACTCAAGAGAGGATTGGAATGGTTTTTGTTCAAGAGGATGACGAGATCCAATACCACGTTGTCTATTATCTTAGATTAAACTTGATTGATGCCGAACTTCATTATAGATATTTTGAGAAGCTATCCCTAGATACCGTCCATGCAGTACAATGGTTGAGACATTACATACCCCTTAGACAGACTTTGGTTGTGGCTCATATCAATCCATTTAAATTCATCCTGACTAGATGGATGATAGCGGGAAAATATAATAAGTGGATTGTTGTCTTGAAAGAGTTTGATCTCGAATTTGTTTCAAAAAAATCGAAGAAATCATTGATCTTTGCAAAGATCATGTCAGATTTTCCTAGTTTGGATGAGGTTGAGGTCCATGGAGATTTTTTATCGATGAGTATATCTTCCTCATCTCGAATGTGGACCCATGGTATGGGGATATTATAATTTATTTACAAACTTTGAAGGTCCCTCTTCACCTCTCATGGGATGAGCATCAATGTGTACGATACATTGCTAAGAACTACCTCGTTGTCGATGAAACTTTGTATCACAATGGGGTCAATTCCATTATGATTCGATGTTTGAATCATGAGGAGGTTGAGTTTTTGCTTAATGCTTACCATGGAGAGGTGTTTGGTGGTCATTTATCTGGGCTTGCTACAGCCCAAAAAAATATTAGAGCAGGTTACTATTGGTCATCGATATTTAAGGATTGTGTTAATGCGGTCAAGTGGTGCCACCATTGCCAATTGTTTGCAATAAATATGCACTTGCATTCTTCCCTATTACACCTGATTATCACCGTTGGTCCCTTCATCGAATGGGGTATTGAACTTATGGATTGTAACCTAGCTTCGGCTGGGGGGATTCATCACATCATAGTGGCTGTATATTACTTCATGAAATGGGTAGAAGCTATGCCCACTATCAAAGCCGACAATGAGACAAATGCAAATTTTGTTTTAAATCAGATTATTACTTGGTTTGGTATCCCGAGAGAGCTTATCGCGGACCATGGAAAGAAATTTCAAAACAAGGTGATGAATGAGCTATCTTTGAAGTTGGGGTATAAGAAAGAGCATCCATCCTCTTATTATCCTCAAGCGAATGGATAGGTTGAAGCTATAAATAAATCCCTTAAGTATATTCTACAAAGAAGCATCACACAAAGAAAGATTAATTGGAACATTATGTTGTACCCTTCTTTGTGGGAATACTGAACCACGGTTAAGACTGCCACTGGTTTTTCTCCATATCAATTAGTGCATGGGGTGGAGTCAATATTTTACATTGAATGTGAAATCCCTTCTTTGAAGCTAGTCATAGGAATCTTACCAAAGACTAATGAGTTAGAAGAACATCTAGTCCACTTAGAGAAACTTGATGAGCAGCATCAAGATTCCTTGGTGGCTCTTGAAGTGAACAAAGATTGCGTTAAGGATCAATATGGTAAATATTTCCATCCCCAAAGATTTAGTGAAGGAGACTTGGTTCTTTTATATGACCAAGCTAGTGAACCATTAGGGGCGGGTAAGTTCAACCACATGTGGCATCGACCTTACATGGCCAAGAGAGTCTTAGAGAAGGGTGCTTATGAGTTAGAGGATTATCAAGGGATAGCCTTGGTGGAGCCTAGAAATGGGCTCTATCTTAAACAATACTATGCTTAGATTCTCATCCAGGGCTAATACTTTGTAGATCACTGTATAGTTGCATAATTTAATTTTGGTCCTCTTGTAGTGTTTTGGTTTGTTGGCATGGTTTACTTTATTGTGAGAGATGTCATGGGAGTCTTCCATATACATAGGATATGCTGATGGTGCTAGCTACCACACCCATAACTCAACTTCGGTTCCTTGGGTCATATGCGTCTGAGGTTGAAGTTGTTTCTTCAGGAGGTGTGTGTCACTAGTCATTTTCAAACAACATTGTTGATTATAGTGTCACGATTGAACTTCTATGCGATGCTATATCTAGGGATATATTATCTCTTAAGGTGTGTCTTCACTCATAGCTAATGGTATCATAATTAAATGGCATGTATCATGTCATATATCTGACCCTATTACAAATATTATTATGGGTAAAGTTATTAGAACGACAATTTGAACACGTTACATACATTCACATTCCTAGGATCTACAATCATGTTGTTGATTCTTATGCAAATTACGTGTTAGATTGGAATTTGATACATAGACAATGAAGCATTCACATCACATTCACACATGTAAATATAATAAGTCGATCAATATAGGATTTTTTCATTTCAAATATAGTCCAAAAATGGTGTCATAATACATAATGTCATGGTCCAAAATTGGGGCTTTCAGCCACCAAAAAAATACTACACGGTCGATACAAAATGTATATCAAGGCCTCTAAGCATGTGAACCAGGGTGTTGATCATGAAAAAAAATGATGAAATTAGCTAATAGTCTGAACAAACAAACCCATGCACGGGCTACTCCTTCTACCT
Organism: Pseudotsuga menziesii; assembly: GCA_001517045.1. Lineage (NCBI taxonomy): Eukaryota > Viridiplantae > Streptophyta > Pinopsida > Pinales > Pinaceae > Pseudotsuga > Pseudotsuga menziesii. Next base: position 413,368 of record LPNX011086278.1, on the reverse strand, counting down.
TCCTCTGCATTTCCTCGAGAAAGTCCTCAACTTGCACCATAGGCATCTTGTGTGTCAAACAGACGAAGTTGGTGTGTATGCTCTGGAGCTTACACTCCACATATACACCTTGTATATCATCACCCCATCCCCTTAGATGATGTCAAGGGAAACCATATGGCCTTCGAGAGCCCACATATGCATGTACATGATCAGTATTAGTATGTGACACCACCCAAAAAATATGTTTTTTTTATTTCATTATATAAAAAAATTAAAAAAATCAAATAATTCAAGAATAAAATGAAATCAAGATTCTTACCTATATCTCCATATGTTGCTGCTCCCTGTGGTTTGGGAATATCTATATCACCACAGAAGTCTATCCCTACATAGGGATAGTCATATATGGCCATGATCTGTCTACGACATGTTGTGCACCTGCTCAACAGCCTTCTAAAATCATTATTCCATCAAACAAAATCCCATTTTGTTTGATGGAATGTCTTAAGTTTAGAAGGGCTAAGCTTAGCTACTGAATGGTGGATTTTTCCCTAGCTACTGATTTATTGAAATACTGCATTCCAATTGAACAAATTTCGTGAGCAACTTTAGAACAATGATGTCAATGATTTCGAGTTATGGGTTGGTTGATACTATCCTTAGGAGTATTGATCAGGATTTGCGGTTATAATGTAAACTTACTAGTTCATGCTTTAACAAACATTATATTGGATATGTTCTATTACAGGCTTAAGAATATGTTAGGATATCATGTCATAACCTTCGTCTAGCAACAATGCAATGGTGGTTAACGATGGTCGATTGGACATAATGTATGATTCTTAGGTTTATCCTAATGTTTGTCGAGATATGAATCGGGGTAAGTAAGATGAATTGATTGCCAAAGGTATCAGGGATTATGTTATCGTTCGCCACCTTTGACATTGAACTGAATGCACGATACATCAAATCCCTGGCACGAGTCGCACTCCTGGAAGATTTAGAGCACAATGATGCCACTCGTACGCCTCTTCTCTCCACGTCTCAGTCTCTGTACGTAAGTTTGGTCGTGGCGGTTGGTTATTGGAATGTCTGTCAACTCGTATAACTCATCCACCCTAGTCATTTAAGCTGGAAGAAATTATGATAGGATCAGGTTTTAACGCTTCGGCCGTCGTTATTGCTCGCCATTTCGAACTATGATGGCTCCGCCTGTGTTGAGCTTACAAGGGTTTCACCTGCGCCCAAATGTATTTCTTTCCCTGTATTGCTTACAGTTGCCAAGTTTTGGGTCTAAGTGCTCTCGGTCTGCGTCTCTGTCATTAATTTTATGGTGGCAGGTTTGCTCTGCGTATTATCTTGCCCGCAAGTTGACAGGGATGGCTCCTGTTATACGAGTCGAGCCCCGCGAATTAACCCTGCTGGAGTCAAATTCTGATTTGTTACACAAGGTCAAGGAGGTAGGATGGTTGCATTTCCTGCGGAAGTTTGCTGATTCGAACCCAGAGGTTACCCGGGTTTTCGCCATGTCATTGATGAACTATCAGGTCGAAGTAGGAGATCTGTGTTTCAGGGTGGATGAAAGGTCTGTTGCGCATGCGACTGGTTTTCCTTTGACAGGGCAGAAATGGTTTAAATACCACAAAATGGAAATCACGGAATGGCGCAGCTTGCTCAAAAACCCAACGCAGGAGGTTTCATTTCGCGCCGGTGTTGCACGTAAGTATTTTCGCAAAGAATGGCGCCCTGTTTTAGATCTGATTCATAGGTATCTTACCTGTGAGGGTCGACTGTCATCGGCTTATGTGTATCACCTTCGTTTAATGGCAGCTTTCATAGGTTTCCAAATTAATCTTCCCTATTACCTCTTGCACAGCCTGTTTAAGATGTCAAATGCTATCAAGAAAGGGCCGAAACATTTAAGCCATAGTTTATTCCATCATGGTCTGGTTCGTATTTTGGTTGAAAGCGAGTTGGTAAAATCGGGTCGGTCTTGGGAACAGTTTGTTGAAGATAATGGCTTTTCGAAATTTTGCCATTGTATGTTTGGTAACCCTGTCGACTGTGGTAAACATAGGGTTTTGGGTTCGGCTTCGTCGAATCAACCTACACCAGACCCTAGTCCTGAGAATGTGGAACCCTCTCGAATACCTGTGGTTAATTCGAATAATGTTAGTCCTGCACCTTTACGTCCTACTCGTAGTAAAGAAGGTTCAGTTTTGTCACCTGTCACGCCATCAAGCGCTACTGACAAAATTGGTAGACATCGGGGAAATATACCTAAGCCTAAACCGAGTAGGAGATTGACCCGAAGCATGGCAAGAGCCAAAACTGTGAGGAGGTCTGAGAATGGCAAGACTCCTGTTGAGACAGTGGTAATCGACGATGAGGAGATTACCACGTCTGCTCATGTAAATGATAACATTATCTGTCCTGATTTAAGGACCGATTCAGTTGAGCCAAGTCACCCGGTGACTGTTCAAGAAAATTCTGAGATCCCCTCTGTTTCGATCGAGACCCAGCCAGCCCAGCCTGAAGTTGATATTACGCCTGAATCTAAAACTCCACCAGTTGTGGATAAGGAAATCTCAGAGGCTCGTGTTGATTGTGTGACTGATTCAGTCATGAAGGAAAATTCGGCCAAAGCTACTTCGGCTGTTTTACATGAAATCGGGGAAACCATTCACCCCATGTTCGTTAATTGTCTACTGGATAGAGTCCGTTTAATGGAAAAGAAAATAAGTGAAATATCTGCCAGTAGAGATTTGTTAAAAATTGATAATCAGGGTTTGAAAGAAAAGATAGATGCCAGCGACAAGCATCTGTTGCGATTAAAAAACCATAAGAACAAGCTTATAAGGCGTGTCCTTAAACTACAGGACGAAAACGAAAGAAATGAAGATAAGCTACGCAAGCTTAACGCTCAAATTGCTTTAATGCAGTTTAAGACACCTTCACCCAGTCACTCCAGTGGAGTAAACATCCAGGTTTTCCATGCCCCGGTTAATACATAGTGGTTGATGACTTGTTGTTCTATTGCTGAATTTCAGGTAATTTGTTCTGTCAAAATCATTAATTTAGATTCGGTTCCATATATTTTTATAATATTCTCAGTATCTTTCTTGTTTATCGCAGATATTAACGAGGAGATATATTCCCCTGATTTTGAGGATATCAGTATGTGTATGATCCCTGCATTGCTGGAAGCGAATCGAGGATTGGAGAATTGGTCTAACAGGTTCTCATGTTTTGTTTCATGATCCTATGTGATAGGTGAACGATTATGTGTTAAAAGAAATACGACATGTTTCACTTGTCGTTTTCTTTTAACGATTAGCTAGGGATCGTGAAGATTTATTTTTGAATCTGGGACATGCTATTATGGGAAAAAGAAATGTATTTAAACAGACTGATAGGCAACGTAGAAGGGGGGGGGGAGAATACTACTAGGAATGCAAATACTGAACTGCTAGTTCTTACTGTTGGGCTGCTTGGCGGTTTCCTGCCAGTTGTCATGATGTTTTGGAATGGTGATGTTGGATTCACGTTTATTAAGTTTTAAAACTTGTTTGCGTTTAATGATATCTTTCAGTTGCTGGTATTTGTGTTTCTTATATTTCTATTTTCGTTATAATTCATTTTATCAATTATGCGAAGATAATTTGTTGAGTATTCACTGCCTTGTTTTTCAGCTATATTGGTATAACACATCCTGCATTCAATAATTTATATTACTGATGCATGGTAGTTGATGATGCATGTATTAATGTGCAGTCTTTAAATTTCCTTAATATTCTGCAAATATTATCATACATTGCATTTACCAGTATTTGTTGAGAATCAGATTTAGTTAAATTGTGCTTCCGATCGGGATAGGTGTTAGATTAGAACTTAGGATTTATTTAATTCTCTCTCCTTGTAAGATATTAAAATTGTTAGTCTGATTACATACGTTCTATAAAAAACATCTTAATTTATTCCTTCATGTAATTACTGTATATTTGTTTATATCATTAACAGTAATTGTAATATATATAATTTTCGTTTATGAATTGTGTTGTATATATATATATAACAAGTTGTTTATACTAATCTCACATAACAGTAGTTTATATCTGAGTTTAATTCTTGTGATCATAAGATTAACACCCACTAATCAGTAGCACTAATTAGTCTCTTAGGATCTTAGGCCAACAGAGCCTTTAAACCTGTCGGGAACGACTACTTGAAACAGCTTGGAATCTGTCCTAAGGATCCCGGACTGGGTCGTTTTCCCCCGTTGCGGGCATAGTCAAATACGCCCGTCAACAATGGTGCTAGAAGGAGGGCCAGCGTAAAATGGCTGATGAACACAACCCTGTTAACAAAACTAATCAGCCAACTACCCCTCAATTACAATCAGGTACTCAACCATGCACTCGTCTCCCATCACGAGTGAATGAAACCCCAGTGAGTGACTCTGTTCGAAATCTCATCTCTCAATTTAACTCTCCCATTCTTGAACAAATTGACCAGTACGAACAAGCCATCAACGAATCCCAGAGAGTATTAACAAGGGATTATTCCAATCTCACTGGACGTCTGCCCACTGAATTACCCCTTCCACAGATTACTAGGCCTCGCACTCATCGCCCTGAACCTGTCTTCGAAGAACAAGGGCCATCTGTAACAAAAATTAATCAGCCTTCATCTTCTGTAGGACCATCGGGTTCGGGAGGATCCGGTCGACCACCGTCACCACCTCCTTCGTCTAGTATTCCTCAAAAACCACCGTCACCACCTCCGACTCCTAGGAACATGGCAGCTGCCAATCCACCAAACCCTATGCCTTGGATGGCCCAGGATGCTGTTGCTGTCCCTGGTGTCCAGCATCCTTTGCCTAAACACCCTGAGAAACTTTTGCCTAAGTTCAACCCTGAGTCGAAGGATCCAGCCGAAGATCACATCAAGAAGTTTATGCTGGCAGTCCGGCTCCTAGACGTTGAACACGAAGACGTCGTATGACGACTGTTTCCCTACACGTTTGAAGGAAAGGATTCAACATGGTATTTTTCTTTGACAGCTGGATCCATCACCAGCTGGAATGAATTTGAAATCGCATTTGTAAACAAGTTTGGGGATGACAAGTCTCCGGCGGTCTTAGTGTCTGAATTGTCTAAAATTCGCATAGAACCTAAAGAAAAGGTTAAAGAATTTAACCAACGCTTTTTGACCTTAAGGAATAGAATTCCCACTACTTCTAGACCCACTGAGGATGTAACAATCGAATTTTACACTTCAGCCTTGCCTGGAGAAATAGCTATGTTCGTCCGGCAAAAAGCCAAACTTACTTTAGCTGAAAATTTCGAAGAAGCAATTAAGGTTGAAAAGGATGTGTTTTCCACAAAAGCGAATTCAGGAGTGGATAGCGAGTCAACATCTTCTTCCCGAAAGAAGATCGACAGTCCTGCCAAAACTACAACCGGTCCTGACAAAAGAAGTCAAGATGCTTTAGATTTGGATAGTCTTCAACGAGTCATCAAAAAACTTTCTAATGAGATCATCGACTTAAAAAAGGGCACTTATGATAATGCCTCAAATAAAGAACCACCCAGACAGTTATTTAGAAGACCTTTTCAGAACCCACCTGCAAAACAAAATTCACCCTCTGAAGCGAATAACATTGAGGAAATCAACAGTTTTCTCAAAGCAATAGTTTCAGATCTGGAAACGACAACTGAAACTGAAACTCAGTCTACAGGACAAAAGTCTCAAGATAAACAAGACACCAATGATGACACTGACAATAAACCACCCAATGTCATCAGTCATTTTTGGGACACCTCAGAATTAACTGATGACGAAGAGGTGGCTGTTGTCAATGTGAATCAGCATCAGCATAACACCAGGAGTAAAAAAGATCAGCCTTCAACTGAACCGGCCACAACTGCCCCAGACAATAGCTCAGCTGCTAAGGACAAAGATCAGCCTATGATTAGTAAGTCTGCACCTTCCCTTGAGTTAGAATATGATTTGATTGAAGACTTAAAGAAGAGCAGGGCTAATATTTCACTATATGAACTCATAAAAATACCTATAATTCATGAGAAAATGGCACAAGGGGTTTCCCCAATTAAAACTGGTAAGAATTCTCCCAATCAGAATAGTGTTGTTAGCAATAAAGGCAATGCTCAAAAGTCTTCAGTCAATGCATCATCAATAGGAAAAAAATCTGATTCTTCAACTCCACCCTTTTTGCTTTCGTTTGAAATATTTAATCGCAAGGTACATAACTGTATGATTGACTCAGGGGCATCCAAAAATGTTATGCCTTACTCAGTGTGTAAAAGGCTTAATGCTGTTCCCCAGCCTTGCGATACTAGTATTGTACAGTTAGATCGTTCAAACGTTAAGGTAATAGGTAAGTTGAAGGAAGTGCTGATTAGGCTAGCTTCCAATCCCCAAGTGCATTTTGTTATCGATATTATTGTCGCTGATATACCAGAAGCATATGGTTTATTCCTGAGCAGGGATTGGTCGCAGAAACTTGATGGATATTTCGCGATAGACTGGTCACACTTATGGATACCTTATAAGGGTCAGCCGAACAAAATCAGAATCGATAGAGAAAGGTATATGAAACATACTGTCACAGAAATTGATGATTCAAATGAACCTGTTCTGTTTACCGATACCATATTGGGTAACTATATGGTTGACTCATTCTTTGGCAATTTAGAAGCTGAAGTTTCAGAAATTCCTGATTTAAATCAGGAGTCTGAAATCTGTCATTTTACACAAGATCCAGCTGAAATCTCAGTCTCGGATATATCACATTTAGACCTCAATGACGGTTTGTGGTCTCTTTACTTTGATGGTTCCAAGTCAAAAGAAGGTGCTGGTGCAGGGTGTTTGCTGATTGACCCATGTGGAAAAAGGTATTTCATCGCTTGCAGATTAGAGTTTGATTGCACAAACAACATCGCTGAATATGAAGCCCTCATACAAGGGCTGAAGAAAGCAATTGATTTGGGAGCCAAATCCTTGGTAGTCTTGGGAGATTCCGAAATCGTTGTTCGTCAGGTACGTAATACAATACACTGCATAGCAGGGCACTTGAAAAACTACCAAACCGAGGTATGGAATTTGCTGTTGGCATTCGAAGCATTTAATATAAGTTCCATTCCTCGCTATTTAAATCAAGAAGCTGATCTTTTGGCTAATGTAGCTTCAAGACTGATCCCCTCTGAAGGGATTCTTACTGATGCTTTCTCGGTGGAGTTGCTTTTCAGGCCCTCTATTCCTGACAACATTACAAATTGGAGAGTCTTCGATGACGACCAACAATTAATCGACTTTCTCACTCTTTA
>LPNX011086278.1:380274-405879 GCA_001517045.1 Pseudotsuga menziesii | reverse complement strand
ACCTGTAAGAAAAAAGAACGGTGATATTAGATTGTGTGTCGACTTCCGAAACCTGAACAAGGTTTCTGATAAGGACAATTACCCTGTTCCTACAATGGAAAAAATCCTGCAACAAGTCTCTGGATCTGAGATGTTTTCGCTATTGGACGGCTTTTCAGGATACAACCAAGTGTTGGTATCCAAAGCTGACCAATTGAAAACAACTTTTAGGACACCGTGGGGAACCTATGCTTACAAAAAGATGCCTTTTGGTCTCATAAATGCTGGTGCAACGTTTCAGAGAGCGATGGATATCGCTTTCAGAGGGCTGATTGGTAAGTTCGTTGTGATTTATCTCGATGATGTTACTGTTTTTTCTAAATATAGGACTGATCATTTGACTCATCTCAGGCGAGTGTTCGAGCGCTGCAGGAAGTACGGGATTTCGTTAAATCCTAAGAAATCTATCTTTTCGGTCACCGAAGGTAAGTTGCTGGGTTTTGTTGTGTCTAAACAGGGCATTAATATTGACCCAGAACGTACTCACGCCATATCCCTAATTCCGATGCCTCACTCGAAAAAGTCCATGCAGTCCTTTCTTGGAAAAATAAATTTTGTTTCTAGATTCATTCCTGGCTACACGGAAATCGTAAGGCCATTACAGAAGATGATCAGAAAAGATGTTGAGTTTAAATGGAATGCTGATGAAAAACAATCTTTTCGTGACATTTTAATAGCGATCGCGGAAGCCCCCACTCTCACTAGCCCAGATTTTTCAAAACCATTCATTTTATATACTTTTGCTTCTGATTTGTCTTATGCTGCTATGCTGACACAGAAAAATCGAGAAGATAACGAGGCCCCTATTGCTTTCACTAGTTCTGGTCTGAATGGTGCAGAACTGAATTACCCGGAAGTGGACAAACAAGCTTTTCCTGTTTTCAAAGCTGTGAAGCACTTCAGGCCATACTTACTGAAGTCCCACACCAAGGTCATCGTACCATATTCTGCAGTGAGAAATCTTTTAGTACAGAAGGATCTTGGTGAGAAACGAGCACATTGGGTCACCGCACTTCAGGAATACGACCTGGAAATAAGACCATTGAAGATTGTCCGGGGACAGGGTCTCTGTAAGCTAGCAGCTGGCCATCCAGATACTGCTGAATCAGATCTGCATTTCTTCAGCGACCTCTCTTTGTTTGAAAGGGAAGTTTTTCCGATCTCTATTCCTCCTGATTCTTGGTATGAAGATATTAAGTTCTTTTTATTACATGGGACTGCTCCCGAACATCTAGACCCACGTCATAAAAGGGATTTAAGACTGAAATCTATACCTTATCAGCTCATTGATAATATCTTGTTTAGAAAAAAATTTGAAGGAGTATTTCTTCGTTGCCTAGAAAAGGATGAGGTTTATAACGTGTTATCTCAATTGCATGCAGGTCCAGCAGGAGGACATTTCAGGGGTGAAACTACTGCCCATAAAATACTTAAAGCAGGGTACTACTAGCCCACATTATTTAAGGATGCATATGCCTTCGTTAGAAAGTGTCAGGAGTGCCAAAGGACAGGAGGCAGGCTGAAAAGGGCTGCATTACCCCTCCAACCAGTTATTATCGAGGTTCCATTTCAGCAATGGGGTCTGGATATTGTCGGCCCAATTTCTCCAGCCTCTTCGCAGCAGCATAAATACATTCTTACGGCTACGGACTACTTCACTCGATGGGACGAAGCCATCCCATTACGAATAGTCAATTCAGATCAGGTGATAGCTTTCCTTGATTCCTTTATCATTACTAGATTTGGCATGCCTGAGTCTTTAATATTTGATAACGCTTCTTATTTTTCTTCCCTTAAATTGACTGAGTATGCATTAGAAAAAGGAATAAAGTTAAAGTATTCTGCTAACTATTACCCACAGGGTAACGGGCTGGCAGAATCGTCAAATAAAAATTTGATCAAGATCCTTAAACGTATGGTATCTAACCATCACAGAGATTGGCATACTGCCTTGTCAAACGCTTTATGGGCTGACAGGGTAACCCCTAAGGCTGCTATAGGAAATTCTCCATTTTTCCTAGTATATGGCAAGGAGGCCATTTTACCCCCTCATCTTTTCCTGCCTTCCTTGCAACTTGCACAATCAGTGCAGGAAATTCCCTGCTCTGCCATGGAGTACCGAATTAATACGTTACAGAAACTCGAAGAGGATAGGGAAGAGGCTAGGAAAATTTTTGACAAACATCAGCAGACTGTGAAACATTGGTTTGACCTTAAGAAATCAGTCAATCGAGAGCTAGAAGTGGGTGATTTAGTTTTGAGATGGGATAAGGAACATGAAGATAAGGGGAAACATACAAAGTTTCAGCGTTTGTGGCTAGGACCATTCATTATTACAGAAAAGCTTGGTCCCAGCACTTTCAGGCTGCAAACACTGGAAGGTGAGATTGATGACCTTCCAGTGAATGGTCAGTTAATCAAGAGATATTTCTGTTGATCCTCCTCAAGGGGTCATCCTGTATATACTATTGGTGTGCAATGCTTGTTTGAATGATTTTATTTGTTTTGGGTTTGTGTATATTTCTCTTTTTAGTTTTTTTTTTCTGCTTTGTTTGTGTGGTCCAAACTTGGTATGTTCACCAAAACCCAAAGCTGGTGATTGGATTTAATTTCTGAAATCGACCTGAGAATCATGCATCAAAGTATTATCTCTCTGAAAAGGGTCATTCTATTTTACTTTTCACACAGAAAGGGAATTCCATAGTCCTGGATATTACCAGTAATCTTTAATGCATATGGATTCCGCAAATCAGTATCTGCAAAATTTCAGCCTAAGGAGATTAAAGCAGTTTTTGGTAAGGTCATCTATTTAATCTCTTACGCCATACCCCCTCGTAGAGAGGAGCAGAATCACCTCCCTACCTGCTAAGTAATCCCCTTTGGGGGTTAACTTTAATTACGTTTTGGGTAATGATAGACTGGAAATTTTATAAAAAAAAAAGGTGTCTGAAGGACAGAAGGTCTCGTGATGAGCCGGTCTGTTTAGGTTCATAAGTTTACATCCAGTAGCATTGTCGTCTCCGGTTACCAAGCCTGGGCAATGACCCTTAGTCATAAAACTCTGAGGGGTGAAAGGTCTCATCACGAGCCGGTTCATTTTACTGATATGTAGACCAGTGACTGACATGATTACCATCAGGTTACCAAGCCTGAATCATGGCCTTCATGACTGAAGAAATACACAAGAAACAAAACAAAATAATTGTAACAGTTTATGTTACCCAGAATGGTAAACTTTTCACTAGCAGGTGGGATACTGGTATTTTGTGGGTTTTGAAGTAACCCTGCCGCGGCTATGAACGCCGGCTGGCAGCAGGGCCATGCTTATGGTATCGAGAATTTATCTTTTAAGACTGAACCATCCACTGTTCTTCTCTCCTAGACTGAATTTTGTTAGAAATCTGATTATTCCCGAATAAATCTTTCAACCTGTAACCTGCTGGTAATGTTTATGATTATGAAGTTTTTGAATCTGGTTGAAATGATAAAAGCAGTGTTGTTTAAATGACTGATGTTAAAGACTAAATTGCTTTGCTTGCATGATTTCAGGTGAATATGCAGAGATAACTGTTTCATCCAGCTAGTCGCCATTTGTTGTGCACCTGCTCAACAGCCTTCTAAAATCATTATTCCATCAAACAAAATCCCATTTTGTTTGATGGAATGTCTTAAGTTTAGAAGGGATAAGCTTAGCTACTGAATGGTGGATTTTTCCCTAGCTACTGATTTATTGAAATACTGCATTCCAATTGAACAAATTTCGTGAGCAACTTTAGAACAATGAAGTCAATGGTTTCGAGTTATCGGTTGGTTAATATTATCCCTAGGAGTATTGATCAAAATTTATGGTTATAATGTAAACTTACTAGTTCATGCTTGAACAAACATTATATTGGATATGTTCTATTACAGACTTAAGAATATGTTAGGATATCATGTCATAACCTTCGTTTAGCAACAATGCAGTGGTGGTTAACGATGGGTGATTGAACATAATGTATGATTCTTGGGTTTATCTTAATGTTTGTCGAGATATGAATCGAGGTAAGTAAGACGAATTGATTGCCAAAGGTATCAGGGATTATGTTATCGTTCGCCACCTTTGACATTGAACTGAATGCACGATACATCAAATCCCTGGCACGAGTCGCACTCCTGGAAGATTTAGAGCGCAATGATTCCACTCGTACGCCTCTTCTCTCCACGTCTCAGTCTCTGTACGTAAGTTTGGTCGTGGCGGTTGGTTATTGGAACGTCTGTCAACTCGTATAACTCATCCACCCTAGTCATTTAAGCTGGAAGAAATTATGATAGGATCAGGTTTTAACGCTTCGGCCGTCGTTATTCCTCGCCATTTAGAACTATGATGGCTCCGCCTGTGTTGAGTTTACAGGGGTTTCACCTGCGCCCAAATGTATTTCTTTCCCTGTATTGCTTACAGTTTCCAAGTTTTGGGTCTAAGTGCTCTCGGTCTGCGTCTCTGTCATTAATTTTATGGTGGCAGGTTTGCTGTGCGTATTGTCTCGCCCGCAAGTTGACAGGGATGGCTCCTGTTATACGAGTCGAGCCCCGTGAATTAACCCTGCTGGAGTCAAATTCTGATTTGTTACACAAGGTCAAGGAGGTAGGATGGTTGCATTTCCTGCAGAAGTTTGCTGATTCGAACCCAGAGGTTACCCAGGTTTTCGCCATGTCATTGATGAACTATCAGGTCGAAGTAGGAGATCTGTGTTTCAGGGTGGATGAAAGGTCTTTTGCGCATGCGACTGGTTTGCCTTTGGCAGGGCAGAAATGGTTTAAATACCACAAAATGGAAATCACGGAATGGCGCAGCTTGCTCAAAAATCCAACGCAGGAGGTTTCGTTTCGCGCTGGTGTTGCACGTAAGTATTTTCGCAAAGAATGGCGCCCTGTTTTAGATCTGATTCATAGGTATCTTACCTGTGAGGGTCGACTGTCATCCGCTTATGTATATCACCTTCGTTTAATGGCAGCTTTCATAGGTTTCCAAATTAATCTTCCCTATTACCTCTTGCACAGCCTGTTTAAGATGTCAAATGCTATCAAGAAAGGGCCGAAACATTTAAGCCATATTTTATTCCATCATGGTCTGGTTCGTATTTTGGTTGAAAGCGAGTTGGTAAAATCGGGTCGGTCTTGGGAACAGTTTGTTGAAGATAATGGCTTTTCGAAATTTTGCCATTGTATGTTTGGTAACCCTGCCGACTGTGGTAAACATAGGGTTTTGGGTTCGGCTTCGTCGAATCAACCTACACCAGACCCTAGTCCTGAGAATGTGGAACCCTCTCGAATACCTGTGGTTAATTCGGATAATGTTAGTCCTGCACCTTTACGTCCTGCTCGTAGTAAAGAAGGTTCAGTTTTGTCACCTGTCACGCCATCAAGCGCTACTGACAAAATTGGTAGACATCGGGGAAATATACCTAAGCCTAAACCGAGTAGGAGATTGACCCGAAGCATGGCAAGAGCCAAAACTGTGAGGAGGTCTGAGAATGGCAAGACTCCTGTTGAGACAGTGGTAATCGACGATGAGGAGATTACCACGTCTGCTCATGTAAATGATAACATTATCTGTCCTGATTTAAGGACCGATTCGGTTGAACCAAGTCACCCGGTGACTGTTCAAGAAAATTCTGAGATCCCCTCTGTTTCGATCGAGACCCAGCCAGCCCATCCTGAAGTTGATATTACGCCTGAATCTAAAACTCCACCAGTTGTGGATAAGGAAATCTCAGAGGCTCGTGTTGATTGTGTGACTGATTCAGTCATGAAGGAAAATTCGGCCAAAGCTACTTCGGCTGTTTTACATGAAGTCGGGGAAACCATTCACCCCATGTTCGTTAATTGTCTACTGGATAGAGTCCGTTTAATGGAAAAGAAAATAAGTGAAATATCTGCCAGTAGAGATTTGTTAAAAATTGATAATCAGGGTTTGAAAGAAAAGATAGACGCCAGCGACAAGCATCTGTTGCGATTAAAAAACCATAAGAACAAGCTTATAAGGCGTGTCCTTAAACTACAGGACGAAAACGAAAGAAATGAAGAAAAGCTACGCGAGCTTAACGCTCAAATTGCTTTAATGCAGTTTAAGACACCTTCGCCCAGTCACTCCAGTGGAGTAAACATCCAGGTTTTCCATGCCCCGGTTAATACATAGTGGTTGATGACTTGTTGTTCTATTGCTGAATTTCAGGTAATTTGTTCTGTTAAAATCATTAATTTACGATTCGGTTCCATATATTTTTATAATATTCTCAGTATCTTTCTTGTTTATCGCAGATATTAACGAGGAGATATATTCCCCTGATTTTGAGGATATCAGTATGTGTATGATCCCTGCATTGCTGGAAGCGAATCGAGGATTGGAGAATTGGTCTAATAGGTTCTCATGTTTTGTTTCATGATCCTATGTGATAGGTGAACGATTATGTGTTAAAAGAAATACGACATGTTTCACTTGTCGTTTTCTTTTAACGATTAGCTAGGGATCGTGAAGATTTATTTTTGAATCTGGGACATGCTATTATGGGAAAAAGAAATGTATTTAAACAGACTGATAGGCAACGTAGAAGGGGGGGGGGGAGAATACTACTAGGAATGCAAATACTGAACTGCTAGTTCTTACTGTTGGGCTGCTTGGCGGTTTCCTGCCAGTTGTCATGATGTTTTGGACTGGTGATGTTGGATTCACGTTTATTAAGTTTTAAAACTTGTTTGCGTTTAATGATATCTTTCAGTTGCTGGTATTTGTGTTTCTTATATTTCTATTTTCGTTATAATTCGTTTTATCAATTATGCGAAGATAATTTGTTGAGTATTCACTGCCTTGTTTTTCAGCTATATTGGTATAACATATCCTGCATTCAATAATTTATATTACTGATGCATGCTAGTTGATGATGCATTCATTAATGTGCAGTCTTTAAATTTCTTTAATATTCTGTAAATATTATCATACATTGCATTTACCAGTATTTGTTGAGAATCAGATTTAGTTAAATTGTGCTTCCGATCGGGATAGGTGTTAGATTAGAACTTAGGATTTATTTAATTCTCTCTCCTTGTAAGATATTAAAATTGTTAGTCTGATTACATACGTTCTATAAAAAACATCTTAATTTATTCCTTCATGTAATTACTGTATATTTTTTTATATCATTAACAGTAATTGTAATATATATAATTTTCGTTTATGAATTGTGCTGTATATATATATATAACAAGTTGTTTATAGTAATCTCACATAACAGTAGTTTATATCTGAGTTTAATTCTTGTGATCATAAGATTAACACCCACTAATCAGTAGCACTAATTAGTCTCTTAGGATCTTAGGCCAACAGAGCCTTTAAACCTGTCGGGAACGACTACTTGAAACAGCTTGGAACCTGTCCTAAGGATCTCGGACTGGGTCGTTTTCCCCCGTTGCGGGCATAGTCAAATACGCCCGTCAACACGACACTAGTGGAAGATGTCAGGTGGGTAGGGTATAGCTACACTTCCCCTCCCCTTACCACCACATCACACCTTCCCAACACATATGAGCTGGCTCTTGTAGAATATGTGGAGCAATATGAACTCTTGTTCTATGGATCGATACACGCTCGAAGAAGAAGGTACTTAGAATGCCGGAAAACCCAAAGTTTCTTGTTCTTCCTAGCTTGCAGTCAATCAATTGTTGTTTCATGTTTCCCAACAAATATGTACTCTAGTCATATATAGTCAGTCTCATGCACTCAAATACGTAAAAAATCATAGGCATTGAATCCTGATGTAGATATGTTGATCCCTCTATCCTTCCCAAAACTAGTACTATGACTTTGAGGCTGAGGTTTCAAATAGAGTTCACATGAACCTAAATTCCAAACTTTTCAGTATATGGAAGGAAGTATACAACAATGTACTCATCAATGGTGAGGAAACCTACAACCCCACAAGATATCAAGTTAAGTATCTCTCCTCGACACGATAATCCGGTGATAAAATATATGTCCTCAACCTCAATTCTAAGGGGAATACCATCTATCTGAAATGCCTCTGTATCTGGATCCTAGTAATCCACTAGCATCTAGAAAAGTCTTGGTTGATCCCTCAAGATCCCAAGACACCAAAACTTGTACAAACCACACTCCCTTAATGCTTGTTGGGAAACCATGTCACCTTGTACTACCCTATCCACATCCTCTTGTTCATGCTCGTACCACTCTAGCACCATCCTGCAAGAAAAACACAAGATTTAATGAGTTTTTTCCTTATAAATTGGTATGTTCGCTCTCATACGCGACTTTTTCTGCTAACAGTCATGTGTGTACACACAAATTAGGGTATTTTCCACATACCCAGGCTTATACCCTACCGAATGATCTATAGCTCACGTGGGTCGGGATAACAAGCTAGGGATGATTTAAAATACAAAATAATCCACCACTAAAAACTTAAATAAAAACACTTAAAATATGGAGTGTGGGATGAGGATTTACTTAGCTCTAACGGTTCTCAGTTATGTTGCTCCTAGCTCCCGAAATTGATGTCTGGAGATCATGGTCCAAAATGAATTCAAAACACTATGTTGGCTAAAACATTCAAATGGTATGGTGAAAATGACTTTTTTACTATTTAAAAAAAAAACAAACTCACCCACTAGCCTATAGTTTTGAACCTTATTATCTCTTTTGAGCTGTTTTGCCTTATATTGTGGTGCATGGACTTGATTTGAGTGCACTTTTACCGATATCTTGACTCATTCTTATTTATTACAAGAATAATTTTGGACTAGCATATATGATAGGATCAAATTTGTGCTTGCATTATGCATATCCTTATGACCATGTCGCCTTGAGTAGAGGCACAAACCCACTTTGTAATGTCACGAAACCTTCACATTGCTATTAGAAGTGGCATTAGGTAAGTGGTAGAGCCTTCTGATGCATGGGGGGCCTAGTTAGATCCTGCTTTATAATTTGGTACCTATTGCTGCCTTTCACACACTTGGGTTACGTGGTAGAAATATTCAATACACTCGGTGTGTCCCTAGGGGAAAGTCTCGAGTCAAGGCTGTCACCTTGTTCTTGACTCCTCCGTTTAGGCTCAACTCCTAATGAAGCCAAGGGGGGTAGACCCTATTAAGTTACTAAGGAAAAAATATTTAGTATGATGATGGTATTAAAGAGTAAGTTTTTTAGGAGTTTCGATTTAGCAATTGTAAACAACAAATGACATGATGAGATAATCACACGTAAGCACGGAAATGACACCTAGTCACATATAAATTGAAAGAAATAAACAGTTGACCAGTGCCTTGAAAATGGAGTTGAAAAATAATTAAGAGTGCTTGCAAGTGCTGGAATGAATGTTGTGCAATTATATCTTGGTTAATTTTAAATTAATGTAAGAAGATGAGTAATTTAACTTAGGCGAGGGGACTCCAGTTATACCCAGGGGGTTCTTGAAGTATGTCCAAAACTAAACTGTCATGGCTACCTGCAAGGAATATGTGGGATGAATGGAGTCTCTGACACTGTTGTTCATAATGCACCTGAAGGTGTAACAAAGATTGATTCCCTGATGTCACTTTTCAGGAGTTCCTACTTCCTTTGGGTATTTTTCCACCGTAATGGTTTAATCGAGGCGTTGGATTTTTGCCTTATGGTTTGTCAATTTGGGGAGAGTGAATCCTAATTATTCTATTCACTCAAGTGCTTTTGATTCAGCTTTACTAGTCGAACGAACCGCAGCCATGTACAGAGCATACACACTGGAGTCTTTGTTATTTTTAGTAAATTTTAAAATAGGTGTTCTTGTTAAAAAAAAAAACCCTCCAGGAACCTATTTCGATCCAAGTGGACCTGAATTAGGGAATCAAGTAGGGGTTGGTTTTATTATTCCTAATGAAAATGGAATAAAAGATACACAACACCAGTTTTCTAATTAGTCCTACCACGCATCTCTTTCTCCTTATGGGTCAATCGGGAAGTCATGGGGTAAGTAGTATGATTAATTTTGAAATTAAAATATGGAATAATGCAAAATTATATCAAAGTATACAATCCTACATGTCAGTACTAAACTAGAGCAGAAAAAAGGGAAGAATGCAAAAAAGTGAAACGGACGTGGATCCCCCCTAGGGGGATGGGGAGCGGGCTCGAGAGAGCCTACTCAAAAAAATGTTTCCTTTTATTATTATTGGTTAAAATATCAGCAAAATGAAATATCAGAAACCTCTTGGTCCCTATATTGGATGAAACCAAGATCTTACAACTTTCCAAAATTTTTAAGATTTCAGTCAAAGGGGAAACCCTTGGGGGGATTTGAACACTCCCGAGGCCACTTTCGAACAGCATATTATTTTATTTTCTGTTACACCTGCTAAAAACAAGCAATAATATTAGAATAAAATATGCCCAGAATCACTTTAAGAGTACCTTTGGGTCAGCCTATCCTAACTCAAAAAAAACTAAGTTAAAACTAGCTAAACATGTGAAAAAGGAACCAAGAAAAGCAAGCTTTCCTTGGGATATTGGATTTCGGTTTGTGCATCCAATGAAATATGCACTGATTTCTTGATTTAATATTTTTAAAATAAAAAAGGAAATCTAGAGCATGAAGCCTATGGATTTTCTTTAACTTGCCATGCAAAATGGACGATTTCCTTATGCTAGATCTAGAATGCTTAATGATACTTTTTAGAAATGAGATCTAGACTATGAGCTTTGCAATGGTAGATATATTTAATTTTTACTTTGAAATGGAAGATATAAATTATAACAAAGCTTTCGAACACAGTAACCAGGTGAGAAAATTGATTTTTTGAAGGAGAAAGAGAGAGAAAGAGTGTTGGAAGCCTGGGAATGTTGGGCTTTGGAGTCTGCTTTGGTGGAACACTGAGGGACTATGTCATTCAGAAGATCTTGAAGATGAGGAAGATGCAAACCAGCTCAACCTATTCTACAAGCGAGATCACCTGCAACTTAGAAATCCTTGCACAAGCAGATGGTTAAAACATAGGTGCTGCTGGAAAAGATAATTGGAAAGCATGAAATTAAACTTAAAATGCATGCAGCTCCAATAGATATGAAACAAGAAAATAGTAAGAGCATAAATCAAACAAGAATAAAATCTTACCCTAACAGGAGGGATCTCTCTCCTTCAAGGCCAACAATTAACCAGCAAAATCAATGATAAATAACACAGATTATACCTCATAAGCATTTGACAATCACCATCAACACATGAAGAGCATTGCACCATAGATCTTTCCTCCAAAGCTTCTTTATTCCATAATAATAAATAATAACACATTACAAGAGCAACAAAACCTCAATCCCAATACTAACTATCTTGGAAGAGGTGTTCTGAGCTTTATTTATACAAAAAATAGGAGATCTAGCCCAGGGGGGGCACAAATCCCAAGGAGATAGACCATTGCAACTGAAGGAGAGTCCATCAATGCATGATCTAAAGCTGAATTGAGCTTCCACTGAGTCTACCTGTCAATCAGGGGGATTATTGATCTAACACATCAACCCACAGACTGACACATCAATCCACAGAGCTTCCAGGAGAGCCCACATGTGTGGAGGAGAGAGAGAGGGTGCAATTCCCCATAAAGGATGTTGAATTTCAACTCTGGATCTGTCAAGATCACCTCCTTCAGTTAAGTATTTGTTAGATCCAGTCAACCTGGTTCAGATCTGACTGATTTTAATCAAATCAGTTGAGAATCCACTGATCTAGGATTTTGGATTTGCTCCATTATTCATCAATTTATTAATTAAAATAATCAATAATTGATTTTTTGGGGCTTTCTGACCTGAGTGATGGAAAATCACTCAAAACTAGGAAATAGTGGGTATATAGGTTTACTGGGTACTCTTAGCTTGAAAATGAGCACCTACATGACTGAATCTGACTTCTGATCCCACTTTTATTACAAAACCAATTTTTCCAATTAAACTATTAAAAATAGCCTAAGTTTTGGAAAAATTAAATTTTAATAAAAAACAATGAAAAAATTAAAAAATTAAAAAAATTGAAAAACCTAAGGGGACTTAGACATGTTCATATGACTCAACCATGATGCCTATCATGTTTATACATCAACACATAGACTCTAATAACCTCAATAGGCCTAAATTCCAAGCCAACAACCCTAACTTTGGATGTATGGAGTGAAAAACTCAGAAATTATCGATCGTTTATTCAACAACCAATAATAACCAAGGGAAAAAACACCCTGGGATGATCGGATTTAAAAATAAAGTCTAATATACTGAGTCTTTTATAGACACTATCATGCTAGAACATTTAGTACAATTCCTCCATGGGGTATGAACATGTGATATAGTACAACAAGCACTTCCCAGAAGCACTTCCGAAGGTCTTTTGATGTCCAAACAAAAAATCTTTGTCTGGTTCACCAGGCTCACTTGATAAAAAAACCACTAAGTACAACTTAGGTGGTAACAGTACCCATGTCGAGATTCTTCCATTAGGTATGGTAGTCCCTTATAGTCCTGCCATGTATTTGAGTAAGAGCCTCATATCCCTCTTAAACTTTATGTTGGCCATCTCCCACAAGGAATCCCTTTTATATCAAGGTGTAATTTCATTTCATACATTTTTTTCCTTATTGAGGCTTACATCAGCTCCCCACTTTAGAGTTATAATCCATATAGCCCGAGCTTGTGTCAATCCTATCTAGGAAGAGCCTTTTATATATCTTTTTCAACTTGATCATCCCTTATCGGCAGGAGACATCCCCCTTAGTGTTCTTATAGTGCACATGCTTCCTTGCATTGAGCATAGGAGTGTTCCACTGCTTGGAACTAGATTTCTTTCCCACGACACTCGTCTCCTCCTAAATATGTACTATGTGTATTTTTATTATTTTTCAAGCTTTCTAATCTGAAAAACTCCAAAAAAATAAAAAAACATAAAAATAAGGACGACAAATTATATTAATTTTGGAAGTTATCGAGTCGTGTCTCCTTCAAACAAAGCACTCTATATCACATCCATTGGTTGGGTTATTATTTTGAATTTAGGAGTTGTACTTGCTATTCAAAGTTTTCTCCATGGACTGGCCATGCTTCCAGTCCCTATGGAGCCTCTATCAATGCCTCATGTGTCGTAGAATTGTCATAGTTTGCATGTCGATTCTATGCTTCCTATTCAGTCACCATCTTCCTTATGCTCTTATTCGAAGGAATTTTTATCCTGAGTCATTCATTCCTCAGTTATCTTGTCTTTGCATGTCAGTCATTCCCGATATAGTTACTAGTTTGTGCACATATTTTTAGTCTGATTTCTTCCAAATTATCCAATGTTGTTGAGTACCTTTTGTTGCCTGATGGGGGCTTCCTTAATTCCCTCCTTCCAGCGAAATCCATCCCATCGACTTCAGATCATTTATTCTAGAATAGGATTCTAAACTCCATTGAGTGCCTTGAGACTTGCAGTCATCAGTGGAAAGTCCTCTCACCATCGACAATTTTGGGAATACATCAAAGTCCCCTTATCGATGGATTCTTTCAAGTGTTTGACCTCAACACATCTATTCACACTTGTTGGATTGTACTTTGTACATTGATTCCCATTATCATTATCGGTGGGATATCTTGCGTCATTAATGGTATACATCAATGACCGGTAATCAAATGATGGTCCATCATGTTCAACCTTGACACCTTTATTTGCGTGATGGGACATGTACTTGTAGTGGTTTGTGTATAATACCTCCAATATTGATGGCATTGCACATATGTTATCTCCTGGATCGTGTCAGTATTTATGAGATGTCAGCTCTCATGACAATATTCTAGTATATTATCAGATATCTTCATTCATTATGGAGATCTTGTTCACTATATATTATATGTGGCGATGACCACATGTGACATATGTCTATTATGCCTATTCATGTGCATTGTACTCTTATGTATACGAGGTCGTTACACTGCATATTTGTAGTCACATGTTGAGATTTATCATTGTATTTTATTGATGAGTGGCTCATTGTTCTAACTAGGTCTTCATTACTCCACTTCTAGAATGGATATAATGTATTTCGTCCATCATGTTACCCCTCTGACCTCACACATTAGGAGGAATCTGTTATAGATGATTTTACCACGCTTGGTAGATCACACTTTTATGGCCTTCCATGTCCCTATGAAGACTCTTTGTACCCCCTTTCTCGAATTATACTTTAATGATCTAATAAATCCCTTAAAAAACACATATTTATTTCCATACAGGGGTTTTATCTTAAAATATGTGTGTACATGTAAGTTGGTCCATTGTATCCCACATACATAGGGAAATATGCATAAAAACAAATACTTTTGGAGTTTTCATCAATGAGTCTCAAATAACTTGATTCTTGTCCTTCCATATTCCTAGAAACTCTCTGAATCGACCCTTCATTTCCTATTGAAGGGCTATATATTATTGAACCTCTTGGATGCATTGAAGGAGGACAACATTTGAGAGAAAGGAAACTATAGTCCATTGTTTCCACATATTATACATGTTTGAGTTTGCATCCCTTTATCCTTTTGATCACACATTGCTGCTCTTCCCAAGCTTGTCATTGAGATGGAGGATTGAATTAGTGGAGGCCCAGGTGGAGGAATCGATTTTTCCATTTCGACGAGGTGCCGATAGAGTTTGTCACTGTTATATTTGTTTATTATTAATAGATATATCTATTTCTCATCCATTATATGTGTATGACTATGAATATTTTATCCATGTATGTATTTGTATTTGCTTATACATGTTGGATTTATATATGCTAGAGTAGGCCTAACACTTAACATCTATCATGATTGCCTTGTTTATTGTCATTGAGGATGAATTTTAGGTACAAGCATGTTGGAAAAGCTCAATGGGGATCTACTACAACACAGAGAATAAGGTATGTTCCATATCCCTTAGTGTTAGAATCATTTATTTCTCTTGCATATTGAAGTGGATTGATTTATGGTGTCATTCAGTCTATTGTGGTCTACCCCAAGGCATAGGAAGTTTCTCTCCATAACAACCACCATGGAGAAAACTTTATTAATTTTGATGATGGTTTGTTATAGCTGATTTTACCACACTTGGTAGATCACAATTTTATGTCCTTCCATTTCACTCTACAGACTCTTTGGATCCCTCTTGCTCAAATTATACTTTTATGATCCAAGAAAATACCTAAAAAATACTTGTTTATTGTTGTATATATTTGACTTTTAAGCTGATACCCACGTGTACATGCAGCTTGCTCCATTGTAGCTAACGTACATCAGGAAATGTGCATAAAAACAAAAATTTATGTAGTTTTCCTCAATGAGTCCTGAATAACTTGACTCTTGGCCTTCCATCTGCCTATAAATGCTCTGAATTGACCCTCCATTGTCTATTGGAGGGCTATATATTAAGCCTCTTGGATGCATTGAAGGGCGAGAATTTTGGAAAGCAAGGAAACTATAGTTCATTGTTGCCTCATTTGCTTATTCTTGAATTTGCATCCCTTTGTCCTTTTGAGCACAGATTGCTGCTCTTCCTAAGATTGTCATTTCTTTGTAATATTTCCATTGAGATGGAGGAATAAAGTGGTGGAGGACCATCCAGAGGACTCGGTTTCTCCATTTCGATGAGGTGCTGACAGAGTTTGTCATTGTTCTCTCTATTTATTAATAGAAATATCCATTTCACATCCATTACATGTGTATGCCTATGAATATTTTATCCATAGATGTACTCATATTTGCTTATACATAATGGTTTTATATATGCTAGCGTAGGCCTAACTGTTGTAAAGTAAATTTTCCTATGGCTACGGTTTAAGAGGTCATCAACGTATTGGGGTTGAAAGGTGGATGAATAATGTTCAGCAAGCATATATAAGCAAGTTTCAGAGATTAGAATGGTTCATACCTTAACAAACAAAGGTTGATCCAAGAAGTCCTTCAATACTCTTCTTGCTCCTCTCACTCCTCTTGCTCCAAGAGGCATGCGAAACAAATTATACCTTCCTCAAACCATTATGACCACATTTAAAGCAATCATAATCAAATAAACATGAAATAATGATTTGACTAACATCATTATATCATCATAAAAAGAGATTCAATCACACATTGAACAATTATTTGGAAAGAACAAGGGCATCACATCTTTATTAATGATGAAATGAAGCGCAAGTATACCTTCTCTTCAAGTTGGGCACTTCACAAAACCTTGATCTATTTATGTTGCTTCTCTTCTCCAAGGAACTCAGCCTCCAAGCTATGCAACACAAGAAGAAAGCTTATAGGGAAAGGGTGTGGACAAAGAGAGTCCCAATTCCTCTAGCATAACAATGCAGAGATTCAAGACCCTTCTCATGGACCTCCGTACCTCTATTTATATGCTTATAGAGAGATAGGGTCGAAGAAAAATTAGTTACAACTGAAGGAGTCAGTTCCATAACTAACCAAACTACCCAAACTTCGAAAATGTATTTTTGAAATGAATACGTGGGTTGTAGAGACATCAGTCACATGTTTAGGGTATACACATGGTTTGCAATGCAAATACTCACGTATGACATATGGGTTGCAATTAAAATAGTCATGTTTTTAGGGTATACACGATTATTTATATAGACAAGTCGCGTACAATACGCGGGTTTCCTTAAGGAAACTCATGTATACATAAAAATATCATTTTTAGGGTACTTTTGGGAATTTTCAGACTTTGGTGTCTTCTAGAAAGTTTTAGCTAACTAAAATACTTTTCCAAAGGTGTAGAGGAGAGGTAAAATGGAGTTATGAAACTCAAGATATGGGTCCTCCAATATAGGCATTTTTTTAGTGACTTTCATGAAGTGTCGTCATGGAAGTGTTGACATGCGACAAAATCATGGGAAAGTGATCATAGGCAGAGATGTGTCATTTTGAGCTATAAATGATGCCCCCGAATGTATGAGTTTAGGGGGGGAGACAATAGACAAAATAAATTATAAAGGAAACAGCTGAGTATGGAGAGAGCAAAGAATCCAAGATCAAAAGTCTCGAACAAAGGTACCTGAAAGAGAGATAAATGTCAGGAAAAAACTCATCTCTAGGACATACAAGTCCATATACAAAAGATTTCCATAAAGATATAAGTGGATCCAACATATGTATAACTCATGAAACTATCATGGTCACCCAATATGCAAAAGGGCACCATATCAAATCTAAAGGAGTCATGGCCACAAATGAACAAGGTGGATCCATGCTCAACAATCGATCATAGCCACAAAAATACAACGTGGATCTATGTCTCAGCAAAATTTCATATAAAGTGTAACAAGGTCTTGTGCAGCTTGGGAAACTAGCAAAATGACGATTCTAATATCGGCCCAAGGTCTTCAATCCAAATGCCCAAAAGGTATGAATCCTAACCACACGAATAAAGGCGTTGAAGTCGAACATGGAGGAAACCATTTGATTACCATTCAATAATGAGAACCATTAACAAACGCGAGGGAAACCACCATTAATGAAAATGGTGCCCAAGGTACCTAGTACATTCTAACAAGTGTGAATACAAGGACTTGAATTCTAACACTTGAATAATCCATTGAGTAGGAGACAATAAGGTATTTCCACTACCCAATAGCGATGGAAATTGCCACTAATGACTACAATTACCAAGCTACTATCAGATAACTCTAAATCTCATTCCTAGACTAATATGTGTTGCAGTCAATAGAAAGAGATCCATTGGAAGGAAGGAATTAAGGTGTCCTCCATCATCCAACACGAGATAAGTTGAAGAATAATTGGATCTGGAACTGGTACAAAATTTCATGACAAGGACCATCGAAGATATGATGTAATGAACTGATACCAAGGAATGGCTGACACAAAAGGTCAAGGCAACTGTAGAATGGCTGAAAAAGGTTTAATCCTTGAACAGTGAGCATGACACAAAAGGGACCAACGACACAAATCTGCAATGTAGGAGACATTGACAGATTCCCCACATAATTGGAAGTGAAACCAACCGGAGGAGTAAGAAACTCTGAATCGGGATAAGTTCAAAATACTAGGACCCAATTGTTGATAGACTCAAAACTGGTGCTTTGTTCAAGGAAACAAGACTTGCTACCATTATGTAAAATACATGTGAATGAACTTCCCTTCCCCTCTTTCTTGTAAAGGTTTAATGAGCCCAAAAAAGCAAACTCGATACCTTCTTCATTTTTGGAAAGCTCAAAGAAGAGATAGAAGAATGCTTGATAAAGCGCTAATTGGTGGATTTTACGAGCCCAAACTAGTACATTCTCATTGGTGTTTTAATATTTTGAGAGTTTGAAAACTCCGAAGAAGACTCCAAGGGGGGTCGTTTTTCATCCAATTTATTCTCTTGAGCGGAAAAGTATAAAACAAACCACAGAAGAACTCCCTTACCTTCCAAAGAAGTAAGGCGCACCTTTTTCGTACTTAGTCAGGAAGGTCTAAAAAAGGTTAAATTACCACCTACCCAACGCTCCTTCAAAAGAAACATATAGCCTAAGTTTAATGAGTGTGAAGGAAGGCAAGATCACTCGGAAAGATCCATTTGATTATGAGAAATGGGACTTACAATAGTAAACTTGATGCTTTGTTCTTTATGGTTTAGTGAGCATGAAAAATACATAAAGTAGACTCGAAATATTTTTCATGTTTAGGTCCAGAACACGAAAAAGAGAAAAATAAGCTCATATCGGGTGTTCCTTTTCCATAAATTTAGTCCCTCGGGTCCGAAAAAGTGATAAACCTATGCCTAATAATAATCTTATCAATTCCAAATAAAATAGAGTGTTCCTTTCTTGTATTATTCCACATTGTATGAGAAAGTAATAACCTACCACCAATGTGGATTCCCATTCACATATTCTTAACGAGTCTGAAAAGACAAGTTTACTTGGTAGTGAAGTCTATTTTGAGGAGTCAGACTGGGTCCTAAAGAAACTCGATATCTTTCCCATGAAGTTTTAATGAGTCTCAAAAATTCAACTCATGGCCTCCTTACTGTTTTTAACGAGCTTGAAGGATAGCAGAAAGAATTCTCTAAATGCAAGGAGACGAGTGTCAAGGGAAATCAAAACTAGTTCCAAGCATGAGGAATAAACCTATGCATAATGCAAGGAACATGAGCAGGATAAAGATACTCGGGGAACATCTTCTCAAGGTAAAGGGTATCAAGTTGCAAAGGAAAAAGGATACAAGGCTTAGTGACAATGAGAACAAATATGAGGGCTTATACAATGAGCTAAAAGCGTGGAAAATATCATACATACATCATGCTTGTCTCTTTAACACACATCATGCTTGTCTTTTTTTGTTGTTGTTAAGATTGAATTATAAATACAAGCATGTTGGAAAATATCAACGGGGATATACATCAAGCATATAGAATAAGGTACGTTTCATATCCCTTAGTGTTAGCAGCATTTGTTTCTATTGCATATTGAAATGGATTTATTTTTGGTGTTATTCAGTATGTTGTGGTCTACCCCAAGCCATAGGAAGTTTCTCTCCATAACAGAATTGGCGACTCCACTCGAGAGGTTCCTTTGTTTTCATATAGGAATGGTTTCATTATCATTTGAAGGAAAAAATGTGGATCTCATGTAGTGGCATACTCCTTTTTCACATTTAAAGACAAAATTGCACTTGACATTGGTTGTTAGATGTGCATATTTACTTTCACTTCTAATTCATAACATCATTGGTTTCATGGTCATTTCCTTTAAGTAATCATAGCCTTTAAAATGAATTATTAATTTAAAATGAATTACACATTTTTATTTGATAGGGTACATCAACAAGCTTAGGTTTTAGAGTCTTGGAATAGGTTTGTGTGAGTAAATTTATATAAGACTACTAAACAAAACAAGTAGGTGTTTGTCTAGGTGAGAGAGTGAAATCCTTGCTTTAATTAGTGTTCTTAGAAGGCTCCTCTTACATAGGAATTAAGCACAAGGAATTGTACATGTTTTTGGTGGGGATAGATCCTTGTCACTCTCTATGCAATGCTGGAGATACTTCTAGGATCTTATTCATATCTGGGGGATTTTGAGGTACCTTTGGTGCTTTTGAGCTTTAGGATTTGTTACCCTTCCCATATGGTAGATCATGTCTACAAATATCCACCTGAACATTATTATATTGGGGTGAACCTAGTTTCCTTATCGTTGGTGAAAACCCACCAACAAATCCTTGTCAAAGGGGGTTCTCACTTTGTCGATGCTCAACCTATGCAATCTCCTTGAGTACTGTCCCAGACAGGTTTTACCTTTCCCAACAACATCCGTAGAGAAGACGAGGTCTCACCTGAGATGTTCAAGGGAGAGATGTCAGAACCAAGTTCCCAATAGTAAGAAGGGAAGACATGGCATCTAACGGGTAAAGAAGCATAAATATTAGATTACAGAGCTAATACAATGGTCATAATCTATCTTCATCACTACATATTTAACAAATTGCATCATTCATTTGTCTCATCAGTTCAACAGAGCAGTATAAAACAACTTAAACCATCAATTATCAGAAATGCAACAGGATTGGAAGAGATCGCAGTGACATCAGTAAATCATAATAGAAATGCGATAGAATTGGAATAGATCATGGAATCATAAATCATCACAGATTAAACACACTTCTTATTGATATCACAATAGAGGAACCAGGAAAATAGAAGACAATATTCATGAAACAACTGTCATGTCATATTAATTCTATGCAATAGATCCAAAAAAGACAATTCTTCTCCATAGTAGGAGACCAAATACATCCCAAAAATCCAGATAGATCACAAATACCGTAAAACACTCCCCAAAACCATAGACAAATGGCACTAGAATTCATGCAATTATATTTAACCTCTGATAGCTCATGATCTCATTTGTCATACAATTGCAAAACTAGCTCTATATATAGGCTTGCGCCTTTACATTGAACGTCCATTTCTAACTAAATTCTAACCACTAATGACCTAAGGTGACCAAACATGGTCAAATAATATATTAGATATTCAAAAACGATTATCTTTCATCCCATCGCACTAATTTGGCCTTGCATAGTGTCATGTGAGCTTGCACCACTGCTGCATCACTGCGCAAATCACTTACCAAAATCCCTGCAAACAGGCCCCCAAAACAAACTTGTGGCTTGTCCCCGAGCCACGTCAGGTTGACAAGGTATATGTCAATGTCCAGGCCTTGAAATATTCAAACTGCTGCGCGATCTCATGAACCTGGAGTTTGACTTTGTCAGTAGCGCTTTGACAACTAAGCACATCTTGCTGCACAGGTTTCTCTATTCCAACTTTGTCGTTGACCATCTGTCGACTCTCTTGTACCACCTGTAGCGTTGGGACTGCATTAACAGCCAACTGCCAACCAATTTCTTGAAACTCATCTAATTGTGAACGACGCTTTTGTTGGCGTTCCTAGGGATGGGAATCTCTCTGCTTGTTGGGGCTCGACATTCAAGGTCCTTTATTTTTGCAACTTCGTAGTTTTAGTGCGAAGCTTGTAAGCGGAGTTGCAGCACAAAATAGTCTTAGGGGTGTCAGGGTTGGGTCGAAGCCCCTATTTTTGTAAATAACCCATGGTTTAAACTCATGGTTTTTAAGCCCATGGTTTAAGTCCATGGTATTGTAATAGTGCACTTGTATAAATAGGCACTTATGTAAAGGAGTCAGGTTAGGATTTTGAGACTTTTAATGTATGATGATTTGATGCGAAGGAAGAAAGACTTGTTTTAGGGTTTAAGGTTAAGTCCCAGCTGAGTGCGTGGATGACCTCTGTAGCTGAGTGCGTAGAGGGTTTTTGTAAGAAGGTTAAGTCCCAGCTGAGTGCGTGGACAACCTTTGCAGCTGAGTGCACAAAGGGTGTAGGAAGAAAGGTGCTGCAGCTGAGTGCGCAGCTTAGATTTGATAAGAATATCTGTAGCTAAGTGCACAGATCAGAACTGTGTGTTGTAAAAAGTTGAATAAAACCACAGTTCTGTGGACGTAGCCCCTACACTGGGGGTGAAACACGTACATCTTGTGTTGTGGTGGTTTCTCTTTTGTTTTTGTGCTGCTTTGTTTTATGCATTTGATAATTAGGTGAATGATAAAGTGAGATATACTGTTAAGTAATAACTTCGCTATGAATTCCCAGTTAAGGGTTAAGAAAGTAACAGTCTGTTTATCTAAATTGCGAAGCTAATTAAGTAACTATTGAAGCTCTATGTTGTATGATTAATATTTTTTAAGGATAAAGGTACAGTAATATCCCTATTCTGCTTGCAGAAACCTGATTCTGCGGCACCCCATAGCTGTTTCGGGTGAGACTGCAACCTGTTCGCAGGTTGTTGCCGAAAGGGCCAACACTATGGGTCTTTTTGTTGGTGCGAAGATAAAAGGATAAACCCTGAACCTGCCCATAGCCCAACAAATTGGTTCCATTGCCGGTTGAATAGTATCTTCTCAAGAGGGATATGTTTTGGGGGCCCTTAGTAAAATAAATCGGTGACTAGATCGAAGATACCTATCTGAAATTTGCGGAACAAGAAAATAAGGATCCTCATCGTAGCTTCGACGACTTCTTGCAAAGGTACATTTTTGCTGATATTTATGAAATTTTCTTTGGTAGTATCCACATAGAATTGTACCAATGGTTATCTAGGTTGACAGAAAGAAGGACAAACTTCCAAGAAGATCAGTCTCCTGCCTAGACCCCAGAAAGAATTAACTTGTTGAAAAGAGTGAACAACGCGGTATCTAGAGCTGTTGACATTTGGACAACGCGAACCCTTGAAGCATTTGTGACGGAGTTCGCCATCGACACACATAATTATTTCAGCGAAGCAGAAAGACAGTTCCTCAAAGGACCAAGGGGTAAGTACTTGAACTCACTTAGTTTGAGAATTAAAATGCTCTTGGCTGAAAAATGCATATTGCTTATTGAATCAGATTGCTAGATTTAGTGCTACTAACCTATGTTTGAAAGTGAAAGTGACTTCGACGAGCAAATTGGTTTGCTTCGAAGTGGTAAAAGATACAAGAGAAATTTTGGATCCTTTACCCTAGGCCAGAATACCGATTATACCCCTTTAAGCCTAGAAGAGTCTGAAGAAACCCCTTTTGTTAGAAACCCTCCTATAACTCCGCAGTGAATATTTGTTATCCCTGAGAACCCATCGCATTCTGAAAGTAACCCTAGCCCAAGTAGTCCTATCACAGGTTAGTCTACCTCAGTAAATTACCCCCCCCTCTATTACCAGTTTTCCTCCTCCCCCTCCCCCCCCATCGATCCACTATGGCCCATGTAAACAATGATATCAAGCTCCCAGTCTTTAGAGGAACTGGATCAGAGGATCCAGAGTAGTTTTGGTTCTTATGTGAAGCTGTTTGGACTACTAAGAACATTATGGATTAGAATACAAGAACAGTGCAACTGGTCACATCTTTTAGAGACCGAGCCTTGACCTGGTTTATGAAGTTTTCCAGTACTCAGAACTATGTCCTGGCCGATATTAAAAAATAAATGATTAAAGAATTTAAGAAGCCTAAATCAGAGTCACAGTCTATAACTAAACTAAAGGAAATTTAGCAGAAGCAAGGTGAATCATTGTGCGACTTTGATCATAGGTTCAAGGTTCTGCTGGATCAAGTTAGTTTCACTATTGGACCAAAGCAACATAAAGAATGGTTCATTGTAGCACTGTTGCTGTTAGAATAATCAATCCATAGTATTTACCCACTTAGACATTATTTCATTTATTTTGTCTTATTTGCCTAGTCCATGAGTCCCACCATGTGCAAGTTGTCAATTGCCTATCCATAGAGGTCAAACTTGCCATTATTGACTCATGGAGCGCTTTGGAAAGTCCTGGGAATCAAATCTGATTTATTCCTGGCCTCCTAGGCGCCCTTCTTCTTTTTCTGCTTTGTTGACTGCTTTTCCAGTTTTAAAGCACATAAGGAAAGCTAGACTAGGTGAGGTGAACCTGTTTTATTCCCCTTTCATCCTCCACTCTTTCCTCCATGCAAAAGCATGTATGAGCTGCCATTTGACCACTCTTTAGCTTTCCCATGCGCCCTTGCTAATTCCTGGGGTCCTTGATAGATTTGGGATCAGCTTTTTACACCTATGGGGGATTTGCCTATTTTGGGTAAGCCTGCTTTATGCTAGATTTGGATGCTTCCTCATGCATTCGATTTTCTCATGTATTATATATATTCAGCAGCCTATGTTATTACAGTTTTGGCTATTGTACACTCAGTTAATATAATTTTGTGTTACAGCTCCATATTCAGTCTCCATTGTTGATAATTTGCATGATCAATTGTTAATTGCTGTGAGTGAAATTAATCTACTGCAGGCCTGAATTTCTACATGGTATCAGAGCCATTGCAGGTTGTTACTCTCCTCCAAAAATTGTTTTGCAGGTTCGACATCAAGACTAGGAGCCTTCTACCGCAGCCGGGACAGATTTTCTAAAGCTATGGACTCAGAGAAAACTATCCTCACTCCTTTCAACTATTTTGAATGGAAATCAGAGATGGAGATCTTGTTGAGAGCGAAAGGCCTCTACAGGGTGACTATGGCTATAGAAGCAGAGCCCAATGCTGCTGCAGAGAAGATCAAATGGCACAATCGGAGAGATGAGGCCTATGGCCTCCTATGTCTCAGTATTTCCCGAGACCTCCTTTTCCATCTCGATGGATTGACTTCACCGGATCAAGTATGGGAGAAACTTTCTGAACTCTTTGGAAAGACAGATGAGATGAGGGGACACCAAATCAAAAATGAATTGATTTCCCTGAGTCCTAGTAATTTTGAATCCCTGCAGCTATATTTCTCCAAGTTCAAAGCACTAGTTTTGCAGCTGAAACAGTGTGGTATTGAAAAGAAAGATGAGCAGCTCGTATTTTCCATCCTCTCGAAGCTAGGGCCTGATTACTCAGTCTTTGTTTCGACCTTTTATGCCACAAAACTCATAGCTCAAACCTGGAAGATGCCTAGCCTTGCAGATTTCATGGAATCTCTCACACAGGAACAAGACAAGCTGGTGATGATGGGCACCATCAAACTTTCCAAAGACCAAGCTCTGGTTGTTGGAGATTAGAAGGTGGATTCAAAAAGCAAGAATAAAGATAAAAAGCCACCTGAGAAATGAAGAGACAAGAAGCAGTCTCCAGAGGATCAACAAGGTCCCAAGAAAAATACCCAGAAGAAGAAAAACAAAGGTGATATGAACAAGTGCTCATACTGCAATAAGGGCAATCATACTGAAAGCTCTTGTATGAAAAAGCAGATAGATATGTTAACTCAACTGTTGGAGAAGAATGGAATCTCCCTTCCAGAAGGCTCAAAGAAGAGAGAAGGAGGATCAAGTTCTGATGACAGAAAGAGAGTTCATGCTCTAGGTGCTGGCACATCAAGCTCACCTAGTTTTATCATAGATTCTGGAGCTTCAAGACACATGGTTTCGACTAAGGAGGCCTTCTCCTCACTGGATATGTCGAAAGGACCATCTATTCTACTGGG
>LPNX011086278.1:318986-377902 GCA_001517045.1 Pseudotsuga menziesii | reverse complement strand
CTCTTCTGTTCTTCTTCAGAACAAGTAGCTGACATCTTCACAAAATCATTTTGTGAGAATACCTTCAGCAATCTCAAATCACTGCTGGGGATTGCTGATCATGATGTCAAATCATGAGTGGAGACAAGATTCTACAATTTTGTTTTACAGTCCATGTTTAAGGGAGGATTTTCCCAAGTTGGTTTTGCCTCTTTCCTTGGTTCATATGGACTTGCAGTATGTAAAGGGTGACTAAGCCTTGTTTCTAGGCCCTATATTTTTGATTTATTACTCATAAAGTCAGGGTTAAGGGGGGGTGTTAGAATAATCAACCCATAGTATTTACCCACTTAGACATTATTTCATTTATTTTGTCTTATTTGCCTAGTCCATGAGTCCCACCATGTGCAAGTTGTCAATTGCCTATCCATAGAGTTCAAACTTGCCATTATTGACTCATGGAGTGCTTTGGAAAGTCCTGGGAATCAAATCTGCTTTATTCTTGGCCTCCTAGGCGCCCTTCTGCTTTTTCTGCTTTGTTGACTGCTTTTCCAGTTTTAAATCACATAAGGAAAGCTAGACTAGGTGAGGTGAACCTGTTTTATTCCCCTTTCATCCTCCACTCTTTCCTCCATGAAAAAGCATGTATGAGCTGCCATTTGACCACTCTTTAGCTTTCCCATGTGTCCTTGCTAATTCGTGGGGTCCTTGATAGATTTGGGATCAGCTTTTTACACCTATGGGGGATTTGCCTATTTTGGGTAAGCCTGCTTTATGCTAGATTTGGATGCTTCCTCATGCATTCGATTTGTTCATGTATTCTATATATTCAGCAGCCTATGTTATTACAGGTTTGGCTATTGTACACTCAGTTAATATAATTTTGTGTTACAGCTCCATATTCAGTCTCCATTGTTGATAATTTGCATGATCAATTGTTAATTGCTGTGAGTGAAATTAATCTACTGCAGGCCTGAATTTCTACAGTTGCCGCATATCAGGACTCCAATTATGCAACAAAAGGTTTCCGATCAGCAAGAAGCATTGGAAATTTCCATGAAACTGGAAACAGCTCCTGTCGAAGATAATTCTGGCATAGCCTAGATACAGGTGCAGTTGGCAGAAATGGCCTTGGAGCTGTGCGACATGAAAAAGGGGAAAGCCATTCAAGAATATGTTTGGTGTACGCGATGGAAGATCGAAGGTAATGACAAATAATAGTGTCCTGCACTAAGAAATTACCTGAATACTGGTGCACCAAACCTGTTCAACCCTACTATTCTCTATTGTGAGATCTGTCGAACAACTAGCCAGCATCAACCTGAAGATTTCTATCTGCTACAAAGATATGTTCAAGTACCTAAGAATCCCTACTGCAAGTTCTGTAAGTCAGTAGGACACAATGAAGATGAATGTCACAGCTTTGATCTCATGAGAGAGCGAACCTGTGATGCTTATAGGGTACAAAACGAGGCACAAGGCAATGATGGATATGGCTACCGTGGTGGTAACCCAGGTCGAGTTACTTTCAGAGGTCGTGGTGGTATGCCTAGATGAGGTCGAATCCAGGTTATATGCTATAACTGTAATCAGGCAGGCCATGTAGCTGGAGACTGTCAGAACCCAACTACGACATGTCGATATTGCAGAGCAGTCGATCATGTGATTGAGCAATGTCCACAGTTGATAGCTAAGATACAAGAAATAAATGGTGCTCCTACTCATAATGTTTAGATGATTGCCATAGAGAAAATACCTGCCCCAACTCTCAATGTTGTTACAAGGAGTGAAGCCACGACGCAAGTGTAGAATACGGAGAAACAATTTGTCAAGGCTTGGGTCCACAAGACCCTAGAGAAAATTCTAGCCTTTGATGTTGGCAGAGAAAAAGAAACATTTATGGAAGCCAAGAAAGACTTTTCTGATCCTATAACATCAGTAACAACTACACAACAGCATCAACAGCAGTTATAGTCTCAAGAAGCTTCGCCGGATCAAGTAAGTACACTAGCATCATTTTTGCAGAGTTGTATGAAGCTATTAAGAAACAAGAATGCTTTGAACGAGTTACAGAAAGTTCTTCAGTCTTGCGAATCTCAGCAAAGATCTGATAAAGGAAAAAATGTTAATAGAGTTAGAAGGACTAGAAGAGAAATGAGATTGCATGCTCAGATAGGAGATTATGACATGAATGATATTATTTTAGACCTGGGATCATAAGTGAATGTCTTAACTAGGCAGACTTGGGAACAAATGGGAAAACCTAAGCTTGAGTGGTCCCCTATACAGTTAAGATTAGCCAATCAGCAGAAGATTGTGCCCTTGGGAAGATTCCTGAGTGTACTAGTGGATATTGATGGAGTCAGTACCCTAGAAGATTTTGAAGTCATCGAAATAATTGATGATAGCAACCCCTATCCAGCCTTGCTAGGAATTGAATGGGAAATAGAAAATGATGTAGTAATCAACCTTAAGACTAGACAGATGAATTTCAAAGGAAAAGGCCTGAGAGTCATAGTACCATTGGACCCTTCTCAAGGCGAAAGGTATATAGATCCAGTCAAAGATGAAGATCAAGATGTTTTAGATCATATTTACAACATCACAGCTAAAGAAGAAGACTATGTTAACCCTACTACTGAAGGTATAATGGATTGGCAGTGTGACAGTTCTTGCATGACTGATTCAAATGACGGCCTAGAGAACTAGTAGAATAGACTGTATGAGCTACATGGACATCAATGTGCAAGAATTACCAAGTCTCTCAGATGGCTTAGCTCAAAGACAAGAGCCTTACATATTTTTGATGGCTTGACAGACCCAGCAGATTTTATTGTGCAATTTTCAGAGTAGGTACCAGATTCACAGAAAATGGAGACTCTAGATTCAGTATTCAGAGCCACAGCTACCAGATGGTGGAATGGTCATAAGAAGTATACTCATAGTTGGGAAGCTTGTCAAAAGTTTCTTCACCTAATATTCATAGAGAAACCTCAGGAGGTGTGAAGCAGATTTGATGGTAAGACTAGCCCTCAGGAACACTTGGAGCAATGTTATGAAGCATGGAAGCATGTACCTTCTGAAGAATGGGTACATAGGTTTGTACACACCCTGGAACCTGTCGCAAAGAATTGGTATGCAGAGGTGGAGCTTCTCCATGGTACTGTAAGTTGGGATAGTCTTGTTGATAGTTTTGTGCTTAAATTTTCTATTAATGAGGTTTTCCATGCTTTAGACGCAGCTGTTAGGCTGATCAATACTAAGGTGTTTGATGATAAAGACATAGCCGAGTACCAACCTGATTGGAAGGAACAAGAAGCTAATGCAGTAGAATGCTATAACCTCACCATTGATGAAGATGATGACCCTCGCAACATCAATATTCCTGAGTCAGAAGGACATTGCGAAGTACATGGACCAACAGTTGAATCCCCTGAAGTAACTCAGCCCTTGAAGACAAGGAAAGTAAATATTGGATCAGAAGAAATGCCTAAGTACGCTACCATTGGAGATTATTGGGATGAAGAAATGGTAAGCAAAGTGACTGAACTTCTCCATGAGTATCAAGACTTATTTTCGATGAAGTTCTCATAAATGAAAGGTATCCTTGGTGATATAGGAGTGATAAAAATACCCTTGAAAGTTGATGTGAAGCCTGTGAAGCAGCATCCTTATAGGATGAACCCTAAGTATAAAGAAAAAGTTAGGATGGAGCTAGATAAGATGCTTGCTGCAGGAATCATTGAGCCTGTCGAAGAGTCCGAATGGGTCAGCCCTATGGTGGTCCAAGAAAAGAAGACCAAGGGTGAAATCAGAATCTGTGTTGATCTGAGGAAGCTGAATGATGCCTATTTGCATGATCCTTTCCCTACTCCCTTTACAGATGAATTTTTAGACAATGTCGGAGGTCAAGAAGTGTATTCTTTCACTGATGGATTTTTAGGTTACCATCAGATTACAATTGCTCCAGAAGATCGACATAAAAAAACCTTCGCTACAGAAATGGGATCTTTTCAGTATACAGTTATGCCTTTTGGATTGAAGAATGCACCTGCTATGTTTTCCAGAGTAGTCATATCTCCATTTAAGTAATTCATTCATAAGTTCTCAGAAGTTTAATTTGATGATTGGACTATCTTTGGCTTACTGAAATATTATATAGCCAGTTTAAAACTTATGCTAGACAAGTGTAGACAACATCAGATTTCATTGAACCTGAAGAAGTGCATCTTTTGCGCACCTTTTGGAATTCTGCTAGGCCACATTGTATGCAAGCAAGGATTGATGATGGATCCTACAAAGATAGCCATTATTGTGAACTTTCCACCTCCAAAGTCTGTTAAGCAACTTTGCACTATGCTTGGTCATACTGGATATTACAGGAAATTCATCAAAGGATATGCTCAGATTACAACCCCTATGGAAAAGAAATTAAAGAAAGATATCAAGTTTGAATGGACACCTGAATGTCAGGAAATATTGGACATTTTGAAGGAAAAGATGGTAACTGCCCCTATCCTAGTATTCCCTGACTGGAATAAGGAGTTTCATGTTCATGTCGATGCATCTTGCATTGCTTTAGGTGTAGTATTGGCTCAGTCAGGTGAAGGTAATATTGATCACCCTATTGCTTTTGCAAGTAGAAAATTGTCCACAGCAGAAAATAATTATACTACGACAGAATGAGAAGGTCTAGCTATGGTTTATGCCTTGCAGAAGTTTCGACATTATTTGTTAGGATCTCATTTTAAGATGTTCATTGACCATTATGCTTTGAAGTATTTGGTTAACAAGCCTGTGTTAGGTGGAAGGATATGCAGATGGCTGATTTTTTTTTAGGAGTATGACTTTGAGATCATAGTTAATCCAGGAAGACTTAACCTGGGGCTTGACCACTTGTCGAGGCTCGAATCAGGAGAAGAACCCACTAGTTTGGATGAAGGTCTTCCTGATGCCCAGTTGTTTGCCATCCAGATGGTTGATGACTATTTTCAGGATATTGTTTAGTACTTGTCTACAGGTTTTGCACCCTCTGAGATGAAAACACAGCAGAAGAAGCAGCTGGTGGTTAGAGCAGTTGACTTTACCTTGATAGTAGGACAGCTATATAAGATGGGACCAAATGAAATACTGCACAGATGTGTCTTGGAGCATGAAAAGCCATTGATTCTGGCTGAGGCACATTCTGGAGCAGTAGGACGTCATTATGCAGGAAAAGCTACAGCACAGAAGATTCTGACAGCAGGATTGTGGTTGCCTATGATTCATAAGGATGCAAGAGAGTATTGCCATAGCTGCGATATCTGTCAAAGGACAGGCAAACCATCCAGGAGGGATGAGATGCCTCTGGTTCCACATGTAACTTTGCAAGCATTTGACAAGTGGGCTATTGATTTTGTTGGACCAATCAATCCCCCTACAAAGAAATCTGGAGCAAGATACATTATTACAGCAACTGATTACCTTACTCGTTGGGCCGAAGCTCAACCAGTCAAGGACTGTAGCACTGCTACAGCTGCGAAGTTCATCTTTGATAATATTTTGTCAAGGTTTGGATGTCCTAGAATTCTTATGAGTGATCAAGGATCCCATTTTCTGAATAATACTATTGAAGCATTGACTGAAGAATTTCAAGTATATCATCAGAAGAGTACCACCTACCATCCTCAAGCAAATGGAACTGTCGAAGCCTTTAACAAGATTCTTGAGTACGCTCTGACGAAGGTTTGCAATGTTAACATAAATTATTGGGATCTCAGAATTCCAGCAGTATTATGGGCTTATAGAACCACTTGTAAGAAGTTGACAAGCCATACACCTTTTAGGCTGGTATATGGACAAGAAGCAGTTAATCCCATGGAATACATTGTTCATAGCCTCAGAATATCTACCTTCATAGAGATGGATGATCTAGCTATGTTGAATGAAAGGTTGGTGAAGATACTGGAACTAGAAGAAGACAGATTCATTACAGGTTTCCAGTAGCAAGTGCAGAAAGCTAGAGAAAAAGCATGGCATGATAGACACATTAAGAAGAAGCAATTCCAGATTGGTGATCTTGTGCTCTTGTATGACAGTAAATTCATGAAGTTCCCAGGTAAGTTCAAGACACATTGGAAAGGACCATACATATTTCAGAAAGTTACTGATGGTGGCGCAGTTCAGTTAGTTAAATTGAATGGAGAAATTTTACCCTCCATGGTGAACGAAAGTAGATTAAAGAAGTACAGGGATAAGCCTATAACCCCTGATCAGACGTAGTACCAAGAAGAAGATTCTAAGTACCAAGAACAGTTGGAATTGGGTACTAGACTATAATGAATCTGTTCTTAGAGAGCTTTGGTAGATTGCTGGAAGTGTCGAAGGTTGTGGAATAAACCCTGTCGTAGGTTGCAGATTCGATGCTCTATCGAAACTGGTGTCAGGATGTGTCAAAGGTCCTTATGATGGCAACGCTAAAGCAGAGTGTCCCAGGATGGGACACTAGTGAGTCTTAGGGGCCTGTTGGGGCTTGACATTCAAGGTCCTTTATTTTGGCAACTCCCCAGTTTTGGTGCAAAGCTTGTAAGCAGAGTTGCGGCACAAAATAGTCTTAGGGGTGTCTGGGTTGGGTCGAAGCCCCTCTTTTTGTAAATAACCCATGGTTTAAACTCATGTTTTTTAAGCCCATGGTTTAAGTCCATGGTATTGTAATAGTGCACTTGTATAAATAGGCACTTATGTAAAGGAGTCAGGTTAGGCTTTTGAGACTTTTAATGTATGATGATTTGATGTGAAGGAAGAAAGACCTATTTTAGGGTTTAAGGTTAAGTCCCAGCTGAGTGCATAGACGACCTTTGCAGCTGAGTGCACAGAGGGTTTTTGTAAGAAGGTTAAGTCCCAGCTGAGTGCATGGATGACCTCTACAGCTGAGTGTGCAGAGGATGTAGGAAGAAAGGTGTTGCGGCTGAGTGCGCAACTCAGATTTGCTAAGAAGATCTGCAGCTGAGTGCGCAGATCAGAACTGTGTGTTGTAAAAAGTTGAATAAAATCGCAGTTCTGTGGACGTAGCCCCTACACTGGGGGTGAACCACGTACATCTTGTGTTTTGGTGGTTTCTCTTTTTTTTTTGTACTGCTTTGTTTTATGCATTTGATAAGTAGGTGAATGATAAAGTGAGATATACTGTTAAGTAATAACTTTGCTATGAATTCCCAGTTAAGGGTTAAGCAAGTAACTGTCTGTTTATCTAAACTGTGAAACTAATTAAGTAACTATTGAAGCTTTGTGTTGTATGATTAATATTTGTTAAGGCTAAAGGTACAGTAATATCCCTCTTCTGCTTGCAGAAACCTGATTCTGCGACACCCCATAGCTGTTTCGGCTGAGATTGCAACCTGTTTGCAGCTTGTTCCTGAAAGGGCCAACATTGTGGGTCTTTTTGTTGGTGCAAAGATAAAAGGATAAAATTCAGGTTTGCCCATAGCCCAACACTGCTATAATTCTTTTAATTCCTCATACGATGTGATTTGTACCATGAGAGGTAGTGGTCATAGCATCATCTTCAATGTTGTTAGTTGTCCTTCAGCTTCTTGTGCCTACGTGGTCAGCTGGTCGAGTTGCTCATCTTGGACAATGCTTTTCCAAAACTGCATCATTGCCTCCATGATTGTCTTGTCCTCTTCATCCATGGTTTCAATTGGATCGCTATCTCTTCAATGGAGGTGTTTCATTCAGCAACCTGCTATGGCGACGTCGCTAGATGGACCAGGGAATTGAGCACCAAGTTGGTGTCCTAGAGTTGGGCTATAACTTCCCCAAGTCACTTGGCCTTAGCAACTATATTAAGCTAGGCCATGTTCTCAAAAATATGCTAACACACCTCATCGATAGCTTGCTCAACCTCACCAACACTGGTGCACAGCTGCGCCTTCTCAATAATGAGGCGGTCTTGTACTTTCTTCAACTCCATAATTTCCATGGCAGCCTTACGTTGCAGCTTGGCCTGTGTTTCCTTCAATGCATCTATTTTGCATACCTTCTCTTCTGCCAGCTACACCCTGACCTAATGTAGCTCCTTTGCTTCTCTCTGCAATTTCTCGGCTGCGCTCTATGACTGGACATATCCATCATTCAGCTCCTTCTATCTATCCACTAACTCCTAGGCAGAAACATGCTCAAGCTCCACCAGCTCTTGAGCTGGTAACTTGTTCAGGTCCAAAGCAATGCTCTGGATTGTCTTGAGTAATTGGTGTACTTTTTCACTTCCTATGTCGATCACAGTCGGGGAAACTTGAGCGTTCCTAGCATAGGGCTTGGTGCTAATCGATGGGACTTCTTGCATCACATGTCTCACGGATGTCTCCATAGAAACAATATCAAAAATGGAATTCAACCTATCTCTTATCACACCAAACTCTTTGTGGTTGGACTTGTGGATCGCCTATGTTGCAACCTCAAAGGAGTTAGTGACCGCTTTGATGAGCCGTTTCAGTTGTTCCTCCATCCCTGACCGAATACCGCTGCTTGCATCGTATTCCTGGCACCATTTAGTGCTAGTCTCCTCCCGCATGTGCTATGCTTCAGCCTCGCATTCCATCGACGAATCATTGTCAGAGTCGAGAAAACTCAACTCCTTCTAGGTAGGCTCTTCTAGGGCATCAGGTGGCAGCTCCTTAGAGAGTTCCTCCTGACTCATAGGGTTGCTCCATTCAGCAGGCCAATCTTGAACAATAGCATCCAATTATTCATCCATGAATTTTTAAGCCAGAGTGAGCCACTTCTTGTCTGGGTCCCATCATGCCTAAATGTAAATGGAATGTGGCCTGATAGCGAATTGAATGAGCCACTGATACTTGGCCACTGCGTAATTAGATAATCAAGGAACTACAATAACTATAGCTTACAGTGCTTCCCAATATACCCAAAAGTGAATTGCACAGTCTACCTAGCAACTAGGCTCCTCAACCCACCACAAATTATGATATCATGCGTCACGGAACACTTTTTCCGCATCAAATTCCATTGGTTGGTAATATTCGGGTTCCGTCCAAGCGAAAAGTTCAATGAGAATTAATAGCCAACTATATGAAAATGGCCTACCAGCCTGAGAAGTGAGAGCATCTTCAAGCAACTCGTTAAGCAAGAATAAGGCCCAGTTCATTTGTATGCCTTCTGCACATTTCTGGGTGCATGCGACCACGCCCGAGTTGCACTAGACCGTTCGATTCCCCCAAACAACCTTTCTTTCTAGAATTCACGCCCAAATATGCATCGCTTGTAAGTTTACGCTATGAATATGAGAGGCATGACCATCCCACTGTAATCCAAAGTGCTCCTTCAACTACTTTGCAATCTTCTTGTCGGTATCTATCCCGTAGATGTACTGTAGTGGATATTCCCCAACCTTTGGCA
This sequence comes from Pseudotsuga menziesii, assembly GCA_001517045.1. Lineage (NCBI taxonomy): Eukaryota > Viridiplantae > Streptophyta > Pinopsida > Pinales > Pinaceae > Pseudotsuga > Pseudotsuga menziesii. The sequence goes on along the minus strand of LPNX011086278.1, from coordinate 368,530 downwards.
AGCCCGTAATGCTCGCAATTAAGTCTACTGTGACAAGAATGGGCGCATTCAACCAAATCGTCCCACCATGAAAATAGGCCAAGATTTGTTTAACATAGGCATGGGCTTCGTTTAATTGCCCAAAATGAGGCATATTGATGAGGCCCAACAATACAGAGTTGTCCAACCCACTCGCCCAAGGTTGAGGAATTTGCTAAATCGAGGCACCAGGCACCATTGATACTGACTAATAGGGCTCATCCTAGAAATATTTAAGTAACAGCAAATCATGGTCCTCAAACTTCAATCTGATCAGGGCAGGCATGATATCAACTGAGCAAGTCATCCCTTCCGGCAGCAGTGACAATTTTCGTGGATACTTATGATTCTTTGTAGGCTACTTCGGCTTTTCTCCTGGACATGTAGGAGTGACATATCCCAATATATATTGAACAGAGACACCCCTAGGTTTCATAGACTCTATAGCTCCTGAGCTCGATAGCCCAATCTATGCAGTCCCTTCTCCTTGCACTCTAGCTGAAGTGCAGGTGTGCCTCTTCTACGGCGGTGTGGAACTGGGCTTCTAAGCGTGTTGCTTTCACTTGGGGATGGATGATGAGACTATAGAAATTCTCATGATTTATTATTTGATGTCTGTGGGATGAATAGGGGACTCTTGTTCATTTGAAATCTCAATTGCGTCGAGTTCACTCAGCATGCCTCATGCTCCAAACCTTACAATGCACCCGACAACTCTACCTTTCTACTCTGCAACTCACCAAAATCTCATAACACAACTACACAACTCGCACTCTGCTCACTCAACTAAACAATGCCTTCCTCCTACATCTTGCATGCTTTTAATAGGAACCTCCCAATTCAAACTCATCATTTCCAAATCTATGATCTCCATCATAACTAAATCTACCAGTAATGATGCCAAATCCTCAGGAAATATTACTCTTCTAATGGTTGGATCAGCCATTAATGCACGTTGCTTCAACAAGCGCTGCTAGTTAACTATTTTAACTACCTACATTTATTACTAATTTGACCAACACACAGCCTTGGAGCTGTCGCAGGTGATCTCCTGTCCGTCACAACTAACTCCTATCCTTGCATAGCCTTGTCCTATAGGCTTGCTCCCTTTGGTATATATATATATTAGTGCCTCAAGTAGTGCATAGCTCCGACCCCATCCTATAAGGTTTTAAGCAACTCCCATTGATGATCATTGGTAATACTGCACCATCTAATTGTTGTAACTGAATTGCACCTCCAAAAGTAATGGAATGAACAAGATACGGTCCTTACTAGTGCATCTATAAATTACCTGCATGCTTCATGAACTTGATGTCATATAACAGCACTAAATATCCTTCCACAAACTATTTTGTCTTAATGTGGCGATCATGCCATGCCTTTTGTCGATCCTTCACAACCCACTGGTGGAAGCCTGCAATAAAGCAGTCTTCTTCAAGCTGGATCAACTACGCAATGCGCTCTTCTAAGGATTCTGCATCATCCATGTTGGTTGTCACAGTGATGTGCAAACTAAGAATAATGTATTCCATGGGCATGGCTACCTCTTTCCCATATACTAGCTTGAATGGTGTCTATCTGGTCAGTAATTTGCAAGTGGTGCAATAGGCCCATAGCACTGCTAGAATTTTCAAGTCCTAGTCATCGCGATTAGCATTACATACCTTTGTCAACGTTGTTTCTAAAATTTTGTTGAACGCTTCAAGAGTCCCATTTTCCTGCAGATGGTATGGTGTGCTCTTGTTACGTTGCAGCTGCAGTTCTTCAGTTAGTTCTCTCACAGTACGGTTTATAAAGTGACTTCCCTGGTCCGTCATCAAGATCCAAGGACACCCAAACTGTGTCACAATTTTTTCAAAGATGAACCTCATTGTTGTCACAGTGATACAATCCACAACTGGTGCAGCTTCTGCCCACCCAGTCAGATATTCAATGGCAGTAATGATGTATCACACCCCAGTCCTCTTCCCTAGTGGATTAAGGACCCACAAAATCCACGACCCATTTATCAAAAGGTTGTAGAGTCACCTGCGGCACCAGCGAAATCTCATTCCTCCGCGATGGTTCACCAACATGCTGGAAGACGTCACAACTCCTCGCATATTCTATAGCATCATTATGCAATGTAGGCCACCATAGCCCAGCGTGTAATATCTTCCATGCATTAGCCCTTCCTCCATAGTGACCTCCCGCGTTTCTTTCTTGTGCTTCTTCTAGGATGGGTCCCTTCTCATGCGGTAAGATACACCGTCGCAAGATTTCATCTGGCCCAAGCTTATATAACTACCCAGCAATCAGCTAGAAATATGAATCCTTTACTACCAACTGCTTTTTTTGGCTAGTCAACATTTCCTTCGAGGTGACACCAATGGAAAAAAACTGAATGATCAGGGCATAGTGATCATCGGCGATGTTGACACAGAACAGTTGTGCATTTGGCAAGCCGTCATCAATATTGGTCGATTCCTCACCAGTCTAAATGCAAGACAGGTGATTAGGGCCAGCATTCAACCATCCTATTTTCACAACTATTTCAAATTCAAATTCCTGGAATAGAAGCAGCCATTGATACATTCCCCCCCCCAACACAGGATTATTGACCAAGTATTGCAAAGTAGAATGATCGGTGAACATCTTGAAATGTCCTCCCAAAAAATATTTCCTGAACTTTTGAAAGGAACAAACCAACGCCAAGCCCTCTCTTCCAGGCATTGTGTAATTTCATTCAGAAAATGACAACTTTGTACTGGCATATGCGATTGGGTGATCCAGGTCGCCCTCACCCAATTGTGTAAGCACAACCCCTAGGGAAACAGATGAGGTGTCGACATGTACATGGAACTCCTTATTCCAATCAAGAAAAACCAATATGGGTGCAAAGGCCATCTTGGCCTTCAATGTGTCAAAACTGCCTTGACATTCCTGAGTCCACTCATATGCAATGTCCTTTTTAGTAGCTTCTCCAGGGGGGCAGTAATTGTAGCGTATCCTTTGATAAACTTATGATAATAGCCCATATGCCCCAGCATTGCCCGAAGCATCTTCACATTCGTCAGCGATGACAAACTAAGAATTAGTGTGATACTCACTTGATCAACCATCAAACCATCCTTACACATTGTGTCTGAGTAGCATTCCAAACTATGCACAGAAAATGCACTTCTTAGAATTTAATGCAATTTGATGCTGTCGACACCTTTCGAGCATCAATCGCAAGTTGTTGAGATGGTCCCTAACTAGGCCATAGATAGTCCAATCATTTATATATACTTGCAGGAATTTTTGAATAAATTCTTGAAGCACAACGATGACTACCTGAGAAAATACTACTGGTGCTTTCTTCAGCCCAAAAGGCATGGCTATATATTGAAAACAGCCCCATTCAATGACAAATGTGGTCTTATGGCGATCCTCCTTTTCAATTCAGATCTGGTGGTACCCCGAAAATCCATCTGTGAAGGGATACATCTCCTAACCGCCTACTCTTTGAAGGACCTCATCTGTAAAAGGAGTTAGAAACAGATCATGCATGCATGCATCATTCAACTTTCTTAAGTCTATGCAAATGTGAATTTCACAAATCATTTTATCCTGGACCACCATAGGGCTGATCCACTATGATTCTTCTACAAGCTCGATGATCCCAGCATCCAGCATCTAGTCTATCTCAGCCTTCACATGGTCCTTGTATCATGGTTTTAGTCGATACAGCCTCTGTTGTATAGGTTTTGCATCTAGTTTCAACAAGATTTTCATCTCCCCCAGGTCCCCTAGTATCCCCTTCATTTCTAAAAACCACGTCAAAAAAATATCCTGGAATTCATGTAGCAGATCTGTGATTTTGGTCATTGTCTCCTCATCCTAGTAGTCCCCAACATTGGAAAATTTTTGGTTCTCTTCTGACCCAATGTTGACTTTCTTGATCTTCAACAGCTGACTCATTGAATCCATCGGTATGTCGAGTGTTGCGATGTCACAGATTCCTTCTGATTCCAGAATATTAACATTTTGCAACTTGTCATCATCATCAAGTTCCCCATACAGGTTGTAGCATGTCATCATGGATTGTATTGAGCATTTTTCATGTGGATCAACTAGGTATGTGAAAGGGACAACATTCAACACTACGTCGTAGATGATTTGCAGTGCATTATGAAATGGGTCTGTCAACTCTCTTGTAACGTTGCAAATTCTTTAACAGCCAACTGCCCATCTATTTCTTGAAACTCATCTAACTATGTGCAGCGCTTTTGTTGGCATTTATGGGCACAAGAAACTCTTTGTTGTAGGTCTTTTAATTCCTCAAACTGCGTGATCTATACCATGAGCGGTAGTGCTCACAGCATCATCTTCAGTGTCATCAATTGTCCTTCAGCTTCTTGCACCTGAGTGGTCAGCTGGTTGAGCTGCTTATCTTGGACAACGCTTTTCCAAAACTATGCCATTGCCTCCATGATTATCTTGGCCTCTTGCTCCATGGTTTCAAATTGGACTGCTATCTCTTCAATGGAGGTCTTTCATTCAGCAACCTGCTCCGGCGGCATCTCTGGATGCACCAAGCCACTAAGCACCAGGTTGGTGTCCTGGAGTTCATTTATAACTTCCTTGAGCCCCTTGGCCTTAGCGATTGTAGTAAGCTCCGCTATGTTCTCAAAAATATGATGACACACCTCATCGACATCCTGCTTGACCTCGCAAACACTAGCGCATTGTTGCACCTACTCAATGATGAGGAACTCTTGTGCCTTCTTTAGCTTCATAATTTCCTCAACATCCTTGCGCTGCAACTTGGCCTACACCGCCTTTAATGCATCTATTTATCATACCTTCTATTGTTCTAGCTTCACCCTAACCTAATGCATATCCTCTGCTTCTTTTTGTAGCTTCTCGACTGCGCTCTGTGACTAAACATATCCATCAATCAGCTCCTTTTATCTCTCCTCCAACTTCTGGGTAGAAACATGTTGTAGCTCCACCAGCACTTAAGCTGGTAACTTGTTTAGGTCCAAATCAACACTCTGGTTCGGTCATAGTAACTAGTGTACTTCTTCACTTCTCATGTCGATTGTAGTCAAGGGAAATTGAACGTTCCTAATCTGGGGCTTGGTGCTGATCGACGGGACTTTTTGCATCACATGTCTCATGGATGTCTACCTGGAAACAATATAAAAAAAATAATTCAACCTATCTCTTACCACACCAAAATCTTTGTGGTTGGACTCGCGGATCTCTTGTGTCACAACCTCGGAGGAGTTAGTGACTGATTTGATGAGCTGCTGCAGTTGGTCCTCCATCCTCGACCAGATACCACTACCTATATCATATTCTTAGAACCATTTGGTGTGATTCTCCTCCCACATGCATTGTGCTTCGATCTCAGGGTCCATCAACGACCCATTGTCAGAGTCGGGAACACTCAGCTCCTTCTGGGTAGGTTCTTCTAGGGCATAAGGTGGTGGCTCCTTAGAGAGTTCCTCCTGAATCATAGGGTTGCTCCATTCATCTAGCCACTCTTGAACAATAGCATCCAATTCTTCATCTGTGACTTTCTAAGCTAGAGGTAGCCAATTCTTTTTGGGGTCCCACTGTGCCTAAATGTAAATGGAATGTGGATTGATGGTGAAATGAATGAGCCAATGATACTTGGCCACTGCATAATTATATAATCAGGGAACTGTGACAACTACAGCTTGCAACGCTTCCCAATAGACCCAAAAGTGAATTGCACAATCCTCCTGGCGACTGGGCTCCTCAACCCACCACAAATTCTGATATTGTGCACTGCGACACACCTTTGCCGCATCGACTTCCATTGGTTGGTAATCTTTGGGTTCCATCCAAGCGACAAGTGCAATGAGAATTAATATCCAACTATATGAAAATTCTCGGCCAGCCTGAGCAGCGCGAGCATCTTCGAGCAACTGGTTAAGCAAGAACAAGGACCAGTTCATTTGTACACCTTCTACACATTTCTAGGCGCATGCGACCATGCCCGAGTTGCACTGGACCGGTTGATTCCCCCGAACAACCTTGCTCGCCAGAATTCGTGCCCCAATTCATACTGCTTGTGATTTAATTCTATCAATACGATAGCCAAGGTCATCCCACTGTAATCCAAAGTGCTCCTTCAGCTGCTTTGCAAGCTTCTTGTCGGTATCCCTTCTGCGGATGTACTGGGCCGGATCTTCCTCGGCCTTTGACAAGCTCGTATTGCTCACAATTAAGTATAGTATGAAAGGAATGGGCACATTCAACAAGAGCATCCCACCATGAAATAGGCCAAGAGTTGTTTAACACAGGCATGGGCTTCATTCAATTCCCAAAATGAGGTATATTGATGAGCCCCAACAATCCAGAGTTGTCCAACCCACTCGCCCAAGGTTGAGGAATCTGCTGAATTGGGGCACCAAGCACTGTCAGGATTGACTGATAGGGCTCATCCTAAACATCTTTAATTAATAGCAAATCATGGTCTTCAAACTTCAAGCTAATCAGGGAAGGGATGATATCGACTGAGCAAGTCATCCCTTCCGGCAGCGACGATAATTTTGGTGGATACTTCTGAGTGACATATACTAATATATCATGAATAGAGATGCCCCTAGTCACCACAAACTCTATAGCTCTCGAGCTCGACAGCCCGGCCTGTGCCACCTCTTCTCCTTGCACTCTAGACGAAGTGCGGGTGTGCCTCTTCTGCACCGGCATGGAACTAGGCTTCTGAGCCTTCCACTTTCTATTGGGGATGGATGATGAGCCTACCAACATGGTCATACTTCTTTTTTGATGATCGTGGGATGAATAGGGGACTCTTGTTGCTCAGCATGCCTCATGCCCCAAACATTACAATGTACCCGACAACTCTACCTTTCTACTCTGCAACTCACTAAAAGCTCATTACAAAACTGCACAACTCACACTCGACTCAACACTCTGCTCACTCAACTAAACAATTCCTTCCTCCCGTGTCCCATGTGCTTTTTATAGGTACCTCCTAATTCAACCTCATCATTGCCAAATCTACCATCTCCATCATGACTAAATCAAGCAGTAATGACGCCAAATCCACCGGCAATCCTACTCTTCTAACAGTCGAATAGGCCATTAATGCACGTCGCTTCAACAAGCACTGCCAGCTAACTATTTTAACTACCTTCATTTATTACTGATTTGACCAACCCATAGCTCTGTAGCTATCGCAGGTGATCTCCTTTCTGTTGCTACTAACTCCTATCCTTGCGTAGCGTTGTCCTGTAGGATCACTCCCTTTTCTATATACATATATATTACCACCTCAAGCAGTGCACAGCTCCAACCCCGTCTTATAGGGCTTTAAGCAACTCCCATTGACGAGCATCGGAAATACCACACCATCTAATCATTGTAACTGAACTACACCTCTAGAAGTACAGGAATGAACAATATATGGTCCTAACCAATGCATCTATAACTTACATGGATGCTTCATGAACTTGTTGTCATATAACAGCACTAAATATCCTTCCACAAACTATTTTGTCTTAATGTGGCGATCATGCCACGCCTTCTATCGATCCTTCACAACCCACTGGTGGAATACTGCAATAAAGCAGTCTTCTTCAAGCTGGATTAACTCTGCAATGTGCTATTCCAATGCTTCTGCATCATCCATGTCGGTTTCTGCAGCGATGTGCAAACTAGGAACAACGTATTCCATGGGCATGACTGCATCCTTCCCATATACCAGCTTGAATGGTGTATATCCATTCAGTCATTTTCAATTGGTTCCATAGGCCCATAACACTGTTGGAATTTTCAAGTCCCAGTCATCATGATTAGCATTGCATACCTTTGTCAACGCTATTTCCAAAATTTTGTTGAACAATTCAATAGTCCCTTTCGTCTGCGAATGGTATGGTGTGCTCTTCTTATGTTGCACCTGCAGTTCTTAATTTAGTTCTCTCATAGTATGATTGATAAAGTGACTTCCTTGGTCACTCATCAAGATCCAGGGAGACCCAAACCGTGCCACAATGTTTTCAAAGATGAGCCTCACTCCTGTCGCGGTGGTACAATCCATAACTGGTGCAGATTCTGCCCACCTAGTCAGATAGTCAGTGGAAACAATGATGTATCATGCTCCAGTCCTCTTCCCTAGTGGATTAGTAGGACCCACAAAATCCATGTCCCATTTATCAAAAGGTTTCAGAGTCACCTACAGCACCAGCGCCATCTCATCCCGCTGTGATGGTTTACCAACATGTTGGTAGACGTCACAGCTCCTCACATATCCTAAGGAATCATTATGCAACATAGGCCACCATATTCCAGTGCGTAATACCTTTCGTTTAGTAGCCATTCATCCATAGTGACCTCCCACAATTCCTACATGTGCTTCTTCTAGAACAGGTCCCTGCTCATGTGGTAAGATACATCATCACAAGATTTCATTTGGTCCAAGATTATATAACTTCCCAGCAATCAACTAGAAATATGAAGCATGTACTACCAACTACTTCTTTTGGCTATTCGACATGTCCTGTACGACGACACCAATGGCCAAAAACTGAATGATCAGGGCATAGTGATCATCTTCAAGGTCAACATGGAATAGTTGTGCATCTAGAAAGTCATCATCAATGTTGGTCGGTTCTTTGCCAATCTCAATGCGAGACAGGTGATCGGGGCCAGCATTCAATCATTCTATTTTCACAACTATTTCAAAGTCAAATTCTTAGAACAAAAGAAGCCACCGACAGATTTTTCCACCCAACACAGGATTATTGACCAAGTATTGCAAAGCAGAATAATCGGTGAATATCTTGAAATGTCCACCCAACAAATAGTGCATGAACCTTTGCAAGGCATAAACCATCGCCAAGCCTTCTCTTTCAGTCATCATGTAATTTATTTCAGCAAATGACAACTTTCTACTGGCATATGTGATTGGGTGATCCAGGTCTCCCTCACCTAGTTGTGCAAGCACAACCCCCAGCGCAACAGATGAGGCATCGATGTGTACGTGGAACTCTTTATTCCAATCAAGAAAAACCAATATGGTCACAAAGGCCATCTTCGCCTTCAATGTGTTGAAACATCCTTGACATTCCTGAGTCCACTCATATGTAGCATCCTCTTTTAGTAGCTTCTCCATGGGGGTAGTAATTGCAGCGTATCCTTTGATAAACTTGTGATAATATCCCGTATGCCCCAGCATTTCCTGAAACATCTTCACATTTGTCGACGGTGGCAAACTAAGAATTAGTGCTATCTTCATTGGATCAACCAACAAACTGTCCTAACACACTATGTGTCCGAGTACCATTCCAAACGGCGCACATAAAATGCACTTCTTAGAATTTAATGCAATATAATTTTGTCAACACCTTTCAAGCATCAATCGCAAGTTATTAATATGGTCCCTAATTAGCCCATAAACAGTCCAATTATCCATATATATTTGTAGTAATTTTTTAATAAAGTCTTTAAATACAGTGACGACTACCCGAGAAAATACTACTGGTGCATTCTTCATCCCAAAAGGCATGATTGTATATTGAAAATAGCCCCATTCAATGACAAACTTGGTCTTATGGTGATCCTTCTTTGCAATCCATATCTAGTGGTACCTCGAAATGCCATCTATGAGGGAATACATCTCCTAACCACCTACTCCTTCAAGGAACTCATCTGTAAAAGGAGTCGGGAACGAATCGTGCACACATGCATCATTCAACTTTATTAGGTCAACACAAATGTAGATTTCACTGGTCTTTTTATCCTGGACCACCATAGTGCTTATCCACGCTAATTATTCTATAGGATCGATGATCCCAGCATCCAGCATCCAATCTATCTAATCCTTCACCCAGTCCTTGTATCGTGGGTTCAGTCAATACGACCTCTATCATACAGGTTTTGCATCTGGTTTCAACAGGATTTTCATCTTCCCCAGGTCCCCTAATATCCCCTTCATTTCTAAAAACCATGTCGAAAAAATATCCTTGAATTCATGTAGCAGATCCATGATTTTTTCCATTGTCTCCTCGTCCCAGTAGCCCCGACATTAACAAATTTTGGGTTCTCTTTCGACCCAATGTTGACTTTCCTGATCTTTAGCGCTTGACTCATTGAATCTGTCGGTATGTCGGGTGTTGTGACATCGCAACTTCCTTCTGATTCTGGAATATTAACATTCTGCAACTCGTTGTCATCCTCATGTTCCCCATACAGGTTGTAACATGTCATCATGGATTGTATTGAGCAATGTGCATGTGGATTAGTTGGGTATGCGACAAGGACAACTTTCAACACTATGCCACGGATGATGTGCAATGCATTATGAACTTCTTGGTTGGCATCCCAGAAACTAAACGTCTACGTAAAGCAGACAGACAATGCCTCCTAGGTGGTGATAGTTCTGTGCAATTATGCCCCTACATACCAGGATCGCAGCATCTCATCCAGAGTGTAAACAAAATAATGGACCCGCTCATTTTTGGTTCATGATGCCAATAAAGCCTGAAATTCAATCAAATGACTAGTGGGGTCATTCCTCCCATCATAGCTCCTAGCATGATAGACTTTTGAATCACCAAAGTGTACCATCATCAATCTCTGATACTGTTCCCAGTCATGGATCATCTGCTTCTGCATCGTCCACCATTGGGTTGGGGTAGCCTTCATTGCTATATCCAGGGCCAATACCCTTTGGGGATCAAACACTTCCTCTTCAAATTCTCGAAGAAATTCTGATAATGATGGTAGCCCTTCATAAATCGGCAACTCAACAATCTCAGTCGCAACACGACGAAGAGACTATGTAATCAACCCGCATTTCCTGAATGACACTTAATGTAACCTATTTTGCCAATTTTCCATAACATCATCAAAGTTAGAGGATGTAGAAATTTCTCTACAACATCCAAGTTCACCATCGACAGTAGGGCAGATATAGTCTTCAAAGATATTACAAGCATGATCCCAACTTCCAACAACTTCATCCTTCACTGGTTCAATATATCGGCATCCTTCATGAGGGTCCATGGGAGCGATGACCCTGGCATCCTGGTTCTCAAACATCATGACCCATTTCTTGCATTTGATGAATTCCATGCTATGATTAGCCCACCCAATCCTTAGCAGTGCAGGATAGGAACCTCCATCTTCAACCACTTCTATATCATCAAAATCAGCATTCATTTTCATTCCTTCAATATCGACAACGATGTTTAAGACGTGACCAATGGGCTGAACTTTTGCCTGATTTTCTAGTCACAACTGCACTAGCGACCATCCCAAGGTCGGCTTCCTTGTCAACTACCAGGTTTGCTTGGTCAGAATGTTTACATCTTATCCAAGATCCAGAATAACCTAGTCAACCTCATAATCTCTTATATGGATATTCATCCTCACCTCCTTGCCTAACTTCCTCTTTTGCAAGGAGTTCGCTGCAAAATCCTTCCATGCCTTATCCTAGTGGTACAATAATGTCTCAAGCTCGACAAGGGATTTGGGGTCCCTTACCAGTGATAGACAAATCTCGAAGAACTGCTGCAAGGTACCATGCTGCCATGATGGTCCTGCCTCTACAAATGGATCAAAAGAGGATGGCATGTCAATAATCAGTAACTTACCTGGATTTCTCCTGATTGCATGCTTGGATTCAAAGAAGGTGTCTTTCTCTATCGCCATATCAAATTCCATATTTTTCTCTCCAACGAGCCGAACTTGCTTCCACGGTACATCTTCTCTAGTTATCACACCGACGCGAGTGACAACCTCAACGTCGACATCCTTCATTTGCGGTTCGACTTGAATTGTGGCAACCGTCGATTCTTGATTTAGGTTCTAAGCTTGATTACATGGTGGGTTCAGATTCAATGGTTGATTCATCGGCTGATTTTGAGTCTGGGGCAGGTTCTGAGTCTGAGTATGCGGTGGGATCTAATTCTGTATCATCGGTTGGTTCTCATTAGAGGAAATTTGGGGTCTAAAATGGGAATTATAAGAAAACATGCCAACAATAAATTTTGTGAGTTGGAATTCAAGAACCAATAGAATTTCGATAAAATTATTCAACCATAATGGTTGAATTGACATATTTGTCATAAAAGAAAACTACTTTTTTTTGTTCGTATTTTTGACATATCTCCCTGTGTTTTTACTCAAATTTCAAGCAAGAGAGCTTGTTGGATGCAGAATTTAATTCCGTATCCAACGAGTACCCACAATGCATACTTTTGATGGACCCTGCTACCCAGAAAACAAGAAATACCTAAAAAAATGTGATGATGATGTCATCATCATGTTTTTCAGGTATTTCTTGTTTTTGGGGTAATGGGGTCTGTCAAAAGTATGTGTTGTGGGTACTTGTTGGATGCAGAATTAAATTCCGCATCCAACGATCTCTCCCGCTTAGCATTTGAGTAAAATTACAGGGAGATATGTTGAAAATATGACACAAAAAGTAGTTTTGTTCATTCTTCCTCCAAAATTAATAACTATTATTTTATGATTCTAACTATTATTTTATTATTTTAACTATTATTTTATTATTTTATACCTCAAATTTCCTCTAATGGTACTTGGAACAGTGGTTGGTTTTGAGTCTACGCATTCTACAACTAAGGAATGTTTCCAGCCTACCATTTTGCAATTAGCTGGGGGAAATTTTCAACATTATGCTCGATGGCCGCACAGTATGTACACTGCATATGAGGTAACTCCCTCCGATAATTCCCGAATACTCCATAGGTATAGCACTAGATTGATTCTCGACCTCATCCTCCTCCTCGACCGAAGCTTTCTCCTCGTCCTCTGAATCCTCCATGGAATCCTCCTCAGACTCCTTGCTAAAACTAAGGCCAGGACATCTACTGCTGTGGTGGGTTTGGTTGCTACTGGACATAGTGCACAACTTGAACATATTGTGGATGAGACTAAATGAGTGATGCATGATTACGCTATGGTCGTGGAGCATACAGCAGTTGTGCTACAAGCTGTGGCTGAGGTGAAAATTGTGGCTGCATTGTAAACTGTTGCTACGGTTGCATTGGGATAAACTGCATCTGGGGAAGTGGTGTATACTGTACCTTCACTAAGGTTTGTGCCATGTGTTGCTGTGCTTGCATTTTTTGGCGGTCCTCACCTTTCATAAAGTATGAATCATATGTTCATTCCTAGAGCAAGTCATAAGCTCGACAATTTTTATCATCATGTCCTACGGACTGACAAAAGGTAGAGTACATATTTTCTGCCTTAGTAACCATATTTTGCATGTATTCACAGTTCTCATGTCTATGCCCATAGACCTGACATATGTGGCACCATGGTATACCAGCGCAGTTCAACAGGTTCGTGGCTTCTGAAATCAAATAATTCCATAATGTTGGACATGTATCCTCGGTGTGTCCATCTGCGTGACACCAGGTGCACCAAAGGTCATTATGATCTTCCTTACCCTTATTGATATCTTACAGTTGGAGTGTCAGATTGGCCAACTATGCTTGGATCTGGTTCATCCCAACCGTGGTTTCTCTTACTAGCGATGCTTCTAATTTCATCACGATTTCTAGAGCCTCACTCTACGTTGCAATCTTTTGCTGCATTAGTGGTTGTCTGATATGTGGGACAAGTGCATAAATGAACCACTCCTTTTTCTGAAATTCACTCATCTTGAAGATGACTCAAGACATCAATGCCTTAAACCATTGATCAAAGTCCCAAATTGTTTCATTAGGGAACTGCTTGATTTCTTTCAACTCGGTAATGTACTGAGCGTCATACATTGGCTTCTTGAATTCTTCAAACAATCCCTTATGGATCTCGTCCAATGTTTTTGCTGTGCCTCCCTAAGGAACCAGCATGAATCTCATATACCACTCCAGCGTACGACCCCTGAGGGTGGTTGCAAGCTGGCTTTTCTTGACATCATCATTTACAGTCTGTCGGGCGGTCCAGATCGCCTCACAAAAGAACCAGTATTGCTCTAGTTCATCGATGTCATTTCAATGAAATATTGGTAGCTTCATTTCATCACCCTCCATTCTGGTCCTTCTTCCTCTGGCTAGTACTCTACTGCTAGACTGCTGCTGACACATCAGGAAAGTCGACCTAGAATGTGTGTTTCTTCCTAGTGGTGGAGTAGTGTGCGGAGGTGTGGACACATTATTACTGGGGTTCGATCTTGTCGTCCTTCTGGGCGTATCTGGGGCATGTTCATCCTCATTTTCACTGAAAGGTCGCTTTGTCCAATGTGTTTTTTCCTCATGGCATTGCAATTCAATTACAGCAGGACCTTATCCCATCCTTTTCCTCTTCTCTCGAAACCTTGCTCCTCCTCTTGTACAACCACTTGTTTCCTCAGCTACCTTCGCACTTTCACTAGAACTCATGCCCATCTACCCCTTACCTTTCCATGCATCTACCCCATTTCGTCGTGGTGCCTACATGCTCCGTACACCAGAGTTCCACTACTCTTGGTCCATTTTTAGAATACCTTTTTCGCATACAAGCTGTTTAATAGATAGTTGCAGAGACAACAAAAATCTACCTCGTGGTCCGTTGAAGAACTCCCTTTCTACTTCACTAAAGGTATTATTGGTATCAACTACAAATTTGGTAATGTATCCCTCCAAGATATTGTCCAACCACGCCTCAACAACTCATGATGCCTTATTATTTGTTTCTTATAATTCCTGGGTCAGCTCCGACATCCAAGATGTTGGCTCTTCCCCTTGGAACTTTTTCTTCTTAGGAGCGAAACTTTCCTGGCCACTCATGCAATATGATAGGAAACTCACAGAAGAACGATTTGTGAGGACCGTCGTGAATATATCTATCCAACCAATTTCTCACCAATAACTTTAGATTCTGATTTTCAGCTTCAGCAAACTCTCACAGTTTCAAACCAAACCACCCCTCGATCTCCGAATGAGTCGAATGCCAAAACATATCCTCCTTTCAATCACAACTTGGTCCTGGAAATGGAACCATTTGTTGTAGTCTAGTTGGTTAGGATACTCAGCTCTCACTCAAGAGACCCGGGTTCAAGTCCCAGCAATGAAACCATTTGTTGGCGAAAACCCACCAACAAAGCCTCATCGACAGGGGTTCTCACTCTATTGACGCCCAACCAGCACGATCTCCCTAATCACTAGCCCAAATAGGTTTGACCCTTCCTAGAAAAATCTGCATAGTTGATGAGGTCTCACCCAAGATGTTCAAGGGAGATCTATTGGAACCAAGTTTCTAACAATAAGAAGGGAAGACATGGCATCCGACGGGTAAAGCACCATAAATATTAGATTACAGAACTAACAAAGTGGTCATAATCTATCTTCATCACTACAGATATAACAAATTGCATCATTCATTTGTCTCAGCAGTTCAACAGAACAATATAAAACAAATTAAACCATCAATGATTAGAAATGCAACAGGATTGGAAGAGATCGCAGCAACATCGGTAAATCATAATAGAAATGCAATAGAATTGGAATAGATCATGGCATCATAAATCATAATAGATTCAACACACTTATTATTGATATCACAATATAGGAATCAGGAAAATAGAAGACAATATTCATGCAACAACTGTCATATCATATTAATTATGTGCAATAGATCCAAAACAGACAATTCTTCTCCACAGCAGGAGACCAAATACATCCCAAAAATCCATATATATGGGAGATACCACAGAAGACTCTCCAAAACCATAGACAAATCACACTAGACTTCATGCAATTATATTTAACCTCTGATAGCTCATGATCTCATTCGTCATCACAATAGTAGTAATAATGATGATTACAATTGAAAAACTAGCTCTATATATAGGCTTGTGCCTTTAATGAAGGTCCACTTCTAACTAACTTCTAACCACTAATGACCTAAGGTGACAAAACTTGGTCAAATAATATATTAAATATTCCAAAATGGTTACCTTTCCTCCGATCGCGTTGATCTGGCCTTGTGCGGTGTTGCATGAGCTTGCGCAGCTGCCATGTCGCTGCGCAACTCACTTACCAAAACCCCTGCCAACACTTACCTAGTTTTTGTAGGGGGTACTTGTATAGGTTATTTTGTGAGTGTCTTGGCCAAGTAGGGTTCGGACAACACAGCCACTTTATGTGTTGAAGATGAGGGACACTATAATTGGTTACACACCTCTTCTTGTAGTATATGGGAGTCTCAAACCTCTCCTAGGAGATGCATAACTACTACATTCTAGAGCTCATTTATCCTCCCCTTGGCTTGCTTGCATTTTCACTTAGATTCTCTTAGGAGTGTGCTCTCTGTGCTCTATATTTATATAGGGTTCATAATTGGTTGAGTCTCTTATTTTTGTGGAGTCATCATGGATCGAGGATTGGAATATCGTCGTTCTTGACGGTTATCAAGCCTTCCGCCTTCTACGTCTCCTCCTCCTTCGTGGAAGAGAGTTAGAATATATAGGTGGAATCATACTCACTATGATTCACACATCGGTCTCATCATGAGTCATGCATTTGAGATCCCAGAAGTCCCTCCTTCTTTATCCTTTAGGAGGGGGAAAGTGTGGTTCAATGTATATGGGAATCCAGAAGAAACCGATCCTTTTGAGGTTGGTACATCATATAATTCACAATCCTAGTTTTTAGATTATGTAAATACTAACTGACGATATTATCCTCAAAGGTCATGCGGTGAGACTCATCATGATCCTTCTAGAACTAGCCCTTTTATATTTGGCATACCAAATATGACCAATAGTTTGTCATCATCTGACGTAGATCCTAGTGTTGGTATTAGTGATGTGCCTGGGGGAACTATCATATTGTTCCATGCAGATCAGTTTGGTAGTGGTCATATTGCACCTTCCACACCCTTTGTGGGAGGAATTCCTTACACCTCATCCATGCATACCACTAGGATTCCTTCTAGCAGAGGTGACCCTAGACATGTGAACATTGGAGTTACCTCATATATTTCATCATATGTTCCATCATCTTCTATACATGTTCCTTTGAATGTATTTTTCATGACACACCATCCTTAC
The DNA here is from genome assembly GCA_001517045.1 of Pseudotsuga menziesii. NCBI lineage: Eukaryota > Viridiplantae > Streptophyta > Pinopsida > Pinales > Pinaceae > Pseudotsuga > Pseudotsuga menziesii. Next base: position 351,483 of record LPNX011086278.1, on the reverse strand, counting down.
AACCCGCGCGATTCTTCGGGATGGAGTACCGCTTATAGCTATGTGGTCCCCTCGTATGACAGTTATGCTATGTCAGGGGGTTATGTACCTCCTTATGTTTCTTGTTGATAACCATCCTATCATTCTTATGATTATGGCTATGTAGCACATGATTATCATGGTATTCCTATTTATAGTATCCCCATGTATCTATTTATAGGTTACTTGGGACAAGGTTATTACCCGACTCACCAAGGCCACAGTCTTTACAACCAACAACCCTATCTTAATTAGTCCTACCACAAAGCATGGAACCAAATGGAACAAACTAGGCTCCCTTTCCTAGCTACTTTGAATCTACCTGACTTATCAAAGTTGACCAATGATCTAGTTTCTCATGAACCGACATGGTTGGTTGTCCCTGCCAAGCTTCCTTCAGACATTCCAAAATTAGAAGGTAAGAATGGTGAGGAACCTAGAGAGAACTTTACCAATTTCCACCTATGGTGCTCTTTGAATTAGTTGAACCACGATTATCTTCGTTTACGATTGTTTCAACGCACCCTCACAAGTCCTAGGGAAAAATGGTAGATAGAGTTTCCTGGGGGTACATATCAGACATTCTATGACCTAGCCATGACCTTTATAAACTACTTTCATCTACCTATGTGTTATGATGCTGATCTGAGCTCTTGTCAACATTTTGGAAAGATAAAGCCACACATATTTCAGACCATATTCAAGAGTGGCGTAGACGAAAGTGGTTGATTAAGGCCAACATTCCATCAAAATTCCTTTTGGAATGGTTCCTCAAGCCGTTATTCCATATATAGTGAAGGATATTTCTTCATCTATATTTATGAATGAGGAATAGGCTATTTTCCAAGATCACCAACTAGACTTCATTTATGCTCAGTCGGGGATCTTATATGAGATTATTCTGAATGCATTGTAGTCAAACTTTGAGGCTAAGTTCAATCCTAGGACACCTGTTGATGGCATTGTTGGCTCTACGAGTACTAAGCCTGTAGACTCAGTTACGAATCAAATGAATAATTTTTCTATTAAACATCCTGCATTAGGACAAGCTACAGCTTCGTCTCATCCCACCTAGTCGGTGGATGTACACTCTGTGCAATCGTCGAACCAGAAGGGTAACCAACAGCCCAGATGGAACAAGAAACAATAAGAGAGGTGGGAATATGAAGTGAAATTCTAACTATGACAAGAACGGTAATGATGCTGGGGGGGGACAAGAATTCTAAACATAGGGTCAATTTCCCTTGAAATATTTGTGGAGGATATCACTCACTTACTTGTGCCCTGATATTGATCAAGCCTCGAAATTCATTACACGGCACCCAACTATGTTAATGGATCATTTATTACATAATCAAAATATGAATTCTAGAACCCTGGTCTTTAGAAGTGCTTCGGCTGGGAATCAAAAACCACCGAACACCGAAAGTGGCAATGGGTGCATCAACATGATGTCCACTAAGAATGTTGTGACGTGAGAGAAATATTATGTTTCTTCGCAACCAAACTTGGGAAAAGAACCTACTCCTCCCAAGGTCCCTTTGCATATCGATAAGCCTATCGATAAGCCTGAAGTTCCACCTCGCATTCCTAAGGGAGTATTAAAGCATTTGAGGCACAATCCTAATGCCTAATCTTCCCAGCACTATTCCATTTTCGAGGATTTGGGCTAGACTCCTTGTGTGATGTCTACCTTAGAAGTCCTTCATAATTTCCCTTCGCAGAGGAAATCTTTGTTGTAATCCCTTGGGGTGGTTGATTCACGTCCTTCCACAATGATTAAATTTGAAACCCATGAATTCCATCCTTGTTTTCCTTACTATGTGTCTCTCTTAGTCCATGTGGATTGTATTAACAACACCATTAAAATCATAGTAATTGATGAAGGCGTTGTGCTTGTGTGATGTCTTTAACCTGTTGGAAAGGTCTAGGTTTTCCCACATTGTCAATATCTACGACCATGTTGACAAATTTTGATGGGAGATATTTTCAACCGCATGGTATGCTTCCTTCTCTCGAATTCCAATTGGGAGGGAATATCGTCTTGATCAAGGTCGAGGTGGTTGATGCGCCCCTTAACTATAACCTTTTACTAGGTCGTAACTGGATTCACAACATGAAAGTGCTTGCATCATCCCTCTTTCGAATTATTTTCTTCCCTTTCAAAGGTAGGATTGTCATGGTCGAGCAAAAATATTTCAATAATTACAATACGAAAGCATCGACAGGAGCTACTATCCCGGTCGTTGATAATTCTTATCCAGAAACTGAGAATGTTGGGGTGGGAATTCTCAATATTTCCACACCAATTCTTACTATAGGTTCTTTCCTTGGTAGTGAATCATCATCGTTGAGTTCGATGCCTTTTTGCATTTCACATTTGGAAGATCTTTGGAATCTCCCTTCTCCAATCATTTCGAATGAAGATCCTAGACCTACCAAGATGGACATGTCGTTATCTACAGAGGAAATTTCTGATCAAGGTAGTCTTGGCCTCGTTGTATATCCTAGTCCTTTCTCTTCGTGGACAGAGGAGGAGGACCCCTTTTCACTTCCTGCTTGGGTGGTTGCGTCATCACACTCTCATGATTACTTCGATGACACTTTTTCTTTGGATGAATCTATTCATGAATCCATGGATGGTTTAGAAGGGCCTTGGGAGGAGTTACACGATTGATCTTACTTTCTCCTATATATTGAATGTAAGGAGTGTGATGACTATAAGGCGATACTTAGTGATAATTTTGGTAGTCTCGTGATCCCATTAGGTGCTCCTAGAAACTATTTTGAAGGGAACGTGGCTAATTTATCACCGACTACCCCTATGAACATTTCTCAAACTCCTGGTAAAGTAGAGAATGTTTACATTGGGGTCAATTGTTCCCCCGATGAAAATGAATCATACACTAAGCTCTTCAAAGGATTTAGAGATGTATTTACTTGGTCATATGATGAAATGTCAGGAATAGACCCTCAAATTTTTGAACATGAGACGAAGACTTATCCAAATGCTAGACCTTGTTCGAGAATTCTTAATATGTGTGATGAATCCCAATAAGGCACCCACTATTAAGGGAGAGATAGAGAATTTTTATAAGGATGGATTTATCAATCCGATTCCCTTGACTGTATGGTTATCCAATCTGATTCCAGTTGATAACAAACATGGAACTATCTATGTGTGCACTGATTTCATAGACATGAACAGAGATTTTCCTAAATATAAATTTCCCACACCATTCATAGATCATATTTTGGGTGAGTGTCTGGGAAGTGATGTGTTTCTATTTATGGAAGTATTTTTAGGGTATAATCGGATTCAGATTAATCTTGAGGACCAACATAAAATGAATTTCATTTGACTTGGGTTACGTTTGCATAAAGGAAAATGCCTTTCGACCTTAAAAATGTCTGAGCTACTTTTCAATGGGCAATGACCTTCACTTTTGACGACCTTAGGTAAATTATTGAAGTGTATCTTGATGATTTAGCTACTCATTCTCATTTGAGAGTGGATCATCCTGACCATCTATGCTTGGTTTTCGAAAGATATTGCTGATATCAAATCCATTTAAATACACAAAAGTGCATATTTTGCATGAAAGTCGGTCGCTTACTTGGGTTTATCATTTCTAAGGAGGGAATTAGGAATGACCTTGTTAAGGTTGAGGAAATACTTCGATTGTCTACCCCACATGCTATTAGACACCTTCATAGTTTCCAAGGGATGGATAACTTCTTGAGGAGTTTTGTTGTCAATTTTTCCAATTTGACCAAGTGTTTCATGTGCCTTTTGAAAAAAAACACTCCTTTAACTGGGATGAGTGAGTCCAGGAGTCTTTCGATGCATTGAATAAATCCTTGGCATCGACCCCCATGCTTAGTCCAACAAACTATCGCCGTGATTTCTTGTTATACGTGGTTGCGTCTCAGGTGAGGATTGGAATGGTTTTGGTTTAAGAGGATGAGGAGATCCAAGAGCAAGCTATCTGTTATCTTGGTCGTAACCTCATTGATGTTGAACTTTGTTACACTCGTGTCGAGAAGCTATCCTTAGCTACCGTCCATGCAATTCAACGGTTGAGACATTACATACTCCTTCACGAGACTTTGGTTGTGGATCACATCAATCTATTTCAGTTCGTCATAACCAGATGGATGATAGGGGGAAAATATAACAAATAAATTGTGATCTTTCAAGAGTTCAATCTAGAAAATTTTTCGGCAAAACAAAAGAAATAGTTGATCTTTCTGGAGCTCATATCAAATTTTCCTAGTTTGGATGAAGTTGAGATTCATGAAGATTATTTTCTTGACAAAAAAATATTCCTCATCTCAATTGTGGACCCATGGTATGGAGATATTATCATTTATTTTCAAACTTTGAAGGTCCCTCCTCACCTCTCACGGGAAGAGCATCAACAGTTACAACATGTAGCTAACAAATACCTCATTGTTGGTGAAACTTTGTATCGTTGTGGGGTTGATTTCATTTTTCATCGATGTTTGACTCACAAGGAGGTTGAGGATGTACTTAATGATTTCCATGGAGAGGCATCTGGTGTTTATTTATCTGGGCTTGCTACAACCCAAAATGTTTTGAGAGCGGGTTATTTTTTTCCATCGATATTTAAGGATTGTGTTAATACGTTCAAGTGGTTCCATGCTTTCCAGGTGTTTTCACATAATATGCACTCGCATCCTACCCAGTTACATCTGATTATTACCATTGGTCCCTTCACCAAGTGGGGGGTATACTTTATCGATTGCAACCCATCTTCGGTTGGGGGGAATCATCATATTATAGTGGTTGTATATTACTTCATGAAATGGGAAGAGGTTATTCCCACTATCAAATCCAATGATGAGAAATCCGCGCATTTGGTTTTCCATAAGATTATCACTCGGTTTTCTATTTTGAGAAGGCTTGTCATGGACCATGGCAGGGACCATCAAAACAAGATGATGGCTGAGCTATATTTGAAGTTGGGGTATAAGCAAGATCATTCCTCTTCTTATTATCCTCAAGCCAATGGATAGGTTGAAGCTATGAATAAGTCCCTTAATTCCATTCTCTAAAGAACCATCACACAAAGAAAAACAAATTGGCACATCATGTTGTACCCTTCTTTTTGGGCCTACAAAAACATGGTTAATGCTATCATCAATTTTTCTCCATGTCAGTTAGTGCATGGGGTCGAGTCGATATTATCGATTGAATGTGAAATCCCTTCTTTGTAGCTATCCTTAGGACTTTTACCAGAAACTTTTGAGTTAGAGGAACGTCTCGTCTGCTTAGAGAAACTTTATGAACATTGTCAAGATTCATTAATAGCTCTTGGTCCTTTTATATGAACAAGCTAGCGAGTCTTTAGGGGCAGGAAAGTTCAACCCCATGTGGCATGGGCCTTACATAGTCAAACGAGTGTTAGAGAAAGGTGCTTACGAGCTAGTAGATTATGAGGGGACATCCTTGGCAGAGCCTAGAAATGAGATCTATCTTAAAAAGTATTATGCATAACTCTTACTTGAGGCCAATACTTTGTATATAATGTATAGTTTCATAGTTTAATTTTGGTCTTCTTGTAGGGATCAGGTTTGTTGGATTTCTTCTGTTTACTATGGAAGATGTCAACAGAGTCTTCAGTATATGTAGGATACGTTGACGATGTTAGTTTCCACACCCAAAAATCATCTTCAACTGCTTAGGTGATCTATACGCGTACAGGTCAATTTTTGTCTTTAGGAGGTGTATGTCTCTAGCCTTCATCGGACAACATTGTTGAATGTAGCTCCGTGATTGAGTTACTACATGATGTGATCACTCATGGTGTTTGGTCTCTTGAGGTACACCTTGACCTGCAGTTAGTGTTCTTAGAGTTAAATTGATTATATGGTATTAGAGATCTGAATTTATTATGAAGATTCTTGTGAGTAAATTTGTTAGAACAACAATTTGAAAATATTACATACATTCACATTCCTAGGATCTACGATCATGTTGTTTATTCTTGTTATGGAGAGAAATTCCTATGGCTTGGGGTACCACAACAGATAGCTTAACTCTAGAAATCAATCCTTTCCTATATGTAAGAGAAACCAAACAAATAACACTAAAGGATCTCGATTCGCACCTTATTCCGAACGGTTGGTGTAGATCCTCGTTGAGCTTTCCAACTTCAGCTTGAATTGATGAATTGCTTCCTCAACATTCAATGAACAAGACAAGCATACTATATATAATTGTGTTAGCTCTACTCTAGCATATATAATCAGTAACATATAAGCATTTGAAATCATCCATGGATAAATTATTCATTCAAACACACATTATTGGACAAGAAAAGATATTTCTATTGATAAAAAATCAGAGATTACAATGAATACAACCTCTTTCGGCACGTTTGCGAATCAGAGAAACCAAGTCCCCCACTTGGGCCTCCACCACTTCAATCCTCCATCTCTTGATAGCAAGCTCACAAGAAAAAGGTAAGCTTGGGAAGAACACAAAAGTGCTCCAAGGGACAAAGGGGATGCACACTCAAGCACAAGTTACGAAAACAATGGACTATAGTTCTCTTGCTTCTAATTTCTCATATTCCTTCAATGTATCCAAAGGGTTCCTTATATAGCTCATCAATGGGGTAATGAAAGGTCGAATCTGAGCAATCTCAACGCATATGGAAGGCCAGGAGACAAGTGAGTCGGATCCACATCAAGGAAAACTCCAAAAGAATTTGGATTTTTGCACACATCCCGATGTACACAGTTTTAGAGGTCAAACCTGTGTATATACGCGATAAAGGGTTTAAAAGTCATGTATGGAAATTTAAGCATGTTTTTAGGGATGGTCTAGGAAACATCAAAGGAACAAAAATGGTCCATGCAGTCTAAGGAGTCTGCATAGGGACAGGGAAGGCCATAAAAGTGTGATTCGCCATGTGTGGTAAATAAGCTATAATCGATGCCCCCTAATGTGTGAGGTCAGAGGGGTCATACAATGGCCAAAATATATTATAATTCCATCACAGAAATGAAGTGATGAAGAACCCAGTGGAAGAACCAGCCACCCGATCAGCACTATACAATGATACAACTCTGCATATAGCTGCAAATACATATAGCAGTCTCGAATACATAAGAGTACAATGACATGAATAGGCATGATACAATATGACATATGTGGTCATCACCACATACAATATACATAGATCAGAATCTCCATGATGAAGATATCCATGAAGACTGAAGATATACAATGGATCAAGATCTCCATAATTGCTGGAAATATCTGACATCTACTGGAATCAAGTCATGAGAGCTGAAATCTCATGAACACTGGCACGATCAAGGAGGTAGCATATATGAGATGCCACCAATATGGAAGGTCTTCTACACAAATCGCTACGAGTACATGTCCTACTATGTGAATAGAGGTGTCGAGGTTGAACATAGTAGTCCATAGTCTGATTACCGGTCATTGATGTATACCGTTAACAAACGTGAGATNGTGCAAACTAACAAGTGTGAATAAATGTGTTGAGGTTGAACACTTGAGAGAATCCATCGATCAGGGGACATTGATGTATTCCCAAAGAACTATCAATGGTGAGAGAACCTACCACTGATGACTACAAGTCTCAAGGCACCCAAAGATGACTCTAGATTCCTATCCCAGAATAAATGATCTGAAGTCGATGGGATGAAATCTGATAGAAGGAGGGAATTAAGGCATCCCCCATCATATAACATGAGGTACTCAGCAAAGTTGTATAATGTGGAAGGACTCGATCATAAAGTGCACGAACCAATAACTGTACCAGGAATGGCTGACATGCAAAGTCAAGATAACTGAGGAATGGACGACTCAGGTTTCAACTTCCTTCGAACAAGAGCATAACAAAAAATGGTGACTAAATGTAGGTAGCATAGACTCGATATGCAAAATTGGGACATCTCTACGACATAGGAGGCATCGACAGAGGCTCCATAGGGACTGGAATCTTAACTAGTCAATGGAGATAAACTCAGATAAACAAGTACAACTCCTAAAGTCAAACTATTAACCCAATCAATGGATGTGATATACAGTGCTCTGTTTGAAGGAGACACAACTCGACTGTTGCCAAAGATAACATCTTTCCTTTCCCAGCTTTTTGGTTTTCTAATTTTTTTAGACTTTTTCAAATATTTCGAAAGCTTGAAAAAGAATAAAAGTGCTTTAAAGTTACAGACTAGAAGGAGACGAGTGTCAAAATGGGAAAACAAACTAGTTCCAAGCAGTGGAATATGCCTATGCTCAATGCAAGGATACATGTGTAGGATAGCGACACTCCGGGGAAAGTCCCCTCCCGGTAAAATAGGGAATAAAGATGCAAAGGATATATAAAATGGCTCTGCATGGCTAGACATGATAAAAGCTTGGGCTATATGGCTGATACTCAAAGTCAGGGAAGCTAGCATAAGGCTCAATGAGGCAGGAAAAGCTCATGATAATGCAATTACAACTTGACATAGGGGAGTCCGGGGGAAATAGGCTAGAAAAAGATCAAGAGGAGTATGAGGCTCTTGCGAAATGTCATGGCAATACTATACAACGGACTCCCATATCCTAAAGAAAAAAAATATCGACATGGGAACCAAATGAAAATAAGGCACTAACTAGGGTACCCATGTAAGGTCAATCTCTACCATTCAAATCATGCCACTTCTAAAGTAGCAAGAAGATTCCGTGACAAGATAGAATGGGTTTGTACCTATGGTTATGATGAAACGGTCATAAGGTCATGCAAAATACAAATGGTGGTGAAACTTAACCTATATGCCAGTTTAGACATGATACCTGAAATCGGCATGAACGAGTCAACCCAACGATCGAAACGGCGCTCAAAACAGTCTCCTACATCATATATTAGTCAAAAAAACAGTTCGAAAGGATTAGAAATGGTCCAAACTATAAAAAAGGGGGTAAAAATTTTCTATAAATAGTAAAAAATTAAAAACATTTGAAATTTTTATCCAATTGAGCTCAAAACTTCAACAACAAATTTCGGGAGATCCAGCCAGCGGAATCCACTACCGTTTTTTCCAGGTAATTACCCATGCCTTACTCTTTCATTTTCATGCAAATTTTATAATTTTCCATGGTCAAATTAGGATTCTAGGCCATTCTAAAGTGCATGCTACGGCCCATGCAAAAATCGATGGTTTTTCCGTGTATAGGGATAGATATACATGGAAAATGGTCTCAAAGTAGTGTACATACGTGGTTGTTTAGCAAAAAGTCACGTATGAGGCCGCGTTCAAGGTTTTTTAAGTGTTCTAATGACTCAAACTTGAATTTAATGTGTAGGATGGTTCTAGAATGGAGAGAATGTGAGAACGGGGATGTAGAAGAAGCAGTTCGTGGTGATCTAATGGCACAACAGGCTCTTCGTGCATGCGGGCTCTACAAGTTTTGGTGTCTTGGTGGCTTAAGGGCCAAACCAAGACTACTGCAGATGCTAGTATACTATTGGGATCTAGACTCATAGTCTTTCCATATTAATGGGATGTCCCTCACCATAGAAGTGGAGGACATATACTTTATTACTGGACTTTCCCGATGGGGGGAAGTGGTGAAATTAAGGTCTCGTGGGCCCAGAGGTGGCCTCACCATCGATGAGTACATAGCCATGTATTGTTATCCAGACATGGAGAAGGTCGGTAGTCAGATCCCAGCTAACTCCATACACGTGCTAGGCCTAAAGGCCATACTATTGAAACTGGGAAGGATAGCAGGGCTAGCTTCACTCCACTAGGCCTTGTGACCTCTGTTGTTCTATGCATTGGAGTGCATGAGACCCACTGTGTATGATTGGAGCACTGCACTACTGGGCAACATGAAACACTAACTCAGTGAGTGCAAGATGGGCAGAGTATGAAACTTCGGTTTCAGTAGCATACTGAGCACATTTTTCTTCGAGCATGTTCTGGGATTGAGCCCTAGAGTTTGCGTTCCTCTTCATGGGGTTTGAAATCCGTCCCAACGACGTTGGGCAAATGCGATGCGCAGACTAGGTGGAGGTAGGGTTTCCAACCCCTATCCAATTGATTTCTTTCCATGGTGACCACGACAGATAGTTGCCATCGATGATTACTCCTATGTGGGGATATATTTCCGGGGAGAGCCCAACATGCCATTACCAATAGGATCAGCATATGGTGACATTAGTAATGAATCCCAACCCTATTTTTAATATTTTTTGAGTTATTTAATTTTTTGTGGTTTTTGATATATGGAATCAAAAGACATGTTTTTACGTGACAACACATAGTGACATCCTATCATGTGTATGTAGATGTAGGACCATGGTGGCCTGAAGGTTTCCCTCTTCATAGACGGAAGGGAAGAGGAGATGACATTACGGGTGTGGATGTGGAGCGGATGCTCCAAAGCATTCATACCAACTTCATGAGGCTGACATATAGGGTACCCATGGCGCAGGTCGAGGACCTGCCTGGGGCCATGCAGCGTTAAGTGGTGGGTGTGCCATGAGCATGGGTGCAGTTATTCAAATGGCTAGCTATAGCTGTGGTGACATTCCATGATCAGATCCCCCCTCCTCCTCCCCAGGCTTAGATACCTGGGAGTGATACATTTTGTACTACCACGTATTTATATTTTGGTGACTCGAGAGCCCCATTTTTGTATTATGACACTATGTATTATCGCATTTTGGATGTTTTAATGAAAAACTTTTATGATGATCGGTTTATTTATTTACATGTGTAAAAATTTATGTTTGTGATCAGCTTATTGTCTATGAAACAAATTCCAATCTAACACGTAGTTATCATATGAGTCAACAACTTGATTATTAATTCTTGGACCATGTATGTATGTTATGTTTCCAAATTTTTGTTCTAACAATCTCACATGTAAGAATCTCCATAATAATGTTTAATCTCTAACATGATACAAGCCATTAAGCTGTGACACTAATAACTCCAAGTCAAGACGTACCTTAAGAGAGAGAACACCATGTGAAATGGAATCTCGTAGAAGCTTGATAACGGCACTATATTCAGCAACATTGTTTGAAGAGGGTCGTAAACATATGCCTCCTGAAGACAATACTTGACCCGTAGGAGTATAAATCACCCAAGTAGCAGAGGCTGAGTGTTGAGTGTGACGGTTTGCACCATCCACAAATCCTATATAGATGGAAGACTCCATTGACATCTTCCATAAGAAACGAAAGCTAATCAACAAACCCGATCACCATAAGAAAGACCTAACTATGCAAAATGTTGTACAATAATATACAATAGCCATCCCTGGCTGAAAATCATGCATAGTACTTTTAAAGATAGAGCCCATTTCTAGGATTCACCAAGGTCATCCCCTCGTAATATACTAGCTCATAAGTGCCCTTCTCTAACACACATTTAACCACATAATGACCATGCTACATGGGGTTGAATTTTCCTACCCCCTAGGGTTCTTTAGCTTGATCCCACAAAAGGACCAAATCTCCTTCACTAAACCTCCTTGGAAGGATAGATCTATCATACTTGACCTTAATGCGACGCTTATTCACTTCCACTAAAGCATCTCGTGCTACTCATCAAGCTGCTCTAAATGGACCAAATGTTCCTCCAATAGAGAAGTGTCTGATAAGAGCTCTATGGCTAGCTTCAAAGAAGGGATCTCACACTCAACTGGAAATACAGACTCCACTCCATGTACAAGCTGATATGGAGAAAAACTGATGGTAGTATTAATCGTGGTCCTATAAGCCCACAAAGCAGGATATAACATAATATGCCAATTGGTCTTGCTTTGTGCGACGGTTCATTGGAGAATAGACTTGAGTGATTTGTTCACTGCTTCAACTTGTCCATTCTCTTGAGGGTAATAAGAAGAAGAATGCTTCTGCTTATACCCTAACTTCGAGGCCAACTCTTCCATCATACAATTCTGAAAGTTCCTACCATGGTTAGTGACAAGCTCTTTTGGAATACCGAACCAAGTAATAATCTGGTTGAATACGAAGTGTGCGGCTGTCTCACTGTTGGATTTAACTGTAGAGATAGCCTCAGCCCATTTCGTGAAATAGTCAACAGCCACGATAATATGATGATGCCCCCCAGCTGAAGCTGGGTTGCAATCCATGAAATCAATCCTCCACTTAGTGAAGGGACCGACGGTGATAATGGGATGTAGCGGGACAGAACACAAGCACATATTATGTGCGAACACCTTGCAAGGGTGGCACTTCTTGACCACATTAACACAGTCTTTAAATATCAATGGCCAGAAATAAACCACTACTAAGATTTTTTGGGCTGTAGAAAGCCCAGATAAATGACCACCACACGCCCCTCCAGGGCAATCATTCAACACAAGCTCATCCTCCTCATGAGTTAAAAAATGACGTAAAATGGAATCTATCCCATGGCGATACAATGTGTTATCCACTATGAGGTAATTCTTAGAAACGTGACATAATCATCATCGTTCATCCTGTGAAAGGTGAGTAGGTACCTTCAACATTTGTAAATATATGATAATGTCCCCATACCATGGATCCAAAGTTGAGATCAAGAATATGTGCTCATCGACAAACGTATCTTCACAAGTTTCCTCCTCCTCCTCGCTCGGGAAATTAGATATAAGCTCTGCAAAAATCAACAATTTTTTCGATTTTACTGAGACAAACTCGAGATCGAATTCTTGTAGGATGAAAATCCACTTATTATACTTTCCCCCTATCATCCTTCTAGTGAGGATGAACTAAAACGGATTAACATGGGCAACCACCAAGGCTTGGCAAATGAGAATATAGTGTCTCAATATTTGAACCACATGAATGGTAGCTAGGGAAAGCTTCTCCACATGGGAATAATGGATCTCGACATCTATAAGGTTCTTACTCAGATAATATATGACATGCTCTTGGAGCTCCTCATCCTCTTGAACCAAAACCATACCAATCATCTCCATAGACGCGGCCACATAAAGTAGAAAGTCATGGCTATAGTCGGGTGGACTAATCACCGAGGCCGATGCTAGGGTTCACTTAAGTGCATCAAAGGACTCCTGGGCTCGCTCATCCCAGCAAAAGGTAGTGTCCTTCTTCAAAAGATGCATAAATCCTGTAATCCAATTGGCAAAATTCACGATGAATCTTCGTAAGAAGTTTTCTGTGCCTTGGAAACACTGAAGATGTCTAATGTTTTTTGGGGGAGACAATTGAAGTATTGCCTCAACATTTAAAGGGTCAATTCTTATACCCTCCTTGGAGACAATGAACCCTAATAAGCGACCAGAATTCACACAAAATATGCACTTGTGAGGATTTAACCTTACCAAATAATGGCGGCACCTTTCGAACACTAATCTAAAATGGTAAGAATGATGCATTCTCATGCAAGAATGAGCAGCAAGGTCATCCAAAAAGACTTCAATAATTGATTTGAGATCATGGAAGATAAAGATCATAGCTCACTAAAAAGTGGCTCTAGCATTTTTAAGGCCGAAGGGCATATTCCGATATGCAAAGGTACCCCAAGGACAAATGAAAGCAGTATTATGTTGGTCCTCGGGTTTAATCTGTATCTGATTGTATCCAGAAAAGTTGTCCTTAAAAGAAAATACCTCACTTCCTACACACTCATCCAAAATCTAATCGATAAATGGTGTGGGAAAATTATCTTTAGGACAGGAACGATTCAAGTCACAGAAATCAGTGCATATGCGGATCGTTTCTTGCTTCTTATCAACCGGAACGGGGTTTGAAGCCCACTCCGTCAAGGGAACGGGATAGATAAAACTGGCATTCAACAGTTCTTCTATCTCGGCCTTAATCATGGGTGCTTTCCTAGGATTCACCGCACGCAAGCATTGTCGAACAGGCTTAGCATTAGGATAATTTTGAATCTCATGCTCAACAATGAGAGGGTCGATACCTAGCATTTCCTTGTATGACCAAGAAAATACATCACAAAATTATTTGAACAGCTCAGTATACTCTTGAATCTCAGCATGGGAACATTCTACCCCAATATATACATTCTCAACCTTTCTAGGATCGTGAGAGATATTGATAGGAATGGTAGGAGATATATTTTCCATATTTCCATCAGCCATCGGACCAGGAGAGCTTAACGGAACCATGGAACTGCCAATTCTCTCACTAAGAATCTCCCTATAGTCTTCACACTCCAAACAGTCAAGCTCAGGAAGAAAATAAGATCTATGATGCAACTCTTCCCAATGTGGCTCAACCCTAGACATAGCCTCAATAATAGCCTCATATTAAGGAAAAACACTATCAAAGAAGTCATGTGTGTGAGAAGACTGCACTGCCCATGCAGGCAGTACATAAGGGTCCTCCTCCTCTATCCGCGAAGAGGAAGAACTAGGCTCTACAACGGATCCAATATTAGCTTGATATGCTATCATAGTTGCAGGCAACGACATGTCCATTTCGATGAGCTCACATGAAGGATTCGGTGTAGGAAGAATCCAAGGATCCTCCATATGGTTTGTGCAAAAAGACACTGATTCTTACAGATGACGAATCCTCACCGGAACTAGATCCTATCATAAGGACAGGTGCAAAAAAACTAAATTTTCCCATGAGGGATGGATACATGCCAACACCCACACTTCCAGTTGCCAGCTGAGAGTGCTGGACAATCGAGATAGAAGCTCTCAAAGATGCGGTAACAGGTGGAATATTGAATGACATTTGATCAATCATAACTATCTTCCCATTAAATGGAAAGCATACAACTCAAAATAGAGAAGAAGCTACGACTTGCATACTATACATCCAATTCCTTCCCAACAACAAATTGTTGTCAAGGGGCGCATCAACCACCTCGACCTGTATCGCAATAGTCTTCCCTCCCAAACAGAATTTAAGAGAAGGAAGAATGTCATGCGGTCGAAGCGATCTACCATCAAAAGTAGTCAACATGGTAGCGGATTTAGACAACTCGGGGGAACCCAAACCCTTCCAACATGCCAAAGACATTACAGAAGCAGCAACGCCTTCGTCAATCACAGTCTGTTTGACAGTCATGTTAAGACATTCTACGTGAATTAAGAGAGACACATAGTAAGGCAAGCAAGGTTGAAGCCTTGTAGTTTCAAATTTTATGACAGAGGAAGAATTATCATCATGAACACCAAGAGCAGAAAGCAAATCTTTCCTTTGTGAAGGACAACTCTGAAGTAATTCGAGTGTAGACATTGCACAAGGAGTGTGGCCCAAATCCTAGATAATAGAATAGTTCTGGGCAGCTCGGGCATTAGGATTGTGCCTCGAATTATTAAGGACTCCCTTAGGAATGTGAGGAGCAACTTCAGGCTTATCCATAGGTTTTTCAATACGCAAAGGGCTCTTGGGTGGAGCAAGTTCCTTTCCAAGGTCTGGTTGTGACAAACCATAGTCCTTCGCATGAGTCACAACCTTAGTTGCATGCACCATATTGATGCAAACATGACCACTCCAAGCCTCAGGTGGATCTTGATCCTCACCAGACTGATCATGGGTCCTCGAGTTCATGTTTTTATTATGAGGTAAAGGGTTGGTTAGCACAGCTGGTCCCTATGCTATGAATCTCAAGGCTTCTTCTATCGGAGGGCACAAGTGGGTGAGGTGATCATCCTTACATAACTTGCAAGGAAACTTAACCTTACATTTAGGTTTCTTGTCCCCCCCAGCATTTCAGGAGTTCTTGTCATTAGATTTGGCATTTTCATTCCTATTCCCACACTTATGATTATTTTTACCCTTCTTTTTATTCCTTCCGGGTTGCTGGTTACCCTTATGCTCCGATGATTATACCGCAAGCACACTCACTGTTTGGGTGGGTTGAGACGAAGCCAAGGCTTGTCTTGAGGTAGATTGGTTAATAGATAATTGACTAACCTTTTTCACAATCGAATCCACAGGTTTGGTACTCGTACAACCAACAATGCCATCGGCATGTGGTCCAAGTTTGACCTTAGGGTCGAAACTAGAATGCGGAGCATTAGGAATGATCTCATATAACAAACCGAATTGAGCATAAATCAAGTCCAATTCCTGTGCCCTAAAAATGGCTTGTTCCTTGTCTTGAACTCTGGATGTAGAAACATCCTTTGCTATATAAGGTAGTAATGATTTAAGGAACCACTCAAGGAGAAACTCCTACAGTATGAAGGCTTTAATCAATCTCTTCCTTCTACACCACTCTTGGATTTGATCTGAGATATGCATGGCTTTATCTTGCTGGAATGTTGACAAGAGTTCAATACCAACATCGTAACGCACTGGTAGCTGGAAGTGGTTGAGAAAAGTCATAGCTAGGTCATTGAACAGAGCAAATTCCCCCCTAGGTAGCTCTATGTACCATTTTGCGGCAGGCCCGATGAAGGTGTGTTGAAATAGCCTTAAACAGATCGAATCTTTGTGTAAGGAATTAGAAGAGCACCATAGGTGAAATGTAGTAACATGTTCACTCGGATGTTCTCCTGGTTTTCCCTCGAACTTGGAAATGTCTGAGGGAAGCTTATTAGGGACATCCGGCCAAGCCGGGTCATAAGATACTGGATCATTCTTTAGTCTCAACAAGTCAGGAAAATTTAACGTTGCGAGGAAAGGTAGCCTAGGTTGAGCAGGTCTAAGAGGCGCTCCCTGATAATTTTGATTCACATAGGACTGATGACCATAACCACCATGGCCATGGTAATAGTAGCCTCCTCTCGTTTGACCCGTATAGGGTGGCATGGAAGCACCATAATGTGGTGTACCTTGACTATGTGGAGCTACAAAGCCATAATTCGGAGAGTAAGTGGGTTGTTGATACCCGTACCCATAAGGTGAATAAGTCTATGCATACTATGGTCTATAATAAGGTCCATAAGACATCCCATGATATGTCCCATGAGACACGCCATAAGTAGGAATATATGCTCTGGAAGTAATAACATGACCTCCAGAAGTAGGGATATGACCTCCCAACACAACAGGAGGTACTTGAGTGTGAGACACAACTGGGCAAGTAGCAGTAGTACAGACATGACTCATAGCAACATTTCGGCCTGAAGGACCATGTGAATGAGGGGGAGGAAAAGCATTCAAATAATAAGGAATAGAGGACGAAGGGACATTTGAAATTATGTACGTGGTATTCCCAACAGTCACTTGTGTTTGTTTTGGTATCCAAATAGGATTACTAACGCCAGTCTAGGACGAACATGAGATGTGGCCTCCACCGTCGAGATGGAGGGTGTAATATGACTCGTGCTCCCAAATATCTCTGCATGGAAAGAAATGGGAATGCCCCCAGGCATAGTGTTAGGATCAAATTATGTTTCGGTAAAAAATGTCGTATCGTGTATAGGGTTACCAAACATGCCATAACTAACATAACTAGTGCTTGCAGGTTCATGGTGAGTCTCATCATCCGGCATCCCATACCAGTGACCTGTGAATGAGGGATCATAGCTAGAGTGAGTATGTCTTTCATGTGAAGGATCAAACTCAAAATGTGCAACCGCATCAGGTGAAGGATCAAATGTAGGAGTAAACTCTTCATCGTCCACATGAAGTGGAGAAGATAGCTCAAGAATACCATCTTCATGATCTCCCAACGTGTGTGAATCAATGTGGGTATGAGTCCGCCAGGACCGTCTGCTTCTCTCTCCCAAAGGAGGAGGAGATGTAGAAGGCAAAAGTCCTGCTAAATGATGAGAACAGTGAGGAGCCACACCCGTATCCACAACGACTCAAAAAATGAAAAAGACTCTCTAAATTATGCAAACCCTAGGCAAGCTAACGTGCATAGAGCATATACCAATAAAATCTAAAGCCAACCACAAGAAAACAAGTGTAGGATATGTGAGCTCCTGAATGAAGCAAGTATGTCTCACCTAGGATAGGCTTGAGACTCCCATACACAACAAGCGGAGGTTCGTAACCAATTATTGTGGCCCTTAGCTTCAACGTGTAAAGTGATTGTGCTATCCGACCCCAAACTGGCTGGGACACCCATAGAATAACCACTGCAAAGTACCCCCTCGATAACCTAGGTAAGGAAACTAAGGTCCCATCAATATAATCAATGCTCAGGAGGACAGTTATAGGTGGGATTGACCGTATGGGAAGGGTAGCAAGGCCCAAAACTCTCGAAAGAGCCCCCAGATACGAATACAATCCTAGAAATATCTCCGATGCTACTCAGTTATGACTAGGGGTCATCCCAATCAATAACCGCTCACACTGCCTCGTGCTTAACTCCCTTTTGAGAGGAGGATCCTGAGAAACACTAATTATGCCAAGGAATTTCACACTCTCACCTGGATAGACACATACATGTTGTTGTTTAGTGGTCTTGGATAATTTACTCACAATAAACTATTCCAAGACCCTAAAACCTAATCTTGTTGGTGTACCCTATCATAGAAAATAGTGTAATCCATTTTAATTAAGTGTTGATTTTATTTGGCTTTATTACTCAAAAGAGGTAGATGGCCGTGCAACCAATGGTGTTATGATGCAACATGAAGTAAAATGCACACCTAACAATCAATGCAAATGCATTGTGTCGAATGAAAAATAGGGCATGCTACTACGTGAAATGAAAAAAATTTCTTCAAATGACAAATGCAATCATTCCTATATGAAGTCCTGACCAATACTCTAAGTAAATCTAGTGCAAGTACCATGCGAAATGAAAAGTGCAATGCATAATGATGCAAAAAAGAAAATATTTTGGATTTTTTGAATAAAAATGAGATACTAAAGCAAAAGAATTATTCTACTACCCCCAGACTCAGCAAGCACCATCAAACAGCACTCACACAAAGTACTAAGGTAAAATAAATCTAATGCACTAATCCCAAAACAAAAAATCGAAAATGCAATGACAAGAACCTTCTTAAAAAAAAATTTACCCTAAGAAAAGTGTCTCTAGTAAAAACCAAACGTGTATACAGACTCTAGCAGTATCAAAGGAGACTCAGCAATCATCAAAATTCACCCCCAGCAAGAATCAATCTTCCTCTAGAAGGAAAAACTAAGGGCATACGTGACTATTTACAGTAAACCCACGTGTGTACGCAAATATAGCAGTCAAAGCCACGTGTAT
This sequence comes from Pseudotsuga menziesii, assembly GCA_001517045.1. NCBI lineage: Eukaryota > Viridiplantae > Streptophyta > Pinopsida > Pinales > Pinaceae > Pseudotsuga > Pseudotsuga menziesii. Next base: position 332,337 of record LPNX011086278.1, on the reverse strand, counting down.
ACATGATTGTGAGTAAAAAACTCGCTTACAGGAAGAGAAATGTATAAAAATAAAGGAAAACAGATGAACCAAGACAAAATTCACACCAATTCAGACACTACTAGGAAAACATGCCCCCATACCTGACACAGAAACAGAGAAATAAGAGCACTTCAAGAACATTGAATGTTGATAAAAACCCCCAAAGGACAACTACTAGGAACTCCCCAGTGGAGTCACCAATTTTGTTATAGAGAGAAATTCCTATGGCTTGGGGTACCACAACAGATAGCTTAACTCCAGAAATCAATCCTTTCCTATATGCAAGAGAAACCAAACAATTAACACTAAAGGATATCGATTCGTACCTTATTCTAGACGGTTGGTGTAGATCCCTATTGAGCTTTCCAACTTCATCTTGAATTGATGAATTGCTTCCTCAACATTCAATAAACAAGACAAGCATACTATATATAACTGTGTTAGCTCTACTCTAGCATATATAATCAATAACATATAAGCAATTGAAATCATCCATGGATAAAATATTCATTCAAACACACATTATTGGATAGGAAAAGATATTTCTATTGATATAAAATCAGAGGTTACAATGAATACAACCTCTATCGGCATGTCTCTGAATAGGAGAAACCGAGTCCCCCACTTGGGCCTCCACCACTTCGATCCTCCATCTCTCGATAGCAAGCTCACAAGCAAAAGGTAATCTTGGGAAGAACACAAAAGTGCTCCAAGGGACAAAAGGGATGCATACTCAAGCACAAGTTCCGGCAACAATGGACTATAGTTCTCTTACTTCTAATTCTCATATGCCTTCAATGTATCCAAAGGGTTCCTTATATAGCTCATCAATGGGGTAATGAAAGGTCGAATCCGAGCGATCTCAAGGCATATGGAAGGCCAGGAGACAAGTGAGTTGGATCCACATCAAGGAAAACTCCAAAAGAATTTGGATTTTTTCACACAGCCCTATGTACACGATTTTAGAGGTCAAACCCATGTATATACACGATAAAGGGTTTAAAAGTCGTGTATGGCAATTTAAGCATGTTTTTAGGGATGGTCTAGGAAACATCAAAGGAACAAAAACGGTCAATGGGTTCTAAGGAGTCTGCATAGGGACAGGGAAGGCCATAAAAGTGTGATTCACCATGTGTGGTAAAATCAGCTGTTGGGGCACGTACCCTAAGGATTATTAGTTTTGGTAACTTCGCGGTTGTTGGTAAGCGGATTTATGGGTCAAAATAGTCTTAGGGGTGTCAGGGTAAGTCAAAACCCCATTTTTTTGTAATAAACCCGTGGTTTAAATCCAGGGTTTAGGGTTTTTGGGTGCCCATGGTTTGAAGCCATGGTTTTGTAATAGCGCAATGTATAAATAGGTATCTTTGTAAATAAGAAAGGCTAGGTTTTATGATGTAAGAAAGAATAAGGCGAAGCTAAGGTTGATTTTGAAAGGTTAAGTCCCAACTGTGTGCATGGACGACCTTTACAGCTGTGTGCGCAGAGGGTTTTTGTAAGAAGGGAAAGAAAGATCTGCAGCTATGTGCGCAGAGGCCTGCTGCTGTGTGCACGGCTGTTAAGGACTGAAGGGATCTGCAGCTGAGTGCGCAGATCAAACTGTGGTTTTGTAGCAAGTTGAATAAAACATAGTTTGTGGACGTAGCCCCTACATTGGGGGTGAACCATGTTATATTTGGTGTCGTGCTATATTGTGTTGTTTCTATTTCTGTTATTCTTATGCATTAAAACTGTATACATCTGATAACATAGATCACTGCTAATAATAAAGCTTCGCTGTGAATTCCCTGTAGTGGGTTAAGCAAGTCACGGTTATTTATCTATCTGCGAAGTTATATGTCTATAAGCGAATGGTAAAGTTGTGTAACTATTGATTGATAAGTTTATTAAAGGATAAGGTACAGTAATACCCCTCTCTGCTTGCAGAAACCTGGTTCTGCGGCACCCCATTGCTGTTTCGGGTGAGACTGCAACCTGCGCGCAGGTTGTTGCCGAAAGGGCCAAAACGGTGGGTCTTTTGTTGGTGCGACACTAAAGGATTAAACCCGGGTCTGCCCTATTGCCCAACAAATTGGTTCTGTTGCCGGTTGAAATCAGTACCTGCTCAAGAGGGGTTTACCTTGTACCTTAGGGGCTATGTTTTGGAGGCCCTCTATGAAGGAAATAGGTGATTGGTTTGCTAAGACTTGTCTGAAATTTGCGTAGCAAGAGAATACGAATCTGCGTCGAAGCGCAAGTGACTTTTTACAAAGGTATGTTTTTTGTGATGCTTATGAAATTTTATTTGGTAGTTTCCACATAGAGTTGCACCAGTGGTTGTCTAGGTTAACAGAGAGGAGGACGAACTTTCAAGCTCGACGAATTCCTGTGTGGACCCCCGCAAGGGTCAATCTTGTGCCACACGTGAACAACGAGGTATCCTGCGCTGTCGATTTCTGGATGACGCGAACATTGGAAGCCTTCATGACAGAGTTTGCCATTGACACAAGCACTTCTTTCAGTGAAGCTGAACGACAATTTTTCAAAGGCCCCCGTGGTAAGTTTTTAACTTCCTTAAGCTTGAAGATTAAAATACTATTGGTTGAAAAGGGTATATTATTATTTGAATCAGACTGTTAGTTTAGTAGTACTAACATATGTTTGCAAGTGAGAATATTTTCGATGCACAAAGTGGGTTGCCGCGAAGTGAGCAAAGGTACAAAAGAGATTTTGAGTCCTACTCCTCAGGACAGACCACCGCATTCCCCCCTGTAAACCCTCCACCGCCAGACCCTGAAGAAAACCCTTCGGTAGGAAACCCTCCTGTCACCCCTCAGCGTCGCTTTGTTACCCCTAAATTTCAGTCGCAGTGTGACAGGAAACCAATTCCAAGTATTCCGGCCACAGGTCAATCTGCCCCCGTAAATCCCAACCCTCCCAGAACCACCATGGCCCACCTAGCTGACGGCATTAAGCTGCCCATCTTCAAAGGAATGGGATCAGAAGATCCAAAACAGTTCTGGTTTTTATGTGAGGCCATCTGGAACGTGAAGAGTATTACCGACCTGGATGTGAGAACCGTGCAGCTCATTACTTCCTTTCGCGACCGGGCTTTGACCTGGTTCATGAAATTCTCCAGTAATCAGCACCCCACTTTGGATGCAGTCAAGGCCACCATCATTAAGGAATTTAAGAAACCAAAATCAGAATCGCAGAGCATCACTGAGCTCAAAGAGATTCAATAGCGGCACGGTGAATCCGTGTGGGACTTTGACCAAAGATTCAAAGTTCTATTAGACCAAGTCAGCTTCACCATTAGTCCTGCATAGCACAAGGAATGGTCTATCGCAGCATTATTGCCACACATCAGAACTCCGCTCATGCAACAGAAGGTTGTTGACCAGCAAGAGGCTCTCGAAATCGCAATGAATCTAGAGACCACTCCCGTTGGGGACGATTCTGGTATTGCTCAAATCCAAGCGCAGCTGGCAGCGATGGCCCTGGAGCTTCGTGACATGAAGAAAGCTAAAACCAGTCGAGAGGAGGTCTAGTGTACGCAATTTCGGTCCGAGGGTCACGATAGGGACCAGTGCCCCGTGGTCAAAACATACCTAAATACGGGCACACCCAACCAATTCAATGTGAGTGTTCTATATTGTGAGATTTGCCGCACCTCTGGCTAGCATCGCCCTGAGCACTGCCATCTTCTTCAGAGATATGTTCAAGTTCCCAAAAACCCCTACTACCAGTTCTGTAAGTCTGTAGGGCATAATGAAGAAGAGTGTCGTAGCTATGACCTTATGCGAGAGCACACCTCTGATGCCTACCGAATCCACAATGAAGCCCAGAATAATGATGGCTATGGCTACCGCGGTGGCGCCTCCGGAAGAGGTGCTTTTGGCGGTCGCGGCCGTGGTGGGATGACCGAAAGAGGTAGAGGCCAGGTTGTGTGTTACAATTGTAACCAAGTTGGTCACTTGGCTCGCGACTATCGGAACCCCACTACAACCTGTCGGTATTGCCGCGCAGTGGACCACGTGATTGAACAGTGCTCCCAGCTCCTCGCAAAGATTCAGGAAAACAACCGTGGCCTTGCCCCAAATATTCAGTTGATTTCCGTTGAGCAAAGACCTACCCCAGCCCTCAATGTGGTCACCCGGTGTGGAGCTACGACGCATACTCAAAATTCGCCAAAGAAACCTGCCGTGGTGTGCGCACGTAAGGCCTCCGAGAAAGTCCCAGCCCTTGACCCTGTGAAGGACCAAGTACCAGTCCAGGAGGCCCAGTGCGATATTGTTGACCCTGGCGTCGTAGAAGTACCTGCGCGGCAACCTCAGCAGGCTTCACAGCCACAAGAGGCCTCGACGGATAAAGTAAGTACACTATCCTCTTTCTTGCAGAGCTGTATGAAACTCTTACGGAATCAAAACGCTCTAAAAGAGCTGCAAAAAGTTCTTGCTGTCACAGACCCTCAGAGAGGAATTGATCAGGAGAAAACTATTAGTCGTTTCTGAAGAACAGGAAGGGAAATGAGATTGAACGTTCAGATAGGAGAATATGATATGACTGATGTCATTTTGGATCTTGGATCAGACGTTAATGTCCTACCCAAGCAGACCTGGGGACAAATGGGAAAGCCTTCCCTGGTTTGGTCACCTATACAACTGCGACTAGCTAACCAGCAAAGGATTGTACCACTAGGGAGACTTCTTAGTGTTCCCATCGACATTGATGGGATCAGTACTCTAGCAGATTTTGAAGTTATTGAGATCATTGATGACAGCAACCCTTATCTAGCCCTGTTGGGAATTGAGTGGGCCATGGCCAATGCTGCAATCATGAACCTTAAGAGGAGACAGATGACCTTCGAAGGAAATGGTCTGCGCATTATTATACCCCTCGACCCATCCCAAGGAGAAAGGTATACAGAACCACTCAGAGATGAAGGGGAGCAGGATACTCTAGACCAAATCTACAACATCACAGCCAAGGACGCAGATTATGTCGAGCCTGATGATGATGGCGTAATGGATTGGCAATGTGATAGCTCCTGCATGTCTGATTCAGACGATGGTCTGGAGAATTGGCAGAATCAACTGTACGAGCTACATAGCCATAGATGCACGCAGATCACTCAGTCTCTTAGATGGCTTAGTGCACAACCTAGAGAGTTGCCTGCATATGTTGGGATTACAAACCCTGGAGAATTTATTGCACCTGTGTCAGAACGAGTACCTCAGTCACAAAACACCCAGAGTCTGGAAATCGCACTAGAAGCTACAGCAGCATGGGGGACCGATCCTACAAAGTCTCACCCCAGTCGGGGAACCTACCATAAATTTCTGCGCCCAGATTCATAAGCCAAGCTCAAGAGGTGCGAAGTAAGTTCAAGGGGCTGACTATCCTTCAGGGAAATTTGAGGCCGAACTCTACAGCAAGGGAAAACACACCTCGCAAGGAGTGGGTGCATAGGTTCGTGCATATCTTGGACCCTATAGCGAAAAATGGGCATATGGAGGTTGAGCTCTGCCACTGTACTGTAAGTGGGGATGATCTTGTTGATGGATTTTTGATCACATTCTCTATTAACAAAAGTCGCCCTGTTTTAGATATAGCTTTCCGATCAAACCACGACAAGGAAAATGATGATCTCCCAGGAATTGAATACCACACCAAGGGGCAGAGCCAAGACGCCAGTCCCTCAAACCTAATAGTCATGTCGCAGATATTACCAGGTTGGGTCGAAGGGCACTATTGTGCCGAGGTTTCTTATTTCCCTGAAACTTCAACCATGATTCTGCCGAGGCCCAAAAACATAGCGAGGCTCCAAATCCAACCGTTGGGAAGCAGCTAATTTGGCGGCGGCAGAGTTTTAATTTCTTTAAATGATTGTACTAAGACCAGTACCGGCAATCGCGCTCCACATGGACAAGATTTTCGTCAGACTCGGTGCCTTCAATGCACTGTCCTGCCCGATGTGATGGATGGCGTGTATAAGAAGATGCCTAAGTTAGGGAAAATTGCATTCTACATTTCTTCAATATTTCTGAGTGAACCCATGACCACCGAACGTGAGATTGACGCTTTGGTCAGAGAATTCGAGCAAGAGGGTCTGATCACCTGCTCTAATCAGTCGCCTGCCCTATCTCACTATGAAGACACTCCCCCAGCACCACCACGGCCGATGCAGACACGGTCTACCAGGAAAAATTCTAGAACTGAAGTTCGCACCAAGCGCAACCAAGATCGGCAACGGCAAACAGGGAAAACACCAGCAGCTCATCCTATGGAGCCCTCTGGTTCTGCACAGGCCCCAGCCGGGGGAAGGGAGAATATTCCACCACCACGGCCACCATATCTACCACCTGTACGCCCAGGTACCGCGCTACCCTATCGGACAAAGCAATTTACATTAGCCACACCCTCGCTCCCATAGGGAGTGCAGTTGATAGGAAGTATGACAGGGAAGATTGATCGGCTTAAGTACAGCGATCATGACACCAATGACCATGGCAAGTTTCCATAGTTTGAACCAGCATAATACTTGCACCGCGTCAAGTACCCGGATCATAGGGTCACACTACTGGAAGTGCAACCATGGGCTGCGGGCCTGGACAAAGCTGGCCTACTCAAGATACTTAACATTCCCCATTTCGGTCGCGGCATACATGTGACTGTTGTGGCCAAGCAATTACTAGCGCTGGTGCATGACGGCTATTTATGGATAGGGGACCAGCAAATTCCTATTGACGCCGCCCTCATCCATAAGATCACAGGGTTACCCATGGTAGGACCTGATCCAGGAATTGAATTTCCGTCCAAACATGATGATACAAAGCTCGCGTAAACCATGAAAGAGTGATTTGGCCTAACAAAAGGGAAACGGGGGTATCACACTTCTGCGATTCAGGAGCAGCCCATTCAATTTGCAGCTGAACTCTTAGCCTGCAAACTCATACGGAAATGTAGGCCAACTGAAGTACCTGCTCCGGTTATCCAGATTGCTATGAACTGCGCTGAGGGGTATACTTATAATTGGGATGCATATCTTGCAAAGGCGTTTCTAGAGGATGCCCGTGATGTGCAACAAAAAGGTAGACCTTTTCATTATTCCTGGCTTTTAATCCTTATTGCATTAGTTGGGTGGAAAGAACCCACTGAAGCCCAGTTTGTAGAAGTAAACCCCATCACGCCAGGGGTAGCGAGGTATGCCTCCCTATGGATATCCTCCGATAAGGAAGCTCAGCAGATGACAAACACTGTGTTCGTCTTCTATGCTATGAGTATTCACTATGAGATTGTGCGAACACCTCGACTTACCAATGAAGTGTTCTCTCAATACGAGGGCGCCGCGCACTTTAGTGCCGATATGCATCATGTTTTCATTCAAGCTCATGCAGATCCACAACGGCAATGCTTCAAATTACCATATGTAGTCACCGAACCAGATATCAGGTGGATAGTTCAGAACTGGTCGGCCGAATGGCTAAAATATTTAGGAAAAAAACCCTCTATTCCGGTTCCCCCAGCTACCAATATTGGCGCAGGTACTAGTCAGGCGCAGCAGCAAAGCCCATTGGAAGATAGCGAAGACCTAAGTGATTCGCAGATGAATGACGACAGCCAGGGTGGAGACGGGGGACAGGATGAACAGGATGAACAGGATGAGGAGTTGGTCAAGACCATATCAGATCTTAACCCACCAACAAAGTGCAAGTCACCAGAAGTAGCCGAGGTAACCAAGCCGCAGTCCCACAAAAAGGAAAAAGCGTCGAAGGACAAAGATATTGAGGAAGAAGCCACTGTCACACTAGATGCACTGGAGCAAGCTCTAGAATAGTCTATGACAGTGCTTACTAAAAAATGGTTAGAGTTTGCGGAACTGCATCTTGCCGGGCTCTCAGGTATCGCAAACAGGGTAGCGAAGCTAAAAGAGCTACCAGCAAAATCAGCGCACAGTACTGTGACAAGTAGCACTAGAGCACCCACGCAGCAGGATATTAGGCAATGGCCACCCATAGATCACTAGGGACAGGTATCAAACGCAACTCTGATACAGCCTGACACAGCTTCTCGACCCCAGACGGATATAACCGCGGGGCTTGATTATACAAAAATGTCTATGTCAGAGTTGCACCTCTGTCAGCTCGCGATTACAAAGGAGATCCATGCTCGAACCCAATTGTCCCAAATCCAATTGGAGGACACCATCAAACAAAAAAAAAACTTTGCAGCACGCCTAGAAGAAATCGCAAAATAGAAGAAAGAGGCTGAACATACAACAACTACGCTGATGCGAGCATTGGACGAGGCATGTCGGAGTCTTTCTGACTCTGACATACAGGTAGTAGAGGAACCAGAGCAGAGAATCGCTAAGCTGAAAGAATATGCCCAGCAGTCCCGCAGCGAGGTTTCAAGGATGAAGATAGAACACCAGCACCAGATTGCATAACTTCAATTGCGCATCCCTCCTAAGACCCCACCAGAGGTCCGAGAACAGCGCCAGCAGGACATCAAGGCTTCAGCAGCAAAAATATCAGATAATGTGGCCAGCGTCGCAAAACTAATGGAAGACAGCATAGAAGCATGGGCGAACCTACAGGACCATCCAGATGTAGGTAAGATCCAGGAAACCATCAAGTTGCGCCAGGATGAATTAGATGCAGTCAGAATAGAAATCAAGATGCTGCCACCTATGCAGAAGATGGCTAAAGTAAAGCATAGCAAGGAACTTCAGCAGGAAATCGAGTCCTGCAGGACGAAGGTAACGCTGCTGGAGAATGCGTTACAGCCCCTGGTTGATGAAGCGTTAGAATTGAGCAATACTGCGGAAAGCCAGCTCAAACGTTTGAATACCTATGACACTTTTGCGCAGGAAAGGGCTGACATAGAATCATCTTCACTATTACAGGAATTGGTGGAAAAGGAGAAAGCCGCTGATGATATACTACACAATCTCACCAGTCGCTTCCAGATCCTCGTGCAGAAGATTCTCCCACCAGAGTCCTCGCAGAGTGTCCCGGGACGGGCCACTAGTGAGTCTTAGGGGCCTGTTGGGGCGCGTACCCTAAGGATTATTAGTTTTGGTAACTTCGCGGCTGTTGGTAAGCGGAGTTATGGGTCAAAATAGTCTTAGGGGTGTCAGGGTAAGTCAAAACCCCGTTTTTTTGTAATAAACCCGTGGTTTAAATCCAGGGTTTAGGGTTTTTGGGTGCCCATGGTTTGAAGCCATGGTTTTGTAATAGCGCGATGTATAAATAGGTATCTTTGTAAATAAGAAAGGTTAGGTTTTATGATGTAAGAAAGAATAAGGCGAAGCTAAGGTTGATTTTGAAAGGTTAATTCCCAGCTGTGTGCGTGGACGACCTCTGCAGCTGTGTGCGCAGAGGGTTTTTGTAAGAAGGGAAAGAAAGATCTGCAGCTATGTGCGCAGAGGCCTGCTGCTGTGTGCGCGGCTGTTAAGGACTGAAGGGATCTACAGCTGAGTGAGCAGATCAAACTGTGGTTCTGTAGCAAGTTGAATAAAACACAGTTTGTGGACGTAGCCCCTACATTGGGGGTGAACCACGTTATATTTGGTGTCATGCTATATTGTGTTGTTTCTATTTATGTTATTCTTATGCATTAAAACTGTATACATCTGATAACATAGATCACTGCTAATAATAAAGCTTCGCTGTGAATTCCCTGTAGTGGGTTAAGCAAGTCACGGTAATTTATCTATCTGCGAAGTTATATGTCTATAAGCGAATGGTAAAGTTGTGTAACTGTTGATTGATAAGTTTATTAAAGTCTAAGGTACAGTAATACCCCTCTCTGCTTGCAGAAACCTGGTTCTGCGGCACCCCATTGCTGTTTCAGGTGAGACTGCAACCTGCGCACAGGTTGTTTCCGAAAGGGCCAACACGGTGGGTCTTTTGTTGGTGCGACACTAAAGGATTAAACCCGGGTCTGCCCTATTGCCCAACATCAGCTATAACAATTCTTATGAAAATTACGTACTAGATTAACATTTGATACATAGAAAATGAAGCATTCACATCACATTACACATGTAAATATAAATAACTAATCATTATAATATTTTTTCATTCAAAATATAGTAAAAAAAGTGGTGTCATAATACATAATTTCATGATACAAAATTGGGGCTTTCATCCACCAAAATATACTACACGACTGATACAAAATGTACATCAAGGAATCTAAGCCTATGGGACAGGGTGTTGATCATGGAAAAAAATTAAATTCCTAGCCAGCTATCTGAACGACGGAACCCATGCATGTGGTACTCCTACTACCTTCCTCTACATCACCTCAGGAAAGTCCTAGACTTGCACCATGGGAACCCTGTGTGGAAAATAGACAAAGTTCATGTGGATGCTTTGGATCGTATGCTCCACATATGCACCCGGTATATCATGACCTCACCCGCTTCAACGATGTCAAGAGAAGTCGTATAGCCATCTAGGACCAATATCTGCATGTACACGATTATTATTAGTATGTGTCACCACCCAAAAACATGTTTTTTTATTCTACTATATCAAAAAATAAAAATAAAAATCAAATAATTCAAAAATAAATTGAATTCGGGATTGTTACCTATATATCCATATGCGGATCCCTATGGTATAGGAATATATGGATCACCATGGAACTCTATCCCTGCATAGGGATAGTCATCTATGGCCACGATCTGTTTACGCCACTAGTGGAAGAAGTTAGGTGGGTCAGGTGTAGCGACATGTCCTACTCCTAGCCGCCACATCACACATGTCTAACGAATCTGAGTTGGATCTCGTATATAGTGTGGAGCAATCTAGACTCTTGGGATAAGGCTCAATACACACTCAAATAAGAAGGTACTCAAAATGCTGGAAAAACCAAAGTTTCTTGTTCTATCCATCTTGCAGTCTGTCAATTGTTGTTTCATGTTACCCAACAAAGAGGTACTCCAGTCATATATAGTCGGCCTCATGCACCCAGCTGCGTAAAAAATCAGAGGCCTTGAAACCTGATGTAGAGATGTTAACCCCGCAATATTGGCCAACACTAGTACTATTACCTTTAGGCCAACGTACTAAATAGAGTTCATAGGGACCTAACTTCCAACCTTTTATTTGTCTGTAAGGAAGTATAAATCAATGTAGTCATCAATAGTGAAGCCACCTCCAACACCACGAGCTCTCAAGTTTACTATATCACCTCGATGGGATAATCCAATGATAAAATATATGCCCTCAACCTCAAGGCTAAGGGGCATCCCATCGATTTGAAAGGTCTCTGTATATGGATCCCACTAATCCATGAGCATCTAGAGTAGTCTTGGATGAGCTCTTAAGCTCCTGAGATGCCAAAACTTATACAAACCACATTCCCTTAAGGCTTGTTGGGAAACCATGTTACCTTGTTTATTCATATCCACATATTCATGTTCATGTTCACGCCACTTCAACACCATCCTACAATAAAAACATAAGAATTTGATGATTTTTTTCCTTTAAATTCGGTATGCGAGGCCTCATATGCGACGTTTTGCTTAACAGGCGCGCGTATATGTGGAAATTATTGGATTTCTCGCGTATACTCTGCCGTATACATGGCTCGATGAGCTATAGGTCATGTGGTCTTGTTACCACCTAAGTTGTACTTAGTGGTTTTTTATCGAGTGAGCCTAGTGAAATGGACAAGGATAACTTGTTCGGACTTCAGAAGACCTTCAGTCTTGCTTCTGGGAAACTTTGTTGTACTATATCACATGTTCATACCCCCTTGGGGGAGTTGTAATAAATTTTCTAACATGATAGTTTCTGTAAAATACTCGATCTCTTAGACTTTATTTGTCATTCTGATCAGCCCATGGTGTTTTTTCCTTTGGTTATTATTGGTTGTTGAATAAACAACTGATAATTTCTGAGTTTTTCACTCAATACCTCCAAAGTTGGGGTGGTCAGCTTGGCATTTAGGCCTATTGAGGTTATTAGAGCCTATGTGTCAATGTATAAACATGTTAGGAATTATGGTTGAGTCATATGAACATGTCTAAGTCCCCTTAGGTTTTTTAATTTTTTTAATTTTTAATTTTTTCAGTGTTTTTTATTAAAATTTAATTTTTCCAAAACTTAGGCTATTTTTTAATAGTTTAATTAGGAAAATTGGTTTTGTAATAAAAGTGGGCTCAAAAGTCAGATTCAGTCATGTAGGTGCTCATTTTCAAGCTAAGAGCACCCAGTAAACCTATAGACCCACTATTTCCTAGTTTTGAGTGATTTTCTATCACTCAGGTCAAAAAGCCCCAAAAAATCAATTATTGATTATTTTAATTAATAAATTGAGGAATAATGGAGCAAATCCAAAATCCTAGATCAGTGGATTCTCAACCGATTTGATTGAAATCAGTCAGATCTGCACCAAATTGACTGGATCTGAAAAATCCTTGACTGAAGGAGGTGATCTGGACAGATCCAGAGTTGAACTTCACCCTCCTTTATGGGAAATTGCACCCTCTCTCTCTCCTCCACATGTGTGGGCTCTTCTGGAAGCCATGTGGTTGATGTGTTAGTAAGCAAGTTGATGTGTTATCTCAATCAGCCCCCCGATTGACAAGTAGACTTAGTGGAAGTTTAGTTCAACTTCAAATCAGGCATTGATGGACTCTCCTTCAGCTACAGTGGTCTATCTCCTTGGGATTTGTGCCCCCCTGAGTTGGATCTCCTGTTTTTTGTATAAATAAAGCTCAGACCACCTCTTCCAAGCTAGTTAGAACTGGGATTGAGGTGTTGTTTCTATTGTACTGTTGTTATTTTTTATTATTCTGGAATAAAGAAGCTTTGGAGGCAATATCTATGGTGTAATGCTCTTCATGTGTGGATGGTGATTGTCAAATGCTTATGAGGTATAATCTATGTTATTTATCTTTGCTTTTCTTGGTTAATTGTTGGCCTTGAAGGAGAGATATCCTCCTGTTAGGGTAAGATTTTATTCTAGTTTGATTTATACTCCTACTATTTGCTTGTTTCATATCTATTGGATTTGCATGTATTTTAAGTTTAATTGCATGCTTTCCAACTATCTTTTCTAGCAGCACCCCTATGTTTTAACCATCTATTTGTGCAAGGATTTCTATGTTGCAGGTGATCTCACTTATAGAAGAGGTTTATCGGGTTTTCATCTTCCTCATCTTCAATATCTTCTGGACACTAGTAGAAAATGAGAAATTAATGACTAAAATCAGGCTATAAACGACTATTTTTGAGTCGGTGACTAATAGTAGCAAATTACCACTATCTTATAGCTAGTCGTATTTCACTGGTCATTAATAGCTTGACTTAGTAGTCACTAATTTATTCAT